>QCXZ01000003.1:34642307-35156707 GCA_025024175.1 Rhyzopertha dominica | reverse complement strand
CGACACTATTAATTTCTGCGTTGTATCAATTTCATTGAATCCAACACATATTTCGATAGATTTTCTCGAACTCGAACGTTCTTATTCAGTCTAATTTTAGCTCCGTCCATGTCTTGTTTACCATGCCATCATTTGAATAATAAAATTTGCGCTCGTTTCCTTCTACCTTATTCGCGCCCTACACCTTTATAACACGATCGGGAATCGGGAATGTGGTAAATTAAAATGAAATCATCCATTCTTGTTCGTCCATGTTATGACGATCTCCCGCAAACTTTGGGATTTATATGCCAATTTCTGAATTATTAAATATGCTTACTTACTTTGAATCAGAAGTACCCTACCTGAGTTTACCGATTTCCGTCATTCAACAACCCATTTGAATATATAACATCTGTCCACATCGACGAAGCTTCCTTGTGTAAACCTCTGTCGCTACTATAGGAGTCAAAGCCGTTGTTAAAAAAATTATTTTGGAGTTCATATCCCACTTGCGAAAATACTGTAGGGGATTATTCATGTAACACTGCTGCGAACTAAGACACTAGATCTATGTGTTTCTCGCGTCGTCACAGTTTTCAAAAAATATTATATAGTATAGTTAAGCAAAACGTATTCGTCGAATTTAGTATTGTTATATCTACACATTTTTTTTTCTTAATATTGGCTTAATAATATGCCAATTATTTAAATTATTAGTTTAAAACACCCACTACAATGTGTGGTGCTCTTCAGAGTACAAGTTCCGCACAGAGACGGATTGGTGACACTGTTCATTGGCAATAGATGGTATAGTGTTGCTCACAATAATTATTTTTATCGCATATTTTATCAGTTTTTAAAATAAAATAGGCGATCCTATTTTAAGTTAAGCAGTGTATTTTAACACAAAATGTTTCTATTTCTGATCTGAAATAATCAAATGCAATATGATTTCATCAATTAACTTTTTAATGATGGTCGGTGACACTGGACAAATTTACAACTTGTTTCTTGCTTTGAATAATCGGTGTGACCACGTTCACCCTGCTGTCCTTAACGAACCGTGGCAGAAAATTTTGCTTGTAATGTAGTCAATATTCAAGTGGAAGGTAGTCCTCATCGCAGGTACAAACGTTTTTAGTGTTTTTATTTTATTCCTTACCACCACTCAAGATATTTATATGCGTACATCGACATAAAACTAATTTTGCCAGTGGCAAAATATAGCTATTATAATTGGATCCACCAATTTAGCTCTACCAATATAGAAATTAATAATAAATAAACTTTCCGCCATCCTGAAACCGCCAGATTTATCTAGTGCAACGAGATGCTTCCAACTGTAACCGCATACCCCATTTTTTGCAGAGTTAAGAAGTCATAAATCACCAGTCGATTTCTCAGTTTATTAAATCTTCGAGCAGTGTATAATTGCAATACACATGGCCCTATAAATCATGCAGGACAAACTGACATTTATCAGGCAGCAGTTCTGCGCGCTATGTAGGCTGCTAATGAACCCCGGGTATGTTGCAGTTGTGCCTGCCCGCTCCCGTACGATCCATGGGATAAATAAATTAACTAACTCCGCTCTAACAGGACGTTTTTGTATTGCATATTAAACAGACTACGTGAATTAGTTACCGACCGAAATAAAATAGACACGACGCTGTTCTCTCAAATTGCTAACCTACTTCGTCGCTGACATGCAAATGCAGTTTGGCAATTAAGGCTATTAATAAATGTGTGCGAGGCTTAAATTATTGCCACCCTTAAATTCGTGTGCTCATCATACCAATTTAAATGATATTATTCTCGCTAAAACACCTCCCACGTTTAATATCGCGGCTTTTTGCCGGCTGCATTCTGAAAATATATATAATACATAATTGGCGACATAAACTGCTACGTAATTAGCCCTTCTTACATTATAATTGAAAGGTGTTCGTTGTCAAAATATACGGTTCTCCAAAATAGGAGCGGTATGATTTCACTTTGTTAGGTTTTGTAACTCATCTTCTAAGTGCCCACTTCTGTTTCATGCTCAGTGAACGAACTTTTCGATTACTACAAATATAGCGTTCATAGGTGTGTGGTACCGTCATATTCTATTAACTTCACAACACCATAAACCACGCCATACATTTTTTCCATGCAAATCTTCTCATGATGAATCTTTGGTTTCAACTATAAATGATGATTGTGTTTTATCCAATCAAGTATGAATGAGCATCACCTGAGAACATAAATTTTTGCCCAACACTATGATCCGTTTCTCTAGAGCCCACGCAACAAAGCCACAACGCTTACGAGAGGCTTCAACTCTTGGACAATAATAATCTAATACAGGGGTAAAACTAGGTTAACGTTCTTCTAAACCTTGGGTATACTTTGGAACCTCTGCATCACTATCTCTTATGACAACATTGTTCTCTATACTTCCTGGACTTCAATTGCTTGTTGGTGTCTTCGCGTCGTTAAGAGTAAAACTCCTTCGGCGTTCTTCAACAATTTGGCGAGTGTTTGTATAGAATGGCATTTATTTGAACCGTAGTTTTCTTTACTCGCTAAACACCATCGTGCCCCTGTGAACTTAATGTATTCATCTGGATTTTTATTTTCATATATAAAAAATAATTTACAAACATGATAGTACATACTGTACATAATTTGATTTTGCTGTACCCCTGCTATAAATGGTKACACATGAAAMAGTTCGTATATGTAAGTACCAAACGCTCTTGGAACGTGTATTTAGCAATGATAAATTTTTAGCGTATGCTAAGTTAGCAGTGACAGTGACACTGAATTTTCAGATCAAGATTCTTGTTTGAAAATCCATTTATTATCTTGTCCGGGAATAAATCATTCACATTTTTCTAACAATATATCGTATCAGATATAATTTTATTTTTCATTCCATTTTACTTGATTCGACCGTTAACCGGAAATAGACCTGTCCAAATAATATTGCTAAAACTAACAGCCTAGATGTAACGAGCGTATTTAAAAGAAAATATTTTTATTCTATTTCAGCTATTAAGTAAAGCAAGTTCGTTTACAATTTTCTCGTATTTGTCTCATACGACGGTTTCTGTCCCTTTTGTTATCTATCCYACGTTTTTATATTGCAAAGATATACCATAAGTATTGTAGCGTCATCTAAMGCTTGCATTTAATCGTAAAMTTTTGTAAACACGCAGACACAAGAAGAGCACATAAAATTACTTTCAGCCATCAAAATTAAAAATCATAGGCTCTTTTAACGACTGTGTCCATGGCGATGTATTATATAAAAGACACAATAAAAGTTAGTTGTCATTCTAAATAGTGGTGTATATTCCATCAAAACAACTAAAGTATCTAGCATAGCATGTCGTGATTAATTCTATGTACAAAGAAAAACTGTCGTATTACAAGAAAGTATAATACAATTATACTTGAGTACATACCTTACGGTTTACATACGTATGTATACGATTGCTTTTAGAGATGCCAACTTCATATAATGAGCAATGATATCAGGACACGAGGAAGACTGCTTAATCAATCAAAAGTATTACCTATAAGTGTATCCCAAATCAATTCAGTAGCTAATTCAAGCATTTATTTAAGTAATTAATCCAAAGATGTCGCAATTAGAAATATTATCTGTTGTGTCGTTACGGTGTTTATAATGAAACACCGTACCCATTCAACGATTTATTCGATACTCTGCCTTAAATCCCCGGTGCCCAGAACTGTTTACAGAAAAAGCCTGCCGCATACAAAAACCAATAATAAAAACACATCTTTTTACAGCAAGCATACATCAATACGCTACATACTCCGACTGCTAATTTAAGAATCAATTTCAAAAATAATCACATAATTAAATTGGAACGCACTCTAAAATAATCTTAAATAAATTTAATCTAATAATGTAAACGATCCGGAGGCTTTAACTGACTTCTTCGTCTAAGATTTCTTTGTGATATGAGTTCATTGTCCGTGTTTATTAAAGCTGAACTAGGAACAAACGGAACTGAAGAATCGCACAAAATTTGATCTGAGTGACGAATCCATAACATGCCATCTGGAGTTTTAACCTCGTATGATTGCTCCCCTAGCTTAGCTTTAATAACTGCTTTAATCCACTTTTGAGAACTGTTTAGCCTAAAATCCTTAACTAAAACTCTATCACCTATACTAAAACTTACAGAACGTTACCTTTAAAGTTATCAGTTTGCTTTTTAATTTTATCGGCAATTATTTCATCAGTTTTAGGTAATAATAAATCTAATTTACATCTTAAATTTCTGCCAAGAAGCAATTTAGCTGGTGATTCGTTCGTAGTTGAATGAGGAATATTACGATATTGGAAAAGAAAAGCATTAATGGTTTCATCAATGCAAATAGTCGAATTGCTAACATTTTTCCGCAAACAGTTTTTTATTATTTTTACAGCACTCTCGGCCTCACCGTTAGTAGATGGATGGTACGGTGCACCCGTAGAGTGTTTGATACCATTGGAATGCAAAAAATTTTGAAATATCTCGGACTTGAACTGCTGTGCGTTATCAGATACTATTTCTTTACACAATCCAAATCTCGAAAAAACTTCTTTTTAATTTAGAAATGGTCATTTCTGAGGTTATAGTTTTAGACGAAAACATTCGATCCATTTAGATTTAGCATCTACGATTACGAGATAATAAAAACCGTTTACAGGGCCTAAATAATCTATGTGTAACCGCGACCAAACATCATCAGGGATAGGCCATGATTTCAAGGTGCTTAGTGCAGGATTGCTCCTAAATTTATAACAAGTTCGACACGAATTTACTAAATTTTCCAAGTCCTTATCCAGCCCCGGCCACCACAAATAAGACCGAGCCAAAGATTTTAACTTAACAATACCAAGATGATTTACGTGAAGTTCCCTTAATATCTGGTCTCTAAATTTTTTAGGTACCACTATGCGATAACCCCACATTATGCAGCCTTGTTCCGTCGATAATTCGTGTTTTCTTTTATAAAACTCGAGCAATTCGCCTTCAAATTTAGCTTGCGTGGGCCAGCCGCTACTGATAAAGTTAAAATTCTACTCAACACTTTATCTCGCCTGGTTTCCACTTTAATTTTTTTACAGTCAATTCGAACTTGATCTTGCTCTTTAACTAAATTTAAGTAGGATTCAGATAATGATACGTTAACATTATCTGGTAGTGGTAATCGCGAAAGAGCGTCGGCTACATTTTTATTCGATTGAACAAATTTTATGTCGAAATTAAAGGAAGATAAAAAATAAGCCCAACGCTGAAGTCTACTGGCAGCCATTGTAGGGATGCCTCTTTTAGGACCGAAAATGGATACCAGTGCCTTATGATCCGTGGCCAAAATAAATTTGCGACCCACTAGATAGTGATAAAATTTTTTCACACCGAACACGATGCTTAAAGCCTCTTTATCTAACTGAGAATAACCCGCTTCTGTTTGACTTAAAGTTTTAGAAGCAAAAACAATGGGTCTTTCAGTTCCGTCCGGATAAATATGAGAAAGGACTGCTGCAATCCCGTAAGAAGACGCATCGGTGGTCAATTTTACTGGCAATGATCCGTCAAAGTGAGCTAATACTTCGGGTGATATTAAAATTTCTTTAATTTTTTCAAACGCAACATTGCATTCGTTGTCCCATTCCCAGCGAGTATCTTTTTTTAGCAGCTTAAAAAGCGGATGCAAAATTGTCGACGCATTAGGAATGAATTTACTATAAAAATTAACCATTCCTAAAAATGATTTTACCTGAGTTGTATTAGTGGGAATTGGAGTTTCCACTATAGCGCGAACGCGTTCTTTACTTACATGGAGGCCATTTTTATCGATAACATGCCCTAAATATGTTACCGATTCCTGCATAAATTTACACTTCTCTTTTTTAATTTTCAGACCGCACTCGTGTAGTTTTCTGAATACTGCTTCTAAATTACTTAAATGGCTTTCATCATTGCTGGCCGTAACTAGAATATCGTCCAAGAAAAAGACTGTTCCTGGCAAGTCAACTAAAATTTGATCCATTGCCCTCTGGAATAAGGCAGCTGCGCTCGTGATACCATATGGTAAACGTGTTACAGCAAATAACCCTTTATGAGTGGACAGCGTAACTATTTTTTGTGAAGCATCGTCTAATTCAAACTGATTGTACGCATCTGATAAATCGAGCTTGGAAAATTTTTCGCCTCCGTGTAGTTTTGAAAATAAATATTCTATCCTTGGTAATGGATATTTAACGACCTCTAAAGCAGGATTTACTGTGACTTTGTAATCCCCGCAAAGTCTAACTGAATTACTCGAATTTTTTAAAACTGGTACCACCGGAGTACCCCAATCTGCAAATTCGATCGATTTTAAAACCCCCGAGCTAACTAGTCTTTCAATCTCTGACTCGACCATACTTTTAAGTGCCAGAGGGACTGGTCTGGGCTTGCAAAATTTAGGCGCGGAGTGTTCCTTTAACACTAAAGATAATTTGGCCTTATTAAAACGTCCTAAACCTCCTTCAAATAATGACCCGTACTTATCAAGCAACAATTCTAATTTGTTTGTACTATTTTCAACCTTATTTACTTCTGCTAAGCCTAAATTAAGTTGATTTAAACCATTTCTGCCCAATAATGGCGGACCTCCGTTTTTAACTACATAAGTTTCCAATACAATGCGCTTAACCTTGTTGTAAACAACATTAAACATTAGTTTTCCAATTGGTTGAAAAGTATGACCAACATAGTCTTTCAACAACAAATCACATTTTAACAATTTCAATTTACTAAAATGACGTAAATATAACTTTTCTGAAATAATTGCATGTGCAGCACCTGTATCTGCTTCGAAACTGAGCGGAACGCCTTCAACGTTCAGCTGTACGTAGATAGGAGATGCTTTATCTGCTTCAATTGAATCCAGGCAAAAAAGGTCCTCTTCTTGCTCTGGAGATAGCTCGGCTGCAAAATTTATTTCTCTTCTCTGCTGTCGATGTTTACTCTTGCACATCGTTGCCAGATGCCCTTTCTGACCGCACACATTGCAGTTATACTGGCGGTACCGGCACAATTCACTCTTATGATTTTTACGACCGCACACCGAACACTTATCACTTTCACCTGATGTTCTACGATGGGACTTCTTATTTTGGTGTCCTTTATCCGGTGGATACCTTCCTGATTGGAATTAGTTGAACCGGCTCCCATTGCGTGCTCCTTCAAGGTTGCCTCTTTAATCTGGGCGATTTCTAGAAGTTTATTGAATGTTACTGCGCTTGACGCATCTTCTTCCGCCAACCGTTCCAAAATTCGCTTATTGCCAATGCCGATCACGAAAAGGTCCCGCATCGCAATTCCTATTTCGCTGCCAAAACCACAACCTGCCGCCATACTTCGCACACGGGCTCCCCAGTCAGCCACGCTTTCAGCTTCCATCCGACGTGCATTGTAAAATTCTAATCTTGCAGTGAAGTAAGACTTAACTGGACTGCAATGGCTTTGAAGCAAAGCTGAAAGTTCATCGAAGGACTTACTTTCGGGTGTTTCTGGTACGCAAAGGTTACGCAGCAATATGTACGTTGGTTCGGAGCAAGTATTCAGTAGCACGGCTCGCTTACGCTTTTCATCCTTCTCCAAATTGTTGGCGATGAAAAATTGTTCCAGTCTGGCTTTGAACACTGACCATTCGGAAACTGTGTGGTCGAATTCCTTCAATGCCCCGAGAAAACTCGTTTGCGTTGATGCCGATCCTCCTCCTTGTGCCATTTTACTGAAGTATCGTGTTAATATGAACACCTGACTTATTGAAACGCTAGGACGGCCAACGTGAATCCGTTATGTTTTCCTCGTCGCCACTTTTGTTGTGTCGTTACGGTGTTTATAATGAAACACCGTACCCATTCAACGATTTATTCGATACTCTGCCTTAAATCCCCGGTGCCCAGAACTGTTTACAGAAAAAGCCTGCCGCATACAAAAACCAATAATAAAAACACATCTTTTTACAGCAAGCATACATCAATACGCTACATTATCCACGAAAGTAACTAAAATCCTTGTGTTTTAAGTTCAAAAATATGAAGACGAATGAGTTGTTAACAACCGTTTCGCAATGGGATATGGCTATTATAAAGTTACTGAATTGCTAAATGGTGAAATATTTATTCATTATTTGTCATAACGTATCCTTAAAGACTATGATTTTTAGTTTGTTTTTGGTTGTTGAATTACGTTTCTGTTTTCACTTTCGCTAAACGTTCATCTTATTTTTACTTATTATTACTTAAGCTAAATATATCATAGTACGTCGTCATCCTTTTTAAAACACCACTGCTCTCAATTAATTAAATTTATGTAATTAGTCTGGTTCCAGCAAATATTTAATGTATTGTATATTGCTTAATATTACTGTTGAAATTGCAATTAAGTAATATAGGGTCATTTGGCACATATAAATTCATACACATACATTTTTTTTTAGTTAGCTAGTGGAGAATACTGACCATCGGTACTTAAAAATGTACAAGAAAACGAGAAAACCTGGAATATTGTGCAACTAATAATATTGTATAATATATATTATTCTTAAATTTTTGGTTATGTTTTCTATACAGATATTCTATCTTGTCTGTTATCATAGTACGAGCTTTATGAATATTCCTATAAACTAAATAACGGCCGCAAATTCACGTTCTTTTATTGCGAAAGGAGCAGAAAAGCAGACTATTCCCGCAGTCTCGCTGGTTATTGGCGAAATGCGTCTGGGACAGACCAAACCGCAGTGCTGGGCAATATAAAAGCAATTCGTGAGAATCCGAGTTCCCGTGTAAAATACAACTAGCGCAAAAACAATGGCCATCCATTCATCAACCCGCAGAAGTGTGAACTTGTAGAGCGCCCACCTTTTTCACTGACAGTATTTCACAATGCATTCCAATGCATTTTTAAGCAAATTACCTCATTCTAACCGCCCGGGTTTCAGTGTAATCTTCCATTAGGACGTAGTGCTTTGTCAATTAAACTAAAATAACACAAAGACCATAAATTTTCATGTAATACTGTTTTTTTTACCAATACGTGTTTTAATAATCATAACCGATAAAAATTTTAGGCACGTGATATAACAATTGCACTAACCTCGGGTATGAGGTACTTAAAATATGGAAAATAAAAAGGCAGCGTTTGATCTTTAATCGAAATTTCCACATGGATCTTTGTAAAACATTTAAAATATAATAGAAGATGCTTTTCTCATATGGGCCTGCTTGGATAATAAGATTATTTACGAGTCACTTTCCAAAAACAAGTGAGATTAATTGATTTTTGGAATTGACATTTTAGATTACTTGTTGCAAATGGTCTGATATAAAGCAACGCAAATTAATAATTTTAATAAACCGTTAATTTTTAGTACGATTGAAACCAAATTTTATGCAGTTAGTTCTCATTTACACTTCAATGGTGATTTACTGCGCATATTGTGTGTTTTGTGGGGTAATTAAGGGTAAATCACTCCTTACATTTCAATCTTCTTAACTTTTTTTAAAATACCGGACGTGTGGTGGCCCATTTTCGTTGTAATTGTAGGGTACCTCGCTAACTATTAATACTAAAGGGTTTGAGGTTTTGGCATTAAATGTTGTCATTTTTAAAGCTATAGCCAACTTTTCAATAATATCACATTTCTTCAGTTCGCAATATCTTGCTTGGGTATGTATATACAGAATTTCTATAAATGATTCATGCAATGAGGGCGGCGTTGATTTCTTAATTCTTTGTGCCGCCTTTTTGTAAGTGCTGCCAAGCTACAATAAGCACAATATACTGTCAACTGTCGTATTACCGTACTGAAGGTTGCTGATGATGTTATAGCCCCGAAACTGATGGTTTTATAGAGATTTTCCAACTATTTACGGTTATTTTATCCTTTCGAAGTTAAACAATAACAATGATTTGCAGGGACGAAACTACATAACATTACTTTAATATACACAACTACGCAGCTACGTCCGTCATAAGTCCCTTTTGTTGTGGTCACAGACTTTCAAACATGATTATTATTTTCCGCAAATTTGAAAGCGTACTCAGTTAATCTCAGTCTTTTTCCCTATTTTAATGTTTTCTTTTCTTTTGTAACTAACAATGCAGCACCACAATTTAGCCGTATACAATTTCTTGGTCAGAAAGCTTCCCCGTAAAATGCCCGGTATCCCAGTAGTGCAGCTAACGTCACTGCCGAATTGTGAATCTTACTGTTTTAGCAGTAGGCTAAAAACATCTTTTAGTTCATCACAGTGCAAATGAGCAGCTTACTATAGTCACAACATCACAACTACGATACCTAACCTGAAAGTTATACGAAATCGTGTCACTCCACAGCTCCGAAATCTGGTCTTTCTTTAATCTTAATGTTAATTATGCCACAAAACACTACAGCATATGTTCTAAACACATATGTACTCGCAAGCGTTTTCTCATATTAAAATATATCATATAATTCGACAATCGACAGCTGACAAGTAAATGTCAAGGCAATAGTTATATTCAGTGTCCTGAGAGGGGGCAAATTGATTTAATCGATAAGTTCCATAAGCACCTAAATGGATTAATAATTTATAGAAGCTCTATAAAAATATTTAATAGATACTTTTATTGTGAACCCAGTGACGTACTCAAAATTTGTTTAGGTGGTCAAATTTTTTAGATATACCTTTTTTAATGCAAACATAGTTGGCTTTGCTATTGTTGATTTTTTAAGAAAATGTATATATTGTTACATACCATTGCTTTGGTATATAGGCAAAACCAGTTCTATGCCGTGCTGTCTGCACTAGACCTAAACTGCACTGATGAGCTGTAATGACAGCGAAATAGATCTATCTGCAGTTGGTTGAGGTGCAGACAGCACAGCATAGACATGCATTTTATTGTTAGATTTGTTTTTATTAATTTTGGTATTATTTCAATTTTTGTAGTAATTTAATGAGATTTTTGTTTTTCGTCAAAATGGCTGTAAATGTGATGCTAAACACTGCATATGTTACGTAGCATTATTACCAAATAAACAATTGTTTGCATTACTTACATGGTATCCTTGATTAGCTACCGACAAAAACACTGCGTGAGGGCTTTTAGGATTCTTACGTATGTATCCATATAGACAAAATTTTTTGATGGATTAAAAATTTTTACTCAATATTATAAATTATATTGTTTTTTTTTGTTACATAGCTTCCTGGACGTAAATATGAAATGTGATTAAATAACTAACAGAAATTAGAATAAAAAAATTTTGAGTACGCCATTGGACTGAAAATAAAAATAGTTATGTATTAGAAATGTCTGCAGATTTTTTGTATCTACATTCCTAAGCGAGATATTGAGGATTGAAGAAATGTAAGGTTATTCAAAAGTTGGCTATGGTTTTAAAACAAAAGGCGATATAAAAATACAGCTCAACTCACGAAAAAAAGTGTGACGGGACATCCTCTATAATGTGTGTGTAGTCCTGTATGCCTGCAAGTTGTGGTGGATTAAACTGTTTCTGTTTTGTGTGGTCGCTTTTAAATTGACCTACGCGCCAGCCTCCAACCTTCTAATTTTCGACACCATGTCCCAGCCATTACAGTAGTCCTATTTTCCGTTTTACTGATTTATGGCGTTGCTAGGTATAAATAAGCAGGAACTTTATTGATAAATGCTAGCAGTACCTGTAAGTTTAATACATCTATTCAAACACTTCCCTAATCTGCTTGCATGACCTTTAGGGGAGCTATTGAAGCTGGAAAACACATGGTCGCTTTTAGCACTGACCCGTCGCGGACCTGGATTTTTTACAATTTCCTGGTAGGCTCAGTTTTTATGGCGCACCCGAGAAATTTCAACTATGTCCTGTAAATCGCTACAGAGATATGCGCTGAATGGTAACAGTCCTCAGAGTATAAAATAACTCGTCGGTTATTTATCCCCTAAACGTTGAACGCTGGCGAACTGCCACTTGCTCTAAAGACGCTTCTGATTTATCGAGGGAAGCGAAAATGTTCTGCACATATGAACCAAGGAATTTATGCTTGCAACTTTAAAACATGATACATTAAAAGACCTTTTTTATGCAAATTAGAGCTTAAAATGTTTATTCTGCTCACTGCCATACTACCAAACTGCATAAGTGTATAAGAAATGTACAATACCATTAGTACAAAATTATTGAGGTACAAGATGTTTGCTAAAATACAACATATATTTAAGCAGTGGTTTCATGAGTTATTCTAAGAACAATTTGTTTTCAGCTAATCAGCACTAAGTTAGCAAATCTTGATTCTTTTCTTTCCAACGTTTAAAAATCTGATTGTGCAAACCACACATCAATGAAATAGGGCTCTTATACAAATCGAATTACACCTAGGGACAAGGAAATTAATTTTGAGTAAGAGTTCGGGGTAGTTAACCCTTCCATTCAAAATATTGTATAAGAAACGAACAAGTGAGATGTTACATCAAACTTTTACACCACATGATTATATCGGAGTAGAAAGATTAAAAACCTTATAACTCCTGGTTTTGATAGTATTGGACGCCATTTAGTAGATCCATATTCCAATATAGATCCAAAAAGGGAAGAGAAAAGAGTTTTGATGGTTCGTTCACGGAGAGAGAATTCCCTGCAATTACAATATATAATTCAATTTTATGCTTTAAACAGTTCTAACACTACATATTGTACACAGACGTCAGTTTAGGATCAAAAATAACACCTAAGTCCTTAAAGAGATCAAGATCAACACATAACTGCTAACATGATAATAGTAAGAAAAAAAAGATGTTCGGTTGTACATCAATATCTTGCACTTAAATTTATTAAGCGAGAAACGATTAAAATCGCACCATCATTACATCTGAGTTGTAGATTGCTGAAAAAATTTTTGCAACAACAAAGGCCTGGCTGGAACCCTGAGGAATGAAAAAACTGCCTAGAGATAAAACTGTGATAAAGGACCATAGAACACCTGTATGTGGGAATTTAATAGACCAGTCAACGCCTCAGAGAACTCCAAACCATCCAGTTTAAATAACAGTATACTATGACTATCATCGGCGGCTTTCTGGAAATTCGTATAAATTACGTCTACTTAACCTCGATTATCTAAAACTTCATATATTTTGAGAAAACTGAAAGATTAAATATTGCAGATTTTTTGCATGAATCCGCCTTGCATTGAAGCATCAAAAATCGTATCGAAATTACACAATACATCAGCGAAACCTGTATAATTAGTTGTCACTATTTTTAGTTATAGTTTTTTCCACAGAGATGGAACGAAGATTGTTTTTGCCTGTGTTTAAACAGAAAATGAGCTGGTTCCGCTAATATACTAATACAGTGTTTGTGGAAAAAGCGCGGAATTCCGTCAGAGCAACACCTGTAGTAAATGTTTCCTTACTTTTGCTTAAGATTATAAAGTACATCTTCGTAGTGGATGTTTTGTACGAAGATTCACCAACCGCTGCCCTTACTTGCTCTTCTATCAATTGACAGGAGAAAGATATCTTTGGAATAATCACCAGAAGCATTAACAATGTCCGTTGGCTCAGAAAGCTCAAGCTCATCATACACTATAACAGAAAGAATGAGCGAGGTACCCCTCTTTTTCTGGGTGTAACTAAAAATCTTTTTTGATCGTAACTTCAAACAGTCGTTCTGTAACGTTAAAGATAAGTTAAAGATCAAGATTACGGATAACTTAAATGATAACGATGTTTGCCATCTATTATGCTACAGGAGGGCCCTCTTAGATACAGGTTCTAAATCTTAATCTTAATAATCATATCAATAAATAATATAAACTTTCAATGTACTCTGAACAGTTGCAACATTGCGCAACAATTGGTTAGGTGCTCTATTTTTAAATTTAGTACTGTTTGATAAGTTTCCTTTTTATTTTAAGTGTTTTTGATCTTATCATAGTTTGAATATTACTAAATTCGTAGTTTAACATTCGGTTTGGCGAAATTTAAGGTCGCTTAGAGCAGACAAACAAATAAATGTACGGTAGTACATATAGCTTTTTAATTGTTATATTACGATAAATATTGTTATTACACAGTAATTTCATACTTATGACGAAAAACTATATGGTTGGTATTTGTAGTTTTATAACTTGAAATTGAAATAAAACCTAATGTTTACCCAGTAAAAAGGAAATTCTATCTCATTGTGCTTAACTTATTAAAAAATTATACACTTGACACGGAGCGCCACCTATCGGAACTCCGCTAGCGAATCGTTTGTTCAGTATGCTTAGTGGAGCTATTCGCAATCAAGATCCGATAATTTTGCCTTAAGCATGGCAGCGTATTAATACCATCATTGAGTATATTAAATATGAATATAAATGAAACAGTCGGTAGCTGTAATATTCCTCAGTAAGCTAATTATAGCGTTATTATGAGAAAAATATACAGTAATGAACTTGTGGATAGATACTGTCTAGTATATAAAAACAGAACAATATTTGTTGAGTCATAATAACGTTTTAGTTCGGAGTTCCTATACATACGTTGGATTTACTTTGCAGCCAATATCTGCATATATACACCGATATCTGATAAAAGCAGTCATAATTTTTTACCGCAGATATAAATGGAGGGTACTACATTAATACATACGTAATAATTGCGGACAATTTAAATTATTAATTATTTTGATTAGGAAAACTCCCCCTCCTCTTGAAAGATCTGTAGAAGTGGCTACAAAATGTAATTACCAGTGGGTACACTCGTAAAAAAATTGGTAACCATCGTGCGTGTATAAACTGCAGACGATCTGATAAAACAAATTACTATTGCAACTATATGATGCACATATAAACCATTGAAACGACAAATTCTTAGATTTGCTTCACCACTGTCTCTCTAATGCGCTTATTGCCTTGGTTACATAGTTTTTTCCTTATATAGTTTGTTTGTTTGTTTATTACTATCTTATATACTCTCAAGTAAGCTGGAATTTATTATCTCATAACGAATCGTCTATGAGCACGTTGTACGGAATAAGTTTTGGGAAATGCACCATACTCCAGCCGAGGCAAGTGAAAATAACTTATTAAGCTCAAAATGTCATTATTCGGCTTTATCTTCTTTTCAAGTTAATAACGTCATTGCAGTCTGATCCATTTAAGGTGTCGATGTGTTGTCAACGTAATTTAACTTTCATTGTCGAGTACATGTATGTGCTGTTAATGTTTTACAAAAGTCATACTTTTACTAAAATGTTGAATATGAAAATACAGTGTTTTATCAGAGCTTTCAACAAAGTATATAAGGCCAAAAAGTTTTCTATTTCTAAAATAAGATATGCCCCTTGTCAATTTTAGTTGAAGATAATTCAACGACCAGCTTAGGAGCAATTAGTACTCACTCACTTCACGAGCAAGGCTTATTATGTGGCTGAATAAATAATAATTGTCATGTACAAAAAGTTCGATCGGTCACCCTATTGTCGTGTTAATTGCTCTCTAAGATCGCCATACGTCATACCACTGGGCTATTATTTATGTAGGTATTTCAAATGTTTTGAGGTAGAAACTTTATAACGATGTTATAACTTGCAAGCAAATAGAAACCTGAGTTGTTTTTTTTTAATTCGTCTTACATGTACAGTACTTATAGGTATACTGCTGGAGTTTGGTTCATTTTTTCTGACTGTAAATTTAAAAAAGTGAAATGAGACATACGCAAAAGTGATATTCAAAGTTTCAAGTCACATAAAACTACTTCTTACAGTCTCTAAAGATTCTTGAAGGTAACGACTAATGATATATTCCGGAAGACAAATCTATACCCATCTCAAATTAATTTAACGCTTACTTCCTACCCTCCTTGCTTCCTGTTCCTGATGTGGCTAAGATTGCTGATATTACTTAGAAGCAGTTTACCCACAACAGCTCATAATATTTTACTGCTACTGCTTTTTACCGTGGAAGAATTACGATCGAGAAATGATTTCCTCAAATAACTACTCACACACATCACATACTATAAAACAGCACCTAAATGCCTTCGGTCGCCCATATTCCAGGATCATTCCCTGCACATCAGTTCCCGGCGGTGGCGTTTATTGCCGGATCATTGACTGCCAGTAATCGTTCGATTTGCGTTGATTACAAGGCGGATTGGCGGAAGCTGTGGTCAAAAGGATGAACGATGCCGTGATAGACGGAAATTACAATGTTGCCAGAAATTCAGCTTGTGAACATGTTGCAGTTACATATATTCATAACGTTTGCAAAATGGGTGTGACCCCAGAACTTATCGTTGACAGTACTATACTACTGTATCAATAGCACATAGGTAGTAGTAACGTTAATAAAATTGTAATAAAAACCTATCGTGTGCTGTCTGCACTCCGACCTAAACTGAAACAGTCACTACTGTCTGCAATTTGCGTAGCATAGAGTTTAATATCATGTATTATAATATTATTTGCCTACATAGAAATAATGGTATCGAGCGTTCATAAAAAAGGGGTCAAGCAAGCTATGGTTTTCTCCTACTAACGCGAACGTAGCGCCTGTAGTGTAGATTAGTTCCTATAATTTGATGTACATTTGAGGTTTGGCCCGTTTGACGTATTCGTCGTTTTTTTTCAAAGATGAAAATAACACGTTACTACTGTTATCCTGTTACGGGTATCGCTGATTCTGCGAAACCGTTTTAAGTCGCAGAATACTCTATCTATAACCGCAACGTCATCGTCTGTAAATTGCAAGCAAAGTTCGTTTGATAATTTACACAAGTGACGGTCGTGACAGTTCAATTTGCTAGACCAACACTTCGACGCACGTTCACTACGAGAAAAACCATCATCGGCTGACCTGACCCATTGTTTCATGAACGCCCGTTAGTATTCGTCAAAAGTCCGAATTCAAAATACTGATGTCTCGATAATAAGAAGCAAAGAACAAATCTCATATGTGTTTTTCTAGTACTTTTTATTACCAAACATATTTTCACCAAATCTATCGGATTTTATTTAGACATTACAGCAAATATGACAATTTAACAATTGTAATGTTGCCTCATCTAGATATTTTATAGATGTAGCTGCTAAAATTCTGATCGTTGCTGCACATTCATAGGTTTGGCGGCTCTGGAAAGGAAAAATGTGTTAAACTCGCACGTTGTAAGCGATGGTCGATTCGCACGATCGCGTGGTATTTCAGACAGTAATTTTTATAAATTAATTTCCCAGATCCTAAGCGTGCACAGTTGATGGATATTTCGAGCTATTTAGACAAATTGCTTATTGGCTCATTATTTGTTGCCTTGACTGCTTCTTGTGGTGCAAACAGGATATTTGTGTTAATAATGGTGTGGTGTACTCTAATAGCCAAAAGGTTTTCGTAGTACATCCGATCACCTGAAACATCTAATTTAATTTTGCTATGGGTATAGATTTACTTTATACCCCCGTGCAATTGAAGTTTAGTCTGAAAATTTATAGTAATAAACCGAGCCATGAAAAAAGTGTTTAGGTATATTTAAAAATAAACATAAGACCCTCGGCCTCTTCATAGGAAACCTGAAAAATCCTGGAAAAGCTTTGAAAACCTCAATTAACGTTACGTCTTGTTCAGAATACTTTTATCTGTAGTATAACACAGGCTTAATAAACCCATATACGCAAATAATATTAATACACTGCCAAAATTTCTTTCAAATTTGTATATTTTTGAGTCGTATATGTTCGACTGGCTTTACCCAAAATAAAGTCATTTATACGCAAAATCAATTATTTGTAATAAAACTTACTGTACACTGAATAGAAACAGTGAGCGCTTTCACAAAAACATGACCAGCGACGAGTAGAACAAACTTAAAGAGATTCAAGAGATGCGTTCAAGAATGTTTAAACAACTAGAGATGTCGAGGAAATCACCACAACACGAAGAAAGGAAGAACAGCGGAAACAACATACCGGCTACACGTGCCTTCCATACGTCATCGCTAAGGTCACCGATGGACTTTAAAGAATTATTTAGAAGGAGGTGCACGTTCTATATAACGCCGTTAAGAAAACAGGGCAGCGAAGGAACCCGTTATCAAAACAACAACAACAACAAAAAACGAACTCCAATGCCAATGTGTGAAATTCTACATGGGACAAAATGAACGGAGCATTTAGGGCAGAGTACAGAAACCTCGACCAAACACAGAGCTGAACCAAGTTGAATTAATTAGCAGTCGCAGACATCAAAAGAGAGTGGCCAGCATAGTATTAAATAAAACGTGTTTTAATTGAGGACTAGAAAACGCATCAGTCTGAAAAGAAACTTCTGAGGATGCTGACAGTATGATGACGTCATGTGAAAATCAGCAACCACGGCGGCACCCTATATAAAACCCTTCATTGGCAGCAGCAGTGAATACCTGCTTTCAACTTCATCGATATGGGTTTAAACTACAAAGATGATTCGCTCATGATATAGATTTTATAACTTTTCTCATGCGAGCCTGAAATGCTCACATCTCTTATATATATCTAAAAGTCCGTTAAGATCCGGTATACCATCACTGAACTCATATCTTATCATCATTATGTTAGACTGTACCGTGTGCCAACGGAATGTGGAGTATCCTGAATAATATGGGCATTCAAATGTACGCGAATATTATCTCTCAGTGACGTTTCCAAAAAGTATTATGGCGTGGTCAGATCTGATAGCACAGTGGATAAGGTGTTTTCGTATAATATTGGAGATCCAGGTTCAAGTTCGAACCTTAGCAATTTTTTTAACCTAATCACAATCGAAAACACTTCTTATTATCAGTTTGTACTATTAGTAACATTTAGCTCTTGGAACGGATCCATCATTGTACAATAAAAATTTGAAAAAGTTTGCTGGACTCGGATTTGAACCTGGATCTCCCGCTAACATTACACCATCGAGTTAGATTAAAGCACGTTTTCAAAAATACTTCGTTAAAGAAATGCACGCTAAATACGAAAGCTTTTTGAACATATTCCTTTTTTTGCTCTGTATTAAAAGAGTATAACTGATCGAAAAGAACAAAAAGAAGAAGTCGGTTAAAATTATCTGGAAATCTTCCAAGAAGATATTATTCGCTAACATTTTACTTCAGTGTTATTCAGGATATTTCAGATGTATGTATATATGCTTACCCCATTAGCTAACTTGGCCTTTATACAATAATAACAGTGAATAAATGTATTTCCGTCTTGCAAATTTTATATTTCTACTCTTTCTTATACTCATCTTAATAAACTTGTAGGTTTGTTTATACGATTTGGTCCTTTTATACGCTACTTTTATATATGTAACAGGAGTTGAGGAGCCTACTGAGTTGCAAATAGCGCTCTACTGTATCAACATAAATTTTCACACTTCACATATCTGGACTATAGTTCACTGATAACTGTGTTTTGAAGATATTTTTAATGTCAACAATTCAACAAAATACCTTACGGACGTGGTCAGTTTAGATATACATGTTGTTATGAGCACTGGTTTCCAAAATGCGGGTTTTTAACTGAACTTTCTGTATTTACGGTCTACTTCCGAAATATACTAAATACACACAGCACTAGTGCAATACGCTACTAATTCGATTAACCACTATTCAAACACTATATATACTTCACTCACTAGCACTTAAAACACTTTGTTCGCTTGTCCTTCGCCTCTTTTCAAGTCGGACTTCTAAACCGCCCGGTCACGGTCGCTAATGTACCAACGACGAAATATGCTCGAATGTTCCAGAACCATTTCTCTGTTTATCATGGAACTTTCCCTAATATTCGAGCACAGTAGATCTTAGGCAACTGCTCGTACGTTAGTTTGGTTGCCTAATGCACAGGTGTTGGTTTCACCACATCTTCACAATATATACAAATCTTTGTACATCATACTACGAAAAATCATACTAGCTGGTACTAAACTTTCGCAGCGAAAACAAGGTTAAAATAAATAAAATATGGGTGCTATAATTATGCTCCTATGAGTTGTTCAGTTATTTATGTTGAAAAAAATCACATTAGTTATCAAATCATGGAATAAATCTTGCCGTAAAGTAGGTAAATCTGAATAAATACGGCGTTGCTATACTTATGCTCACAAGATTTGCGTTAATTTAAAATAATGTATTGATATTTTAAATATCTACTGCGGGTTGAACATAAAAGTTTTGTACATCGTACCTAGAAATGGCGATCCCTTGACAAGGATTTACTAATGTGCAGAGTTCATAATAATTTAAAACTACTTAAGCCTCATGAATCAATCAAAGTCTTCCTCGTATCTCCTCAAAGACGGCAGTACACAAACACGTGTAAGTTGCAGCTCGACACCCTATTTCCAGATGAGTTTAAATAAATCCGGCTATCGAAGAACATGGTACTATCTTAGTCGGTGTCGTTGACAAAGTGGGTAACTGAAATAAAGTCGAACAGCTGTAACCTTGCGTGTCTAGTGTCACCCCGATATGAAAACAATCCACGGATGTGTGTAGTCTTGCATACCTCGTCAAATTTACATATGTAAAACAGTGTTGCAGGACTTCGTTGTAACAAGAAATTGCCATGTTTACAGTTGGTGCCTCCTTCCCTACCCCGAAAAAATATCTTTTTTGTCCGGATAAATTTGAATGCCACGCAAGGCACCGATAAAATCGCAGCCAGTGCTGGAAACTCCGTTTTTGCGGGAGATCTGCAGTAAACACATGTAAAACGAGAATTATGTTTTTAATTCATGCAAATTAAAATAATAATATGACAAACCGGCTAGGCGTGTTTTCAGAACATCTGTCATTTGCGTTGCTGCCGTATTTCCGTGTGAATTTAATATTTTACTAATTACCGGTATGCAATTAGCTTAACAGGATATAAATTCGCTTAATGGCGTGCCGTCGCTCGTGGTTGGCAAAATTTAAGTCGGTTTTTATGCACAGAAGGACAGAAGATAAACTTGCGTAAATTAAAAGACTGTCTTGTTGATACAGATGTATCTACACAAAGATCTGTTTCTGGTTCTATAGGTGTAGCATTTGACCAATGACCAGGACCATCCATAATACAATCGCTACCAACTCAAAAATTTAAATAGCAACTGTGTTCGTGTTACGTTTCATTTACTTTTATTCTCTTCATATTCGCGTTTAGAAAATTGAAATCAGAAAATCCGTTGTGTGTTTCGATGAGAAAAAAATTCTGCTTTCCTTCAATCGCTCCATCATCCTAACCAACTCTTAACTTATGAACGCGTTAAATGACGTCCTTTAGAGAGTAATATGTTTTTTTTACAAGATTGAAGATGCATTATTGTCGCTACAAATTCAAAAAATTTTAATAACACGGTGTTCGTCATTTAAAAGCCGCTTTCTTTATCTACTTAATTGCGTTTAGTAAATTCAAATGGAATACTCTATTCTAAAGTTATGAAGGTTTTAGTCGGAAAACCCTTTGATGAACTTTAAATACTTACATAACGTTTTTGAAAAGCGCGCACACAAACTTTCTGTTACTATCTATTGATATCGTCGGTAATCTAAATAATCTTATTGTTATAGCTTGTATTTTATTTGTATTATACGGCAACATTATATTATATTGTATTAAAAAGATAAGATTGCCTATGTAATTGTCTTGAATAAAATTGTTTAATTAAACAAAATAGAGATCAATTATAATATTCTTTTTACAATAGCTTTGGCTGAAGCAGTTTATGAGGTAAATATATTATATCTGGGTACAGAGTGCTCCGAAATAGCGAATGTATGAACATATTTCTAACAGCTTTGTACATAATGCTGCATTAAAATTTCAAGTAATTGTAACAGCGGCACCATGTTGCTCAGAGTGGATTTTTAGTTATGTTAGTTCTTAAAGATTAATCTTCACCAAGTTCAACTTTATCCACTTTATTTTTTTTGATTGATTGATTGAACCAGCGTACGGTAGGCATTTCTGCCGCTCCCGGATATACCGCCGGGCCGGCTACGTATTCAAAATTGTAGAATTACCGTTATCTAGAATTTTGTGTTTCCAAAATTTCTAAAAAAATAATTTTGAGGATTTAAATCTTTCGGGAGTATATAGTTTCTCTTGTATTGGTCAAAAGGGAAAATCATTTTCAATTAGAGGCAATAACATTTAAAAAATATATGGGAAATATAAAACTACTGATATAATTACTACAAATTCTTCGTTAGCAAATCTTTTATTGCCATTTAAAGACACTGCCTCTTTAACATTTTATTAAGTTTTTTTTGAAACTTTGGAAATATACAACATGAAACCGCTGCAAATTGAATCAATACTTCTACACCCAATTGTCAAAATGACATTTACGTTTTTATTTCTTATACTACTCGTATACGATTAGTAATCAGACTTTGAGCATTTTGTCTCTCTACACATTTTTTCTAAGACAAAGTCCTCGTGATATTAGCAAAAATATATAAATTTTAAAATAGGTTTTTTCCAAATAACTCGAAAATTATTAATTTAACAAAAAAATTACAAGAGTGCTTTCTGATCAGAAATTTGATTTTCTATATAATACCAAAATTTAAAAAAAATCGTACGAGCAGAGACCATAATAGGTTTTTTTGGAAATATTTCGAAAATTTTATTTCCTGTCTGATGGCATTTTCATTTTTTGAATATATTAAATATATTCGGAGATATTTAGGAAAAACCGTTTTCTTTAAGTTACGCTTTTTTGCTAATATCTTCTAAACAGTTTGCTGCACCGAAAATTTATACGAGCGAATAATACTCGCAGTTATACTATTAATCACACACTAAAACGAAGAAAAAAATTAAAAATAAAAATTTGCAAACAGGGTAGTTACCCCCCAATTTTGCCCCCTTCCCGATACCCTACTTACCCCACAAACAATAGGTCGCTTTGGGTAGTTGAGATTTATACGTTTGCCAAATTTCAAGTTCATATATTAAGTCTTTCGAAAGTTATCGTGTCCACAAACAAAACCACACACAGATACATAGGTACACAGACAAGAATGAGCAAATAAAAAATTTTGAAATTTTTTTCGCAATACAATACTTCCCATCCGTTGGATGTGGAAGTAATAGATAACGGTTTACAGTTTTGAACGATTGTTGTAATTTTTGTTATCCTGTTCTAAATTCTTTATTTGATCATTGAATTCGGATTTGTGTTTTTGGCATGCAGGCTGCTTTTTGTTTAAAGTCAAGATTGCTTATTTCCAATCTGACGTCACTTTTATTTAAAATCTTTTGTAATTCTAATTTTATAAGGCACTGGCGATGGCTCGTAGGAGCTGACAGCGCTTTGCTAATTTGTTGATAAATAAAGTGGATAAGATTGGATTTGGTGAAGAAGAATAAACATGTTTAGCTCTTTTATACGTACAAATTTTAAGGGCTATTTTTTGTTTAATTTGCGACTTCTAGTATCATTTCGATTATTTCTTTCCCAGTTTGTGCCATTACAGAATAAATACGTGTCTTCATGTGTCCCCACGGCCGGTAATCTAATAAAGTGAGATCGGTCCCTGCCCAGATACAAATAATTTGCTACGATATCGCACCGAACATTCACTGAAAAACTGTTTCTGAAACTTCTTTCTGTGGCCGCTTGAGGATTTTCTTCTATGGGGACCACACGTATAATAAACGGAATTCTATTTATTAGTGCATCTCTGTTGAAATATCCATTGTCAGTGCATAAAATTTTGTTACATTAATCTTGGATACGCAATATTCACTGACAAAAATTGTTTCCCAGTCAAATATGTAATGTTGCGAATGCAAAAAAATGGACAGGTTCAATGTAAAATGAAAATAAACCAATATTATGAACAGTTTTCCATACAGTTTGTAAATTTCGATCTAAAAGAAATTCGTCGTATGCTGGTGGAGGGACTGCGGTCTACCATTCTAATTACATGGTTTTTTAACTGCTCAAAACTTCAATGGAGGGCTCTTTCATTACTCCTATTGGGCGCATACCCGTCTGTTTCATACTCTGCGATTAGCAAATCTGCGTTGGTATTCTAGTACTGCTGCACGTACATGCATTACCATCACAGAAACCGTCCAAGAACAAAAAGTCAATGTATTCATGATTTGAAGAACTGGTCAATTTTTGTTTAATTAAAAATTGCAAGTTACGTATCTGACAACATACTAACACACTAGTACCTAGAAGTGACGTATCAAAGCAAAAACGTGTCGCACATGCTACTTTGTTTTCTTTTTAGCAGTGTAAATTATTGGCTGGAAAACAGTTCTAATAGATAATAATTATCTAACTATCTACCAAATGGTTCATGTTAGGATATATATGTATTAAGAGCTTTATTTTATTCACTATTAGCCCTCGAGTTGCGGAACACACTTTATTTTTGTTTTAAATTTCCAATTCAAATTGCTTTGAATACATATATTTCCATTTGTTTAATTGTTGCTGCCTATGTGCTACTAAAAGTACAAAAAAGTAGATGGGAAATTATTCTCTCTCTGGGAATTACCTGCAAACGTACTCTTACATATTGATTTTTAACCCTAAAATTATGAAATGTGTTTAATTAACATATATTACGAAAAATTGAAGCACAGCCAAGAAATTTCTTCTGTATTTTTAGTTTCTCATTAATAATAATATAATAATAATAATAATAAACGACTTTATTAGGCACAGTAGGTTAAGTACAGTCAAAACTATTATTTTGAAAGTAATAGAACAATTTAGCAGCATTGAAAGAGAAACCTCTGCGAAACAGAGCTGTACGGTGGCGGGACACAACAAAACTGTCCCTAAATCGAGTGCTTCTAGAGTGAATATCTGAGTGATATGTTAATCGACCTTTCAAGTTAGTGTTAGGAGATGGAATGGTATTTTATGAACAAAACAGTTAAGATGACACTTCTTACGATTATCCAGGTTCAACCAATTTAAGTCATTTATAAACGACGTGATATGATCACGCCCACGCAAACCATAGACATATCGGCAACATGCATTCTGTACTTTCTGCACACGACTGTTCTTGTTGGCATCCAAACAAAACCCATAAATAAAGTCACAATAGTTAAAATGCGATAATACAAGACTCTTACATATATGTTTCCTTAGTAAGAAATTTAAAAAATATCTACTCGAATATAACAATTTTATAGCAGAGAATGCACGTTGTATTAGCTTTGTGACATGTTCCCTAAACCGAAGTGCACTATCTATAATGACACCCAAATTTCGAGTATGATCAACAAAGGGAACATTAACTCCTGCTAGACTAACCGACATAGAATCGCATACATATTTTCTGACATTTTTATTGCCAAAACACATTACCTGTGATTTAGAAAGGTTTAATTTTAAGTTATGCTTCTCAAAATTCTGATTCTATCTAGTTGTTCTATCTAAGCAGTCGTCAAGTCTGAAATGATGATAAATCTGGGTGTCATCAGCATATGCTTGAACATTACACCTACTCACAGATTTAATTACATCAGCAGTATATAAAATAAACAATAATGGGCCTAGAATTGATCCCTGAGGAACTCCAGTCAATATTTTTGAGGTATTGGAATAACGGTTACTGGAAAATATTTTTTGACATCTGTTGCTGAGATAAGATGACATCAAAGAAACTGACGATGAACAAAATCCACAGTATCTTAACTTAGCACACATCAGTCCGTGATTAATAGTGTCGAAAGCCTTAGAATAATCCAATAATACCAAAATCGATGCTAGACCCTCATCAGTAGCTCTAATAATGTCATCAACAACACAAGTTAAAGCTGTAGCTGTATAGAAGCCCTTTCTAAAGCCACGCTGATTATAGGGGATGAGGTCATTATTAAGAGCAAATTCATAAATTAGTTTATACAAGATTTTTTCGAAAATTTTAGAAACCACGGGTAATATGCTTATAATACACAGGTCCGATAAACTAGCAGGGTTTGGTTTTTTAGGCAACGGCAATCCTACTGCAGTTTTCCAAGCAAGTGGAAAATAAGACTTCTCCTCAATGCAACAATTAATTATGTATTTTTCATTGTATGTTATAAACGTATTCCTTTTTCAACATATCTTCGATTTTTCGCAAATATCACTTCAGCGGGGTAGGCCCATCTCACTACAGGCGTATGCCGCTCATTATTTTGAAGAGTGGTACCTGCCAGGCCTTTTATCGTAACGGCATCAATTATTCGTATACGTACAGTTAGTCGGAAAGCAGCAGAAATGCATTCCCGTGGGTGGTACTAAATATTTCCTAAAGCCTAATGATCGATACGCTGATACGGTCAGCACTCGTACAATTAATCCTGCGGGCGTATACGTTCGAGACTAATATTTATTTCTGTTTGTTACAGGACCCGTTCACGGTATGTTAAATAGAAGGTGATACTTCTGAACCATCATCAATCATCCTCCCGTGGTGCTTTATTACCGCATTACTTCTTCATTATCTTATACCAGACAGGGACGGATTTAGTATTTTTTTGGTGTGGGAGGTTCCCAAAGGAAGTAGTAAGTGCTTAGAATTATATTAAAATATTCATTCTGATTTTACCCAGCAATGCAGCGAGGTAAAAGTATGACTAGGTACATTGCAAATCGTAGCAGAACATAGGTTGTCATGTAAATTATTTCATACAAACTCATCCTATATTTCACGTACCTTATCAGGTTGCTGATCTGATCTGAGGTAGGGTTATACAGGGTGATACGCATAAGCACCGACACATAGCAAGGGTTTGTAGGGGAGCCCAAAATATTGTGATTTAACGCTACTTACTTATGTACTAAGTTGCACCCATGAGAAATTATAGGCCTTCAATGTGGGGTTTCAAATTTAGAAAAAATCAATATCTTACTTATACTTGAACTTAGAAAAACCAAAGGAAAGTTTTTCAGTAACACTCGAGAACGTGCTATTGCAATCAGGACACAAGAGGAAAAACTTATTTTGAACACAATTTAAGATAACCTCCATATTAGTACTAGATTTCTATCCTGACAAACTGGTATTTCCCAAACTTCGGTGAATCTAGTTGTGAGACGTAACCTACTACACCCATATCATATCATAAAAGTGCAAGAATTGTTACCGGAAGATTTAGTTAAAAGAGTGAATTTCTGTCGATTTATTTTACGCCAAGACATTAATTTTCAAAAGAAAATTTTCTTTACTGATGAAGCTTGCTTCACCCGCAGAGGTATAACAAATTTACATAGCTAACACAAATATTCCAATGTAAACCCTCATTCAGTGACTCCTCTACATKTCCAACGTGAGTTTAAACTAAATGTTTTGATCGGTATTTAATTGGGCCAATTATTTTATCGGATGGACTGATTTTCGAAATTTATTTAGAATTTCTCCTAAACACTCTCCCGGATCTACTTGTCGAGGTGCCACTACAACTTAGACTTGAACATTGGTTCATGCATGATGGAGCACCGCCTCATTTTAGTATTATTGTTAGAGACTTTTTAAACCAGAGGTATCCAAATAAGTGGATTGTAAGAGGAAATAATTGCCCACAAGTTTGACCTACACGATCACCAGACCTCAACAAATGTGATTTCTTTCTTTGGGGAATGCTAAAAGAGTTTGTGTGTTCCTCGCCAGTTGCGTCTAGAGCCGAATTGTGGAATCGCATTACAAATACATTATTTTCCTATTAAAATATTCTTATTTAAACTTTTTACCTCATTGTCAAGTCCGACATTTAATTTCATAGCCATCGTTTAAATTTTCTATAATTGTCAATAACAACTTACAATACATGTTTTTAGTTATTAATATTAATTAATTAATTATTTATAAAATAAAATAATAATTTGTTATGTCCGCTAATGTGTTAAAAATTATGTCACATGTTAAGGGTGCAGCGTCCCTTATCGACCCTTTAAAATGCTCCAATTGAACTCCAATTACTTTTGAATACTCCTCTTGGTACACTCACAACGTGTACCAAATTTGGTATTTCTATGTTCAAGTATAAGTGAGATATTGATTTTTTTCGAAATGTGAAACCCCACTTTGAAGGCCTATAACTTCTCAGGGGTGCAACTTAGTATATAGGTAAGTTGCGTTAAATCACAATATTTTGGACTCCCCTACAAGCCCCTGCTATGTGTCGGTGCTTATGCGAATCACCCKKTATACGGTTATTATTTGTACCTGTTCGTGAGCGACCGTYGGTGCTAATACAACTATTAGCCTGCCTTTTCAGAATAAGGAGCAGTTGATTTAGTACAAATATAAGTTTTTGTTAATCACTCGAATGGGGCATGAATCAAAAATAGGCAAGGTTGTTAAGTAATTATTAACTACCCACTTCAGTAGATTTTAAGACTTTGTTTCAGTTACAATTTTTAGAGTTTACTTAAGAAATTAATCTTAAATTATGACCATAAAAACTCTCATGAGTTACCCGCATAAAATTTCGGCGAATAGTCGGCACAATTATTATTATCAGATTATTTCTATAGTACGTACCAGTTTTCATTTATAACTTCTTTGGTTTTCATCACCATTTATATTTTATATTTTCACCATCTTTTACTATGAATTATCTTAGCTTAAGGGTTATCTATTCTTTCAGAAAACCATCATATCTCGGTTGTAGTTTCTACAGAATAATATGAATTTAATACTTTAGGCACACATCATTTCAACTAAACTGTCATTGTATCATAAAAAATCACACTAAAGGCGTGGTGTTTGTACAAACGTTACTTAACTTTCATTAGACGAAAGCGGAAATTAAGCCAAGACTAATGGTGTTGCCGGTACTACTTTATAGGTACTTGACAAAGTTATTCTGGCCATTTCCTGTTCTGAAACAGAAGTCGTGTTAGTATACTGCCGTAATTACAGCAATTACCGTTGTCTGATTTACTAATTGTTGGTGTTTTGTTATGCATTAATGCATTCTCATTGTTCACAAAGTTGGCGGAAGATTGTAACGTAACGAAACTGGAACAATGATTGCGTTTAGCATAAAAATCGATTCAAGTACTTAATAAAGCATTCATTATATCCATGGAGCATTTCTTTTCCGCAAAGAAAATTTAAGGGTGGTGTGTCTAAAATATATTATCATTACTAAATCCAGGTCCGTTGGGTAGGCATTTTCGGTGAAAAAAGTTCAATTCGTTTTGTAGAAAATTTTATTAAATTTTGTTTGGTCTCTTACCGTAAAAAGGCCTAATAATCTTAAACACCTTTGATGACCGTGTAAATGTAAAATGTCTACTGCCACTTGAAGCAGAACCGCCTTACGACTATTACATAATTCATATTTGCTTGTCACCTTTAGTCGTACGCAGCAATAGTGCTGAAGTGTAAGTTCTGTACCTACAGGCTTAATAAAATTTGAATATGTGACCAAAGAAAAAAGTCACAAGGGTTTAAATCACATCCTACATTATGTGATTGCTGAGCTAATTATTCGGTCATCTAAAATTTTTCTTTGAAAATCTAAAGTTTCTAATGTGCAATGTGCAGTTGCACCATCTTATTGAAAATAGTCCTCATTACCATAAAGTTGTTCTATGAATGATGGAAGGATTTCGTTTTGATAACGGTCTGTACTTAATGTTCCTGAAAACCAAATAAAGCATAAAAAAATACTCTACCACTGACTACTTCTAGGGTAATCTACTGGCGTAATTCTTGAACGGATAGGACACGATATAGGTACAGATGCAAATCTTTTCTTGGAAGTTGAAAGTCCAGCTGGTTCAGACTGATGCTTAATAGGAGTTTTTGACTCCCGAAGGAGTATTTCTTGTGGAGGATGAATAATTTCTTCTGTTCTTTTTCTTGGTGCTCCACTTCCCTGTTTAAGCAAACAGCTTGAAGTTTCACGAAACAAATTCAATTTCTTTTAAAGGTAGTTTTAAATTGTTCATAGTTGACGAATACCGCACGAAATGTTTCTTGTAATTCCTCCATGGTATTGAAGAATAATTTTTATAAAGTTCGGAAAACAAAAACATAATTAACATAGGCGGAACTCGGTTCGGCGCGAAAAGCACGAAATTGTTAGGTTAGTTGTGTTGATTGCAATTGTTGTAGTTAGGCAACATAAAAAACAATGATTGCAAGACGTACCTACTGCGAGTATTTTTTTATGAACACCTGTTATAATACGATCGCTAGTAGAGCCGTTTTTCGTATTTTGTACGGTAAAGGGGTTACTGAAGAAACACGCTGCGGTGGGATACCCTGGATATCCACAAAGCTTCACAATTCGATGACCTGCAAGAAATGGAACATGCAGTTCAAAACATTAGCAAATTCTATCTAGACGCGTTTTTGATATTTTCGGTATAAGAATACATACATGCCTTAAAACAGAATTAACTCCGGAGCATATTTTTAATGTAATTGATACCTGAATAGAAGAAAGTCGCCAGAAGGGTTGTATGTATTATATGGGCGAAAATAGAGTTTTCTTATTTGATATATGACTTTTCACTAAATGTGTTTGTAACTGAATTATATTTTTGCAACAATGCAGTTTATTTATGAATCCGTAAAAAATATGACTCGTATTTGAAGATGAATTTTTGACCACATTGAGGATCCACTAAGTATTGCTTTAAAACCAAATATAAATATTTGTATATTATTGTCTTCGAATAATTTTATATCAGTCCAGCTAGTTATAATCTCCTATAATAATGGGTTCCTCCCGATAACGAACAATGATACAATATTGCTTGCATCGTTAATTTTTGTAGAACTTTGAACTTGCTTACTAATTCAGCTCTTTTGTTTCATGCTACTCCCATACATCGTTGGCTGTGACGTCACTTCCATCTACCAAAGGCCGTAAGTACTTTATTAATTCTTTCCGTTCAAATTTATTTCGTGGCTATTTTGTGGCAGATCTTCCCAGGCAGCATAGGCAATAAAACTTCCCCGTCACTGGTTATTAATGTGGAAAAAAGCGCATAAAACCACACTGCCACTATACATGTGAAGCGGCTAAATAATTCATTTTTATACTTTATCGCGCGTATTTGCTTACGGGACAATGTCATGACAAAAACGATATGAGAAACATATTACGACTTGTAGTAAAATTATTACAAAGGCGCCAAACACCCAACTCCACATTAAGGTACCAAAAATTTAATTTACATTTAAAAAAAGAATCCCCCGTCGCTGATTGTCTCTGTTTCTCTTTATTCGCCGGAGATGACGACGTGGATAGCACAGGCTGACGTGTAGCAAACTATACAAGACGCACATTTTGTTCCGCGGCCGAATTGAAATTGTCATCATGCAGAGATCTGATAAGGAGTAGCTTTTAGGGGGGCAAAGTCCCCACGGGGGGCGTAGTCTCCGCGGGGAGCCCTAAAACAAACAGCGTGCCTCTGCATTATGACTCTTGGTAACGGATTTCCTACTGGGCACTCACTTCTCATGGACATACTGGTTACTAGCCGGAGATTTTTTCTTCGTTTTCCCCGCAGTTCTGGCTCCTTCTGCATTAACTGCGATGAACTTATAACGGACTGTAGCTCGAGTGTTGATTGATGGGTGCAGTTTTCAGGTGCGAGATTTACAAAGCTGTCAGAAGTCGCGTTACTTAATTTGTTTTATTTTTATTGTCGCTGTTTTTAATCTTGAACTTGGTCATGGTTTTTTAAAGTGATTTTTTTGTTTTCTGATTTGGCACACTTTTCCATTTGGGTTATTCTGGTTATATTTAACTTATTATGTTATTTAATTTAACGAAACTGCCTTGGAATAGGAATGCACTCCTGCGCAGCCTCGTGCAGTGTCCCACAATAACTTGCGACATAGCAAATTACTCAGAAATATGCACCGAATAATTTCTAATAGTTAATTAGAAAACACAGAATTTCAAGACAAAAATTTTCGAAGTTGCTGTGCTTAACTCTGAAACAAATGATTTAATTCTTCTTGACAGACCATCGCATTCTACGTAAAAAGTGTTCTAATTAGGTCTTATTCTCAAAACTATTTTGGCCTTGGAAATTATTATTATATGCAATGTTTCACGTTTTCTACCTTTCAAACGAAAACGGCGATAATTTGTAGAATGATAGTGCATGTAATTCTAAGCGCCACCATGTCTGTCATATGGCCGCAAATCATTTAAATGAACATTTTTCTGGTCGATGTATCGTTATAGGGATGGACGAATAAGTAGCATATAGTTGCAAGCAACAAACTATGAGACTCATTATACGAACAACCGATAACCGCTCACAATGTTTATTATTACCTGAAGCTGTCGTAAATAAGAGACGGGTTCGGCACGTGGATCGTATCCAAAAATTGTGTTTAGGCTTTTTTTTAATTTTTTCCACACATAAATCAATGAGCATTATTTGGTATTATTATTCGAATTACAAATATTTCTCATCTAATAGCTTTTAATGTATGACTAAATCGTATTCTTTCCTATACTTTCTAATTTTTGATCGCGGTGTGCTATCGTCCTCTTCTTCTTCTTCACAGGTTAACAGATTATTGCTGATTTTAAACCGTGAGTACGTCCGAAACAATTAAATATGTTCATTCTTATCACTAGGATTTGTCGCGGCATATATCTGTGTGCTTAATCGACTGCTCCGAGCATACCCTGCAAAAGTATGTTAAAGTCATTGGCTTTTCAATAAAAAAAAGTGGAGAAGAAGCAATGCCTGATGGAAAGCTAGGTAATAAGAAAGTGGAGATACGATTATTTAAAATCTATAAGAAACGTATAGGCAGGAAAATCGTCCGATACTTTTCCTCGACGAAACATGGTACGATACCCATGATACAATAAAAAAGGATGGGTTGATGACTTAGAGAAGTGCAACGTCAATATTCCGGCGTCAAAAGGAAAAGAATAATGATTCTACACGCAAGAGGTAAAAATGGTTTCGTTCCTAGAGCCCTGTACCTTGGATATAAAAACTTAAAAGAAGCAAGCGCCGATTATCATCCTGATATGAATGCGGAAGTGTTTGAAAATTGGTTCAAAAACAATTTATTTCCCAAATTTCCAACAAACAGCAACAGGTAATGGACAACGCTAGTTACCATTCTGAGCAACTGGATAAAATTCCAAATACAACAACTAATAAGGCAACCATTCAAGGGTTTTTAAGAAAAGATGATTTATATTTCGAAGAGGACTACACAAAAAAACCATTGTTGGAAGTGCTTGGCGCAAAAAAATTTTCGAAGAAATTTAAAATTGACATTCTCGCTTCTCAATGTGGACACGCACCTGTGGAAAATTTAGCAATGAAATGCTGCTAAAAATTAGACACGAAGCTGAAATAACAAGTGTTGATGCATGGAGAAATTCAGTGCGGCAAGTACAGAGCGAATCCTGTACAAGAATTAATAATAGAAATTAATCGTGATTTTAGCAGTGAAAGTGATCGTGAGTATTTTTTTATAGTTATGACTCTTGTAATGTGCATATTAACAAGCTGTAATGAACATAATCGATACCGTGTATAAATTTTATTGTGCACTATTGTAAATGTTTTCTAACAAAATAAATTCGTTATGACATGCAAAGGCTTAAATCCTATATATCGGAAAATTTAAACCCAATAATGTATCACTTAAAATTAGATCGAGGGTCGCTCCAGTTAGCATAAGGTCTGCATTAAATAAAATTTGTTGTAAAAGCTTCTATGTTTTATTGATTGCTAAATTATCACAACTAACAAATTGCAAAAATTTACAGTGGGAAAGGTAAAATTTTAGCCAACAAGGTTTTTTTGAATACGGCCCATTTAGGAACTTTGAAGCGTGCCAATAATCCAAATAGTTAAGGACGGCCGACCATAAGGTTGTAAATACCCTCATTTACAATACAATAGTTTACGACGGCCAACCATCAAGCTGTAAAACCCTCTGCATAAGTCAGTCTCATAGATCGTTGCTTGATACTTTACCCGACGCGGTATCCGGATCTAAATCCACGGGACTTTGTGGGAATGGTTTAAGTCCATTATCTACTAAACACATGTGGACACATATATTAAAACAAACAATTTCGAATTACTACGTGTGATGCGGAGTATTAAAAAAAGTCGATGGAGATTTGTTTGATTGATTGGTATATGAAGTTTTTTTCGTTTTACTTAAGTGTAATGTGATGTGATCACTACAATGAGAGTTTGACAGTTTAAAATTGCAAAGCCCGCTATGATAAACGCGTCTAAGACCCCTGATGCAATCTGTTACCTAATTATTGAATAAATATGTATCTCTTCTAATAAAATGTCTGTTTTCTCCAAAACGGTAAAGTTTTTTAGGGTGCAACCCAAATCAGTATTTTTGCAGAAACCTTGAAAGAATTGAAAAATACTGTTATAATTGCAAATACATTTATGGCTAATAAAAGTATTGCTTAATAAAGGATAACTAGGTTCTGCATTTTAGTCCTACAATTTACTCAAAAATTCTGGAAAAAAATAAATAATGGTCTTTGTGGGCTATAATAATTCCCAAAATATGAATATTAAAAATTTAGATCCAATTTAGATATTTTTGAAAATTGTGGTTTCTAAGCAAAAACTTTAACGAGGTACCTCTATATTCTATATCTCGAAAACAAAGCAATGTAGGATATGTCTTTTTTGCTTAGAATTAGATATACTACTATCCTACAAATTGCCACTTCCTCCTGAAACACTGTGTGTGTGTAATGAAATAATTCACGATTTGTTTTATGTTAATAGGAACTTTTTATCTCAAACTTATCTCATTCTGATGGTAGCTTGCGTATAATATCTTTGGGAAGTGACATATGTTAAAATTTTATGTCAAAACCATATGCAACTTAATGACCTTTTTTAAGTAATCGCATGTGATCAATACCAATTTTGGGAGAGACCGTATTTGTTGTAGTGTTGGAACAATGCTGTTTTCTTAAAACGCTGTTAAAAAAACAACACCTAACTTTTGATTGTCATCTACGGTTGTAACCGTTATTGCTTTTTGTCGACTTCTACAGTTTTACTTTTACGGGAATTATTAGAATTATTATATAACTTAATTAGCTAATTCCGAAAAATTGCAAAAAGTGTTTGCAATGCTTTTATTACAGTTTATTACTATTTTCGGGAAACTAAGTACGTGCCTACCACTTCTTACAGAGTTGTTTTATTCGATTGTAGCCATCGTCATCTATACCTCCCATGCAACAGGAAACGGTTGTCATACACGTAAGCTGCTCTTCCTGATTATATTTGACATTTTTCTGATTCGATCTCCTTCTTTTCAGGCTCTGACTCCAAGGCATTAAGCTCGTCCCTCTTTTCATTACGGCTCTATTTTTGTCCTTAATGTTAGTATATATACAGGAAATGTTGACTTTATCGCTATGAATATTCAGGGGTATTTTTTGTTCGCCATCCTATTGCATTCTTATTTAAAATTCAGCCGGCGTCACATAATTTATAATCATTCCATTGGTGCGGCATATTTTAAATGATTCATTGCCGCATTTCTCGTGCTTTATTGCGACACAGTGTCTTTTTTGTGCAGGAGACGAATTTTTGTGGAACCTCTCAACTGAATACCTTCTGGAACGGTTTCAGAGGATTTCATACCATATGCGAAATCGTTGAGGTAATGAAGGAAGTGTAGCTATTATTTCGTGGCGTACATAACTCGTTTTGATGTAGACAAACATTTTAACGTATGTATGTTAAAACTGATATTTCTTTTTTAATTATTCGAAAACACTTTGTGTTTGGTTGAGACCACAGATATAGTAATACAACACATGGATGGAGCATCGCGTATATGGCGAACACCGCTAGTTGATGCCAGTATTACTGCAGTGGCGGGGAAGGGCTAGTCATGGCAAAAAAGTGGAATATGAGGAATGATGCGAATTTATCAAAGTTGGTGCCTTATTTGTATATTGAAACACGGAAACCAGAAGTAGAACATATATATTACTACATATGTACATACAAGAGATCAAAGGAACACCTAAAAAAGCATTGCATTTTAATAAAAAGTAATTAAGGAGAATTTGAAGTAACTTAGCATTTATTGGTATTGAAAATGGACTACTTTTGTATAAACAGTTCTGATCCTATTTTTAAATTCATTTTGTGCACTATACAAATATCGCAATCTTAGAGTGAAACAAATATTCAAAATTAACGTAAGTAGCTGCAAAAAATTATTTGATAATGGATCTTGTTCCAAGAAGGGATCCCTTAAGGTTTCGAATAAGGTTAATCCATTTAGCTGCAAATGTGCTGGTGCTATAAGCTTTGTTATAATATTATTAGCAGTTATGTTTCTGCACTGATGAAATATATTTTCTGTTACCCTGCAAAATTTCACGACATCAACCGATGGTTTTTGCAGCCCTCCTCTGTTTTTCTTTTGCGGTAAAAATGAAATACTAGTACTGCTTGTTAGTTCTTTCGCGCAAATATCGCAATGAATAGAGTTAAGCATTTTTTTACTACAAACCCTCCAATATAAATCACAAGGTCATCAATGTACAGTTCATAATTTCCTATAGTTATGGCTTCTTCTGCATCATTGTCGATAGGATCGCAGCTAGTGTTATCATTAGTGTACAAATCGCCTAGTACCTGAGCTGATGTCGATTTTGAGCTACCGACATTTATGTTGGTACTCTCTTGTGCTATATAGTTGGATCCTGTAGGTGTGGTCAGTTCTGTGTGTACAAGTAATTTTTTAAGCTGCTTCAAACTGACAACATATTTTGTGTATTCAGTACGTCAAATATATTATTAGTATTTCTGCAAAAATCAATAGTAGCTTGGCTATTTTCAAACTGTTTTAAATACTCGATTGCATCGGCTACTCTTTCGCTAAATGTCTGTTCAGCCAGCTTAACTCTCATTTTTTCCTTTTGATAATTGCTGTGGCGTTTTCTAATTTTGGTGGGAGCGTAAAAACATGCATCTTCTTGCTTGTCCTTCATGGTTGTATATAACACCCCTGTCTCTCAAAGTTTAAGCACTAGCAACTGGAAACAGTATCTGTTTATCACTGCTTTTTTATACATACAACTAATTCTAGTTATGCCTTGCACTAACACTTTTTGTCTTTGACTTTAACGTTTATTTTCTTACAAAATAAGTCTTGTCTTTAAAAAACTTATATTATTTAAATTAACGAAACAAAATTGTCCAACTGCATATGTACGTTCATAACTGAATAGTAGTAATAACAATAACATACTTATAATAAACCTTACTTGTGGACGGTTATCCCACTTTCTTTTTAACACGCATCCCAGCTTTGAGAAAAAAAAACCTCGTATAAAAACGTACTGGATTCGATGGGGTGCAGCAGAATTTTTTTTATTTATTCACTTTAAACGACGTACGATGGCTCGTTTAAAAGCTTACATTCATATTTGTATCTTGTAAAAGCTTATCGAACTGTCAAGTCCATTTTCGATAAATGATATTGGTAGATTATGTTAGAAGTAAGAATGGATGAATAAACCAGATCCCGTTTTCGCGCCGCCCTCATCCATCAACAAATCATAAGCTACTTGATGACTTTTTTAATTGAGCACCTGTTATTTACAAGCATTAAACTATTCTAGTCTGTTTTATTAGTAAAATGCGGACTGGGCTTCATTAATTTTTCATTCGTATTATTCCTAAGTTGAAAATTAATCACTTGTCTCTATTATCAGTTACATTTAATAACGTAAGTTAAATACTCCGTAATTTGATATTTTCCCCGTAGTCTCTTCCTCTATTCGTATGTCTTTCATTTTTACGATGCCACTTGTCGCACTGTTTGTAAGCTGTAAATAATAAACAGCTACAGCGCTACCGTACCACCGATATGAGAGAAAAGGGACGGGTGTGCGATGTCATTTGCATAATAATGATGATAACATATTAACAGGTTCAGCTGCGCGACCGGCGGCAATTAGTATCGCGCGTCCGTCAGATCAGGCAAGATATAGATAGCCGACTGAAGGGCAGGGTTGCCGAACAATAAAAAACCCACCAGAACCTCAAGAAACTTTTAATACAATGCTGATCAAGCTGCTAATGCAATGACATACCGACTTAATCGGATTCACAGAAAGGACAGATTATAYACCTTAACAGATCGTCACACGTTAGTTTCGAACATAGCATAATGACTACACCAAAACATCCAGGGTCAGTTGTATGTACTCTCAGTATAAAGTGCTGATGGTTGTGTTATAGTATCGACCAAATATGATGAAATTTGACACGGTCCATGCACATCACTTTAATTCATTAGGGTAGATTGTGTGGGTTTCAGTCTAAGGGAAATAATCAGAAGACTCGAAATTACACGTGTAATTATACGAGTATGGAAAAGACGGTATAAAGAAAATGACTATCAGCAACGCAGACGTTTTGATAGGATCTGGATCGTCCAAGACCGTCATCAACCTAATATTGCAAATTCAAACAAATGTCCTCATCTCCACTCATGATACAAGGGGATCCTGAGACTAGTTTCGACCTTTGTTTGGACTTCTCAGGTAATAATTTCGAATTAATTAATAATAGCAGACTACCGCCTCAAACCAAGGCATGCAATACTTGTAAATATTAAAAAAAACACAGAAAACCTCCGTGGACAGAAGATTTCCTTCGTGCTCCTTATGCCATTGGCAACTTAAGAAACATGATATAGGTATTCAATTAACAGCTTATAGACGATCCTACAGTAAAGGTAGCAGGAACTGACCTCCCGAGAAAGTCTTGAGTCACTTTAAATCGCCTTCGCACTGGTCATGGGAACCTCAACTTTTTTCTTGATAAATGGTATCCATCTATCAACCCTTCTTGTGGATGTGGAGCCCCCCTCCAAACAATTGAACATACGGTCAACAAATGCCCTCGTACAGCATGGCCTGGTGGTTTTGCGTCTATCCATCATGTTAAGACAATCGAGATCTCATTGGAGCTTTTCTGCGGTTTTCCTCAATACTCAATCCAGAATAAATACATACATGTATGTATCTACTCTGGATAGAGCTCAAATGCGAGATCTCTTATCGTCAAATAAAAAGATTTTTTTGTCTTTCAACGCTTTTATAAAAGTCGACCGTAGTCGCATCAAATTAACAAAACTGTATAATGTATTAATGATTTTGATAAGAATAAATAAATTATATGCCTAAACGTCTTTCTCCGTAAAATGCAAATTTTAGAATTTGCTCTAGCAACGGAACATACCTGATCGTTAACGTTACATCGTTGTCCGCTCGTCTAATTTGACCGGACACTGTACTACACATTCAACATTAATAGTACAGCGGTCTTTCAGCATTATAGTGACAAAAATAATTCCTGTAATTCCAAAAAACCTTGCGACCTTTTCACGGATACTTTTAGCAACTGATTTTCAAAAAACCAAACTGCCGGTTGCTGCTTTTTTACAGGATCATACCAATAGACGCAGTAACGACCTTGTTGTTAAACTAGAATCAAATTATGATGGGAAATCGAACCAATATTTCTTTCCGTTTCGAAGAATGTTGTTTTTTAAGGAAAGTCGACCAACATAAATCACATGTTATGTCACCAACTTACCGATTGATTTCTTCATAATAACTCGATAATACTGCTTGTTAAACCATTTCTGGTCTGGTACAAGTTGTGTTCCTGGCGCAAACGTCACTTTCACGCATCCACTAACTGACGCCATATTTTGTTATTTTTGTGAAATTGGTCGCATTAAATAACTGAGTTTCGCCATATTGATAGTCATCACTATTATTGCATCGTGGAGTAGATGTCCARTCCATTTAGGAGAAAAGCTTACGTTTCTAATAATTGTACATAGGGTAAACTTTTATATTTCAGGAATATTGAAGTATATTTTTAGCAATATATACCGCAGTAAACTTGTAAATAACTGTTAAAAATATCATTGCTTAATCAACAACTAGGTATAAAAGTGCAATTTCAAATTGAACAGAATACAGTGTATCTTGAAAAGTTCTGTGAACCAAGGATTCGCCGGTTTAAAAAGCTTGACGCATAAGTTGCTGACAATGTGTACTGAAAATAATAAAATATAAAACAATACCCCTACAAATCAGTACAGTCTAATGTATCTTTAATATAATATATGTCAATATTCGTTGTAAACAAAATATAGGTATTTGTGATCTAAGCATTGGAGGTTTTTTTCATTTCACCTAATTACTAAGCCGCAAGCACAAAGTACTTTAGAAAAGAAAACAAAAACGTATCAAGTTAATAATAGTCTTTAAATACGTGTAAACCGATGATTTAGTAGTTTTATTGTAGCGATTTGTTAAGTTTTAAGTTCAAWGTGTTTAAAAATAAAATAGTTTCTTTATTAGATCTCGACGWCTTGGTTCGCATATCAATTGCTTGGTTMCGAGGTTTCTTGTGTTTCTTGCGTGTTATTGTTATTAATTTGTTCTAAAAAAATATTGACAGAAGCAAACCATACAGCACGATTGGTTCCCCTAGAATACAAGATGGAAAATCCCTCAACTGGCAACTCTGTTGGAATGAGCCGTTTTGTACAATTAGGCGTATGAATCGCGACCCTCTGCCCCTGTCACCTCACCTGGATTCAACGTCTGAGTGCACCTGCCACACTCTTACACGATACATTTTTAAATACTTAAAAACGCTACGGACGGATACGCATTTTGTATAATTAAATAAGCATGTTGTGAAAAGTAGCATCATTAAACCACTGATCACGCAGCTAACGACTAAAATATTGCTAAACACAGTAAACACAGTTAAAAATATCAGCAGCTATATAATAATTAATTGATATAAATGTTTTTGTTGTTATTTTTCTCAAAATGTATCAATGTTTTGCCACAAAGAAAACAACCGATTCTTTCGTTAGGACCACCCTCACCGATAAAAATGTGGTCTGAATTGTGGTGTATTCTCTTCTTCTGTTATCATCAAGATCATAAGTATCTTCATTGTTAAACATATTATTTGACTACATCTTGCTCTTTTATACTTATGACAAACTCAAGAAAGGCGCATAACTGTATTGTTATTTCGGTAAGCTAACGTTTTCGTGGTCGATCGTGAATATTTTCCAATTACTTTCACATCCAACGGATGGGAAGTATTGTATCGCGAAAAAAATTTTCAACAATTTTTATTTGCTCAATCGCTTTAAAATGGTCGAAAACGCAAAAAAAAACAAAATTTGAGCAAAAACAAATTTCTTGTCTGTGTGCCTGTGGTATTGTTTGTGGACACGATAACTTTCGAAAGATTTAATATATGAACTTGAATTTTGGTACACGTATAAATCTCAACTACCCAAAGCGACCTATTGTTTGTGGGGTAAGTAAGGTATTGGGAAGGGAGAAAAATTGGGGGGTCACTACCCGTTTTGCATATTTTAATTTTTTTATATTTTTTTCGTTTTAGTATGTCATTAGTAGTATAACTGCGAGTATTATTAGCTCTTATAAATTTTCGGTATAGCAAACTGTTTAGAAGATATTAGGAAGAAAGCGTCACTTAAAGAAAACGGTTTTTCTTAAATATCTCCGAATATATTTAATATATTCAAAAAATGAAAATGCCATCAGATAGGAAATGCAGTTTCTCACAAAAAGTGTCTTAGAAAATTTATCAAAAATTTTTGACATTTTCGAAATATTTCCAAAAAACCTATTTTGAACCCTGCTCGTACGATTTTTTTTTAATTTTGGTATTATATAGAAAATCAAATTTCTGATCAGAAAGCGTTCTTGTACTTTTTTTGTTAAGTTAATAATTTTCGAGTTATTTGGAAAAAACCGATTTTAAAAATGTATATATTTTTGCTAATGTCACGAGGACTGTTTGCCTTAGAAAAAATGTGTAGAGAGAAAAAATGCTCAAAACCTGATTACTAATCGTATAGTATAAAAAATAAAAACGTAAATGTCATTTTGACAATTGGATGTGGAAGTATTGATTCAATTTGCAGCGGTTTTTTCTTACTAGTTCTCCTTTCCGAACAGGATTCTGGAAGATCTGTAGACTAGTTAAAAAAACATGTTCGAGGTTCGTAGAAGATATTGAATGCTATTTTAGAGTAAAAGGTATTAAAAAACCAAAAATAGTTATCTTTGGTCTTTGAATGCAATTCGATTTTATCAATTTTTTCCAGTGGTATTGCGCACATCTCTTGGCTCTTAATAATAAAAAATATATATATACCACACCACTGCTTCTTATTAGGTTTCGTGAGACTCCAATGAGTAGTTAAAAGTGCATTTTTTTTGCCTCTACTACGTATCCTGCTTCGTGGTCGAGAGAAAATATAACCTTTTTCCTGATATTGATAAGGTAAGGAACAGGTAATTTCTTTCTTTTAGTACCTAAATAAAAGTCTGCTTTTCAAAGAATTTAATTGCTGAGGTTTTAATCGCGTTCTAACAATACCTAAGAAACAAACTGAAAAATAAAATGAGAAATTTTTTTATTTTTTCAAGTAATATTGCATATAAAATAACAGGTGCTGAAAATAACTAGCTTCAGTTTCAATACAGGCTGCGCGTTCGAAATTTCCCGGTGTATGTCGAATTAATTCGCAACATCCTATTATTCTATTTCTTAACTCTTTTTGCTACTGCATTAGTATAAACTAATCGTTTGTGATGACCCCATATGAAAGAACGCAGTAGGTTTAAGACAAGAGACCTTAGAGGCCAGTTTTATGTATGTACCTCTACGCCCTTTTCAACAAATTGCATGAAGCTCCATCATGCATGAAATACATACGCAATTTTGATAGGAATGCAACGTCCTCTAATAGTTTCACCAAATATTATTCAAGAAAATTACGATAAATTTGTCCAATGACCTAGTTTGCCTTATCTTGTACCTCTAATAGTATCGACCCACACAATCAATGTTCAGGTTTGCAGCAACTTATTCTGGTTGTATAATTGTGAATTGTTATTGCTTTGATATCGCTGCATATAGAAATTAACTAATAAACAGCGACCATCAGTAGAGGCAGCCCTTCTGACTATCGGCCTCCTGCAAACGACGTTCTGAGCTTTGTTGGACGATAGGTGTGCTAATGATTTTGAAAAATCAAAGTGTCTACTTAAAAGCTACACTGATGAATCATAAATAACGTCTCGAGTAAAGGATTTCATCTCTAGCTTGTAATGGCCAATGGCTGCTTGGCGTCAATATATTAGTAAAAGATATACGCATGGGCGCACCGAAGGGGGGGGGGGGCAGCTGCCCCCCCCTGGACCTGGGTTGCCAACTCTAGGCCCTTCCAATTTCCCATACATTTAGCTGGTTAATTATGTCTATACACCTAAAAATTGTCTTATTTGCAAAATTGTAAATACAGTAAAATTTATAGTCAAGTGTATTTCACAATTTTCATCCAGAACTCATATTTGACCCTTGCAAATGACCTCTAATAAGTCGTTGTCAAATGGTTTCCAAGCTTAATCGATGCCATGTGCGTTTTGAAGCTGTAACTGTAACATTCTTATATTACGAATCGTTGTCTTAGGGCGGATATAGCTTTAAAAGACTATCTTGGTCAGGATGAGTCATAACACGATTCCTGCTTAGTTCAGCTTTTTTTTAGCAATTCTTACAAAAAAAAATAAAAATCCATCCGAACTCACGTTTATAGAAGTCAATTTATTTAATATAAGTTTTAGGAATCCAGTGAAAGCATTATCAGCACGACGTAAAACCTGGTATGTTGTTAAAAATTTAGTTTATTTAAATGAAGCTTAATTTGGTTAAAATATTAAGTAGTCGATTAATTTTTAAGAGTAATGCACTGGCGATCTAAGAAGGTTGGCTTGACACATAATGCTGAGGCATTTGTCATTCTGAGTTTTAATAATGTTAGTTATCCATCGAGTCTCTTTCCCTGAGGAGTACAATTGTATCTTTAGCAGCTATACATACGAACTCCCAGCTTAAATTTCCAAAGCTTCTGATGTGAGAAGTTGAAACTGTACTAAAAGCGCATCGGTTAATGCATTAGTCTTTGATATGGGTTAATCCTGAATCAGAAATTGTGCTCCTATTAGTAAAAATTTTAAGGTGAAATTTATGTTCCTTTGGTACTTCGTGTGATATCATTATACAATATGTGGATCACGGATCTCCCAAATAAAATGTATCAACTAATTTTTGATAAACGCGAGAGCGATGCAATTGAATGCGCCTCACCTAACTGAGTTCATCAATAACAGTGTACATAGACAACATATAAATAATTTGGGTTTTTATTTCACAGAAGATGTTTTAAGTTTCCTTGCAGAAAATCCACGAAGATTATTCGTGGAATAAATACTTCATTAATTACTTAAGTACCTATATCTTATAAACATTTATTATTTCTATTTATGTAGAATTATACTCTACAGGACGTTCCTGCTTTGCCCCCTTCCTAGACCAAAAGCTGGGTACGCCGATGGATATACGTATAAGTATAAACTGGTGAAGCAGGCTGTTAATTTAAGTCAATAAAATACAAGCTTTGGCTGTCTGTCACTTGTGCCTCCGTAGTGTAGTGGTATGCACGTCTGAACGCTATTCCAGAGGCCCTAGTTCGATTCTCGGCCAAAGCTAAATCTTTTCTGATAACCTGCTTCACMGGTTAAAAATTTATACGTATATACTTTACACATGCGTTAAATTCTATTTTAATTAGTCGAAGATTATATTATTTTATATTTCGCCTGTATAATGATTGTAATAAATTGGGTAAGCAGGCTAGTTTAAATTGAAAAAATAACTCAAACCCGAAGTCTCCAGAGCGTCTGGTATGTCCGGTATGTTCGATTACACCACCGGAGCATTGGAGTTTTAGAGCCCAGACTCGGCGAATATTGTATGAATCATAACGTAATATACATATATGCCACCAACCACTATTATACAGCCATTTGTTGCTAAGATTTCTTATTACCCTATTATCAGAATGTCAGAAGGAAGAAACATCCAGCGGCGACCAGATTTGGTGACCAGAGTGCACATAATCCCCATTATACCTATGTATAACTGAATATTTTATATTTTGACTGTATAACGATTGTAATGTATATTTGGTAAGCAGGCTTATTTAAATTGAAAAAGTAACTCACTGCGGTCGTGGCTCGAACTCGAAGTCTCCAGAACGGATCTCTGGCATGTTTATATGTATAGTTACGAGATTGTATATATCAAACATATCAATACATCGAAAACATCGATATATCGGTACAGCCGAATTAAATTATCAATATTAAAAATAACTATATTATCGAACGGATACGATATATGAAATAATATTGCAGCGCAATTATCTATGACAGAACCGTAAACAAAATACATATCGCACATTTCATTGCATGAATAGTCTATTTTAAAAAGCAAAATTTTATTTTATTTTCAAACAACTACTGTATATTACTCCAGTTGAAAATGTGGAGGAGTTAAGATCAAGACTGATCAGATGTTGTAAAACAAGTCCATATGTTTCTTTTTTATTTCAATCTCTGAAAAGCGTATTTAGACTTTTTGCTTATTTTTATGCAGGGAATTGTGTGTAATAGTCTGGAAAGATTTGCCACTTAAAATATTGGCGTACCTGCATCTTATGTCTGTTATAATTTCTCGTCTTTAACTACTGTCCTTTGTAACACTTCCATTATATTTTTTATGTTCCATGTTTCCATATTCTTCCTACGACTGCAATCCGAATGTTATCATCACGAGCAGTACGTAAGTAACTTGCAGCCAGTCATAATTCTGTGACTTTCACCTAATCCAACGTTTTCCTTCATAGACTGTACTTCATTGGGCAGCTAAGCAGGGAAATGAAGATATAATCAAGACCTTTGCAGGGACCTATCACGCAAACGTGAACGCAAAAACGGTAACAATGAATGTTGGTTGTAATTGCTATTTATTGACATATTCGTTTTTCATGTCTCGTGGAATTCATTGGATTTAGAGAGGGGTATGTATAATAATTGTATTAATATACTTAATCAAAGTCTGTGCGTGCTAACGATAATTTATTTTTACGTAGGTGCGTGCTAGCTAGCTTCCATATGTCTTAAAAGGCAGCGTCTATTAAGAAATTTAATTTCTAATAATGGCCTGTCGTGCATCCTAATTGTACGCAGCTGCCACCCCATTCTACCACCTGAAAAATCTCATGTTATGTAAAATAATGAACCAGAAAACAATGATTAATGTAAATGCAAACTAGTCAGTCAGTCGTTGTTTATATTGTTTTGTCATGTGATCACCATGTCCAACATGCCTATTATTTATTGTAGACATGTAGCGCAATCTAAAATTTAAATGCACTGCGCCTATCGATGGGTAGCGTTTTTTTCCCAACCATCCAGGTTAAATGCGGTGTAAAATTTCAGCTGTAATCCGTAACGGTGTAACGTTTCCAAGAGGATTTGGGGGCACCATTTAGAAAGGTTTTTATCTGTCTAATTCGGTAGCCGCTTGGGATCCCGGTCGGTAAGTTTGCGTCAAATGCTGAGCATTCCTTCTGTTCCAGATATGACATCTCAGATTAACTGGGCTTCGGAAGATAACAACTTCTTTACGACCTTTTTGTTAGCGTTTGCCATGTCTTCTAAATTAAGTTTTCTAAATTCCTCGGTTTGTGTGGTCATTTGTTGAAAGCAAGAAACGGCAACTCTCTAGTGTAATTAATTCTGTATCATTTGTTAATACTCTATATGTTCATATGATTGCAAAGATACCAGTATGCATTTGTGACACATTTTGCAATTGTATAATTTTTACCATGGATAAAAAAAACATTAACATAGTCCGTACGTCTCGAAAGGTATTCGTATTTTAACATGTACCTGTTCAAGGCAAATGCAAGAATATAATATCATTTTGTTATGGAAATGTTTGAACGGCCCTGGACTATGCAACAGCCAACTATAAGAAACATATCGAAGCAAACGTTTGGGCAATGGTACTGTGCTTCTTGATTTACAATTTATAATTGCTCAGAAATGTTTTTATTCTCGTCGTATTATCCATATCTTAGTTATCAAATTCTTAATTATCGATCCTCGTTCTAGAGTAATTAGTTGCACGTTGGACATTTGATATTTATACTATGCTGGAGCTCAGAGCTTAGTAGATGTAGTTTTATGCTGCAGTTAATTTTCAAAAAGTTCGCATTATTGGGGTGAAAGAGGCAGGTTTCATTTTAAGGAAAATAACTTGAGGACTGGAAATTACACCTTCAAAACAGTCATACAAGTACGACGTTAAGATCTGGAGAAAATGACTATCATAGATTCATAGAGATTTTGAGTTGTCACGCCAGAACCCCTAACTATGGTCAATACAGCATGTACTGCCAGTGCACCTCAACGATTGCCACATCTACCAAGGATTGTGGGCCAGTTGTCAAAACGAAAAAGAAGCCACTTTTAAAAATGTTTATAGTTTTTCATGCGTATAGTTAATTGTTACAATTCTGGTTTATATATTTATCTTAAACTGTTTTCTAACAATCTAAGTGCAAAGTTATTATAATTTGCTCATATTGTTTAAAGAAAAGAAATGAAAAATGTACGATTAAACGCTTTATCGTTTTATTAAAATCGTTAATCGTTCTTCCAAGAGAATTTCTGCAACGTTTTGAAAGTTCTAGGTTGGCTGGCGTTCCTTTCATCGTTACCCAAGTAGGTCCCAGACGTGCTCAAATGGATTAAGGTCCGAACTGCGAGCGGGTCAGTCCATAATTTAAATATTATGTGTATTGAGAAAATTTTGCACTATTCGGGCGATGTGTGGGCGGGCATTATCTTGCTGCAGTACAAATTCTAGACCCATATTATCAGCAAGTGGTACCACATGTGAATGTGGTAAAAATTAGTCGATGTACCTACGAGCAGTCACAGACCCCTCACGAATTACCACCAGTTCTGTGTGCCCATTTAAAGTTATTCCACCCCAAATCATAATCGACCCTCCTCCAAAAGGAACCCTTTCTTCTACAGTGGAGCGTATATAACGTTCCGCGGGACGTCTCCAGACTCGAACTCTTCCGTCAATGTGGTTCAAACAGAATCTGGATTCGTCAGTGAACAAAACGTTGCTCCACTGCTGTAAATTCCATTGAACATGTTCTTCAGCAAACAACCGCCTTGCTCTGCGATGCTAAGAGGTTAAAGGAAGCACTCTAGCTGGTCTTCTTGCCCTAAACTGACCTTTGCGAAGTCTGTTGCGTACTGTTTCGGTACTTATTCTGGTTCCTGTGGTGTCTTCCAGCCGATTTTGGAGCATTGTAGCAGTAGTTCTGGGGTCTCTGGTAGCCCAAAGCCGTACCATACGGTCTTCTCTCTCGGAAGTCGCTCATTCACGACGCGGGTAAGGTTGTCTTCTAACAATACCATAAATTTGATAACGTACCCAAGTCCTATTTATGGCAGCACGGCTAGCATTTAAGATTCGGGCTACTTGTCGTCTCGAGTGGCCTTCTTGAATTAAGGTGACTGCCCGAGCAATCTCAATTTCTGTTAGATACACTCTACGCCTTTGCGGTCTACCAAGCACATCAACATTCATGTTGCTTCTTTCACAATTGCAGCAAAATTAAAGAAACAATTGGGTAAATGCATTTATCTCTTGAAATCAAGTTTGCAATAACGATTAACTTTTGTCTTTATATTTTAAGTTAAACAAAATTTAACATAAGAAATAAATGGCTCCTTTTTCGTTTTGATTAGTTTATTTAAGAGGCCTGGGACTGCTTACCACAAGAAAACATTGACCACTACCCACTTGATACGCTGTATGCCTTGCCGAGTTAGAGAGTGATGTAATATCCAGAACGAAGCAACACATTATTTCTGTGCAACTATTTCTTGTTTATGTTTGACCAAATTTAATCATTTGTTGTGTCGCAAGGATTTATCACAAAATTCAAACAGAAAAATTCAAAACGTTTTGCCTCTTGAGTATTTGAGCTCCAGTTTAATGTAGCTCTATGTCTCTTTTTCCATATGTAGTACAATTTTACATTGTATCAAGCTCCTTGTCTCTATATTCCCATTTGGATGCAATTCGCTTAACTGTTTTGTCGATCGAAATAACCTTTTTGAGGCTTTTGCTTTTCTAACAGATTTTAACAAGCATTAGCTACTTAGTATCAAATTATCATTTCTATATCTTCTTCCTGATCGGCGAGGTTTCGTTATTAATCTCTTGATAGTCCGAATTATTTTCTCCTCAAGCTTGTAAGATTGCAGGTACCTGTAGTAAACTTGAAGTAATGTTACCTGTTTGATATTTTTGTGAAAATTACTAACTCACATAAGTGCTTTAATTACTTTGCAAATTTTAGGCCATCATTTTTTTAACATTACATTTAGAGTGATGATCTCTAATGATAAGGGACATCTACTCTAATTATATTCCTTATACCTGAAGCTTTATCCATAGCTTATTCATATTATTCAGTGTCGGCGTTGTCCATGGTCGAAATGTTGTATTGGGAAGAGACTGAGGATGATGCGCAGTCTCGTATGCGCGAACCTTAATTTTGCTTCGAGGTGCACAGCTGGTATACGAAAATCTGTGCATTAGCAATGAATTGTTTAGTATTTGCTTTGGCCAATTTTACAATTTTTTTATAGCCTTATAATGTTCAGTAGCAGCAAATAAGGTTTCTTGTCTTGGCTACCCATTCTTGATGTAACCCATGCAATCTTGACAAATAGGTTGAAACCCTATGATTTTCTGGAAATGCATTACACTTTCATTAGCACTGCTACAATTTTTCTCATTTTGTGACTAAAATGTCCGGAGTGCTTTTTCAGTATCCGGCGTTTTGTCAGGACTTTTCAGATTGGAAAGGGTAACCCTACTTGCAGGCAATAATGTTTATACTAGTTGCAGGTGTATTATGTTTAAATTAGGTTTCCTTTGTATTTATTCAGGTTTAGGCAGCAACAGAATTGTAATGTTGCGTCACATTTCGCCATTTCAGATGTCTTCAAACTGGTGTACCACGCCCACTAATTAAAATTTGCATTGTGTGATTGTAAAAAAACCTGTGTTTCCTGTTTCGAAACGAAAAATGCCCAAGTCATGCAACTGAAAGATAGGAATTTGAGATTGGTATGAAACAATTATCGAGTAGGTAATTAAATTATTCCGTTCGTGATCTTTTACCAATGTTTTGTATCAATGCATATATTTGAGTTGTGGTATTCTAACTGAAAAACTAGAATTTACATTTTGAGTTAGGCTAAGCAAGTGGTAATTGTTTAGCCATTCTAAAGACAGGACTTAGAATTCGTAAATTCAACAAAATTATGACATGATGTTACAGTCTTCTCTTCCGTATTTCTTTTCAGGGCTATACACCTTTACACATTGCCGCCCAATTTGGTCATCAACGCGTATACGATTTACTAGCAAATGTTTACAGTAAGCAAAAGAATCCTGTGTCGACTAAAAAAAAAACACTGTCCACATTTTTTTAGAAGCCAACAAGGATATCAGAGACTTTAGTGGCCACAAGCCGATCTACTACCAAACGTCATCATTGAAAAACAATAACAAGGACTTACACCGCAGTGAGTACACCAACGAAATTGGGATTGTTAAGCATGAAAAGTCTTTGGGTCGCACCAAAAGCCAAAGCTTCCTTCGAAAGAGCCTTTATGCTAGTCAGCACCGTGTTTGATATACTTTAGTAGAGCTTATGGACTACTTTCTAGTCATTCGTAGTATTGCAGAAGTATTTATTTTTTTTGGTTCTGGGAATGTAGCAAGTTAGAGCAGCCATATATACAAAGTAGGTATAATGAAGCTTTTTTGACACACTTTTTGTGTTGCATGTTTTTTGCATGAACTGTAGAACAAGTTGAATAAATTTATTTTATTTACCAACAAAAACTGGTTTCTTTTTACCTTGTTACAGAGGGCAAGTCTCGCAAGAAGCAGTCAGGTAACAATATGTTTAGATGTTTGATCAGGTTCACATAATATCCTACATATTAATATTGGCTTTCTTTTTTCAGATAAAGACATGGGTTTTCTTAGAATAGGCTCGTTGAATGTGCGAGTGAAAAAAACTACCGAAGCTTTTAGTAATTTCTTAGGGGTTGGAGGCGCGTCCATCAATCCTTTAGATTCAATGCCTGAGAAAGTTCACAAAGGATGGGGTTCTGTGGACAACATTACTCAAGTAGAATTAGACCTACAATTTTAAAATAACTTCTGACGTTTTATTTTCAGGATGATATTATGCCTGCTCCAAAGGGTTATACCAGAAGAAAGTCTAAAAGAGCTTTGGATGTGGCTGGGGTGAACAGTACTCCAAGTACCCCAAAACAATCAACTCGTTCTATAGAGCAAAGACATAGTACGAACGACTCTGATTCTGACACAGCAGCTGGCTTTGATTCCAATTGGAATAATTAAGAAGTTGAAATGTAAAACAGTATTTTGATGCATCACACATTATATTTTGGTACACAGTTTACAACTTTACACGTACTTAATTGTCGACACATGTTATTTATTTAAATAGCACCATTTATATATTAATTCCATGTTATCACTGTTTTTGTTGCAAATATAAGAGTCTTTTTTTCTATAAACTGTCAATAAATAAGCAAGATGACAATTGTTTCATTAATCATTGAATTACAAAAATAATTTTCAAAGCGATTGGGATGGTGACATAAAATTATAGTTATACATTTCATTCAGTATGGTCTGTTTATCTTGTTCTCTTTGCTAAGCTAAATACTATAATGTATGTACCACCACCTCTGTGTGCATATTTTATTACATATATTATTGTTATTGTAATAACATTACAACCACACTGCAGAGTGCAATTAAGTATTTAATTAACAAATTTGTAATTATTTACTATAGCTACTTTACGACGCGGAGTGTTCTTCCTTATACCGCAGTGTCGCATGCTCCTTAACGTCCAGTCGCCCTACGCGAGTGCGTTTTCACGCAGATTTGGAGATTGTTTTTTACCGTCCTATTTTTGAGGCGTTTAGGCCGTCCCGAAATTGCTTGAAAACGCACTCGCATAGGACGACCGGACCTTAAGGAGTACGGGACTCCGCACAGTATACGAATAACACCGCGCGTCGCAAAAAAACACTGCCTAAACGCCTCAACAATCGCGCGATAAAAAAGCAACTCCCAAATCTGTTTGAAAACGTACTCGCGTAGGACCACCGGACGATAATGAGCATGCGCCACCGCGGCATAATGGAGAACAGTCCGCGCTGTAAAGTAGTTCCAAACTGACACTATTATAACTATATATAAGTAGATGTGACTGCATGAAACGGATTTGATATTCGTCCTTTAAGTTTTTGCTAGACATTCCAATGACGCCAAATATTCTTGATAATCATTGTAATTAGTATGTCATTTAAGAATAAATTAATAATTCTTTATGTATTACAATAATCGTGACAAGTTTCTGCGAATCGTCGTTTAAAGGCACTTGCTGATAGGTATAAGAAAAATCCAATGAATGAATGTGAAATTCTGACCCCCTTGAAAGTAGATATTCGATCTAGTATCTACTAAATTCCAGTTGATGGTGACTTTAAAGTCGCCACAGATTCAAAGAGTGCCATTTGGTTTAAGAACAGGTAGTATAGGAGTACGACATTCGGCATATTCATTTGGAGCCAAGATTTTATTTAAAATCAATCTATGATTTACTGTTTCTATTTTCTGTTTTAAGAGGAATCCGTACGTGTCCCTACTATCCCTTACACCATTATTTCTCCCACTGCAAGAAAACTGACGTCACTGGTTCTATACACTCAAATTAGAAAGTTTCGATCGTGCAGCCCAAGCCTCTCCGTATGTATCAAGTGGAATTTATTGGGACTGTACTGCGCTAATAGCTGGCAGTTAGTGGGAATTCCCTGTAATAATGCTATGCAGGGTTTGATTTCACTCATATAATAATTACATAAACATCGCAAAATTTTACCAATAGGTAGATAAAGAATGAAACTGCAGGGACTACTGAATAAAAATTTAAAATGTGTCCTCCATTCCTCGTAAAAAGTATGCAAACTTGGGCATTTTCTTCATATTATTAATTTTTTATGTAGATTTGTAATTAAAATACGGCTATTATTTAAAAATCCGTTCAGTAGACCCTGCAGTTAAAACCTTTGTCTTCACAATGAGCCAAGGATATAAACAAAATATTGAAAAATAAGGCCTGGACGCACAGCTTGTTTTCGGATCCCAGATTAACATCTGGACCCCTCCTAAGGCAATAAGAAATTTCCTTGTTTTGAAACATTTTGCTTTCGCGCCTTCTTTCAACTTTAATCATACCTACTTTAAATTTATTGAAATAAGCACCTACCTAATGTATTATTGAAAAGTTCACCACTAAATGATCACAGTTAACGTCTTACGCCGCCTAAAGATTTTCAATCCATTTCGACTAATAATGACAGTCCGTCGTTACGAATAATATGTATAAGTTTTCAATTCGTAGGGCACATTATCAAATGTTATTAGATTTATCCTCTGAGAAGTAATACCTACATACTAATAATAAAACAGTTGTTTTTAATCCTACTTCCAAATTTATTTTTGACAAAACCAAACGCCAGCTTTTCAGCTGCTACGCCGCTTTCTTCACGTCCTTAACAAGTATAAATTGTACTCATTTTAATGATTTGTTATCTAATTCGAAATATTTACGTTTTGGCACTTTGACATATTATTAAAAAAATTTTCAGAATCTGTTTGGCTTTAGCGGATGTACACAGCTGACCCCGAAAGCTAAAGTAAGCTTCTATCATGAATGGCGACAGGGGATCTCACCCGTAATTACTTCCACATCCAACGGATGGGAAGTATTGTATCACGAAAAAAAATTTCAAATTTTTTTATTTGCTCATTCGCTTTAAAGTGGTCGAAAACGTAAGAAAAAAAACAAAATATGAGCAAAAAATGTCTTGTCTGTGTGTCTGTGGTTTTGTTTGTGGACGCGATAACTTTCGAAAGACTTAATATATGAACTTAAAATTTGGCAAACGTATAAATCTCAACTACCCAAAGCGACCTATTGTTTTTGGGGTAAGTGTAGGGTATCAGGAAGGGGGCGAAATTGCAAATTTTTATTTTTTCATTTCTTTTTTCGTTTTAGTATGTGATTAGTAGTATAACTGCAAGTATTATTCGCCCTTATAAATTTTCGGAGCAGCCAATTGTTTAGAAGATATTATCAACAAAGCGTCACTTAAAGAAAACGGTTTTTCCTAAATATCTTCTAATATATTATATATTCAATAAATGAAAATACCGTCAGATAGGAAATAAAATTTCTCACAAAAAGTGTCTTAGAAAATGTATCCAAATTTTTGACATTTTCGAAATATTTCCAAAAAACGTATTTTGGTTCCTGTTCGTACGATTTTTTAAAATTTTGGTATTATATAGGAAATCAAATTTCTGATCTGAAAGCACTCTTGTAATTTCCTTGTTAAGTTAATACTTTTCGAGATATCTGGGAAAAATTTATTTATTTTTGCTAATATCACGAGAACCGTTTGTCTTGCTCAAAACCTGATTACTAATTTTGACAATTGGATGTGAAAGTATTGATTCAATTTGCAGCGGTTTTTTAATTGGGGATGTAGATTTTCCAGCAACCATAAACCATCCTCCAGCCAGGACGTGACTGGTTACCCAGTGTAGAATTGAATCGAAAGCTTTTATCAGATCGATGGTCGGATAGGCACATTACTGCTTCAATTAGGCATTGAAGCAGTAATGTATAGTAGGTGTAGTATGAGTTTTAGCCAAGGTACCATCAAGATTTTTAAATCCGGCACCTTCACTGGCAGATCATTCTTTAGACCATCGGTAATCCTATAATATGACTGGCGAGGTCAGTCACATTCACAGAAAATTATTGATACTAAAGGATCTAACGCAGGGAGAATGAGGATGTATTTCCGGGCATTATAGAGATCAAGATTGTCTATAAGCAGCAGCAGCAGCAGCAGCATGGTACAATCTTCCTCAATTGCTCCATGGCGCGATAGCAATCTGCCAGTAGACCGTGGAACTACTATGCCATACTGGTTTCCCACCTTCGTCTATCCTTTGTTTCTTAAATATATCGGCCATTTGCCGAACCAGATGGTCAGTTTAACTTGATATACCTATCACTGGCTCTTGTTCCACCAGTATACAGTAGCAGTCTGCAAAAGACAATAAATCGCCTACTCACTTTTTTTCTGTTCTTAGGTTCGTCAGATTAATCGTCCATTTGGTGAAATACTTGATTACTGTAAATTGGCATTTCCTTATATCAAACAGTGTGGGTCTTTCAGTATACATGGATCAGCAGGCGAGATAAGCGTACCCACCATCCTCTGAGCTTGAGTTCGCAAGATAGATTGCCCTGTAACTATCCTATGCGATCCGTTTATCTGACGAATGTATTGCCTTTTCTATAATACCAGTGTTTCTTTGACCAAATGGTCGGTTTTACTGTTACACTGACCAGGTCTAGTAGCCTCTAGTATTAATAGTTACCCAGATACACTAAATTTACGACGGAAATGGGATACCCTGATGCCAACTTAAATCAGTGCAACTGCCGTTGTTAGTAAACTAAAACAAATGGAATTACATTACAATTAATGATCCAAGGATGTCCGTAAGACATTAATTCAATTTGTTTTATTTTACTAACGGTATATTTGTCTGGCAGACTTAGTTTCGCTCGGGGAAAGTTGCGATAAAATTTGTTGACAACATAGTCAATATATGTTTAATAAATGGCGCAATGAAAGGTCATGTTCGGTAGAAAATCTGATCTGCAGTTGGTAGGTATACTGCGACCATCTATACAAGTTCTKTTTGTGTACCATCCAAGCATGTAGGTATTACGTTATCAACATATAGTTTCTAAATTTTCAGTGATAATTATAACGAACATCACCATACATTAAACTATTTTGCACCCACATATTAGAACCATGTATGCAATTATTTTACATCCTCAGGATAGGGAGGGTAGGTTCGCTGAACAACGTACTTATTGTGTATTAAATTCGCGGCACATTATAATATTTTATTTAAGTATCGAGTATCTACACATTATTATGTCGCTCGGAGTCATCTCAAAAAATCTAATTTAGGTACATATGTGTGGTCTACTCTCTATTGATGCGTAGTACAACTTGCGCCCATTTAAACACAGACGGTATATGGTTGTTGAAAAACTAAGGCAAAAATACGCATCTAAGTGAGAAATCTGAACGACCATTAAACAACTTTGTATACTGTACATTATTTTACAAGTATGCAAATTGACTCTATAAATGAAAAAGGAATTCTGTTAGGCATAAAATATTAAATGATTTATTAGCCTTAACATCTTGAAACATATAGGTATTGCTAAGAAATATATTTGTAAAGCAGTTATCACTATATGGTATAAAGAAAGAATTTAGTACTCATAATGCTTAATATCTACACTAGGTAGGTACGAAATATGCGAAACACTTCGAACTGTTTTTATTACTTACATTTGCCATAAGCTCGGAACATCGGATTATACCAAATTTACGTGTAAGTATATACCTACCGTCGCTGTGTTTGAATTACAGACCGTGTAATATACTAACCCAGATTGGGAAGTAGCTGTTATTATTTATATTGTTTAGTAAAGTAATGCCCACACACTAAATTCTTAAAAGAAATGACGGTTATTAAAATACTGATTTACTTTACCCGTTTTAGGCTCCTATTGCATTTGTTACAAACTATTTTATGCCACATTTCAAGATATCTGTATAAAAGTGGTAATAAAGCAAACTAAAATTGCGACAGGTTACTGCCGTGCCTTTGGTAAAAAGAAATCGTCGCCGGAGCAGTTAGCATAAAATGTTGAATATGTTAGTTTCCCATAGGTGGCACGGTTAGGCCGATATGTGGGTTGCCTATACAACTGCAACTTCTAGCATTCTAAGTACAAAATAATTATATTTCAGTAATTGCATTTAGAATATAATTTAATTTTATTATTATGATACTTTAAACTGAATATTTGATAATTGATTTTTTTATTAAAAAGAAATGACACATTCGCCGACTACTCGTTATCTATAAATTTTTGCGTTAATAGTAAAGGACTGATGATAAAAATTAGAATTTTTTTATTTATTAGATAGATTTAGACTATTGTATACACGAAAATTGTGGACATATGGCAGCCAAAACCCTAGTAAACTTAAAATTATTTTCTGATTTTTGTCTTGTGTGTAAAATTTTGCAATATACATCTTAAAGACATTAGGGACAATGTGGTAAATTTTAGATTTATTTTATTTTCTATACACCTAATCATCATAAAACAGCTGGGTCAGTCTGTGATCGGTGTTCTGATAAAATGTTTTTTGTTGTTTTGATTTAACACGCGGTTTTTCTTTAGCAATGGCTACAGTGCTCTAAGACAACAGTTGAATTTTGAGAATACTTTCTGAACGTGTATGTGAAATTTTAGAGCGAAGCCTAGCCAAACACTTAGACAGTTTGACTGTCTTTGATGGTTCTATTCTAGTAAATATTATGTTTGTGAATTTTCTTGTTAAAACAATAGTTTTATCTTGTCGACGTTTAGTTTGATTTCCAGTCTGCAGAAATTTAAATTTTATGTGCATCAATTTGGTTTTGCAGCGCTGCTGCTTATGGGCAATAGAAGTGTGCATATGTGCCGTATCGTCAGAGTACATTGCAATTTTTTTCAGAAGTTGGGATGTGGTTTTTAAAATAATTAAAGAGAGCTGAAGCAAATATGGAACCTTGTCGCACTGCTACGTTTACGGATTGTTTTTCTGAAATGTCGTTTTTTATTCCTATTTCTGTTAAATATGATTAGGTATATTAGACTTGTCGGATATATTGGTAGTTTTAGTTTTGTCATTTTGTATATTAGTTTGTTTACCTACCCATGCTTACAGTGTCAAAAAAGTTTCAAAATTTCGGTAAACTGTAACTGTTACTTTTTCTTTGTTAAAATTTTGAATAGCATCCTTTATTGTTATCAACGTGATATTATAGCCCTTGACAATAATAATTTGGCGTTTTGTTTGCTATATAAATATTTTAAGTATTAGTACTGTCAAAAAATACCAGACAGACAAGAAAGCGAATTAACATTCTTTTGTCATCAGAGAACTATATTTCTCTGGTTGTCATTCAGTTATGAAATATATTCAAAGTTTCAAGTCAGTTAGTTCATCAGGAAGTTAATTTAAAATCGATTGCATAATTCATTCCGAACAGGTCCAGGTGGGACAGTTTTACAACGTTGTATGGGGCCCTGGAAGATTATTATTATTATTATTATTATTATTATAAGTATTAGAAAAGAAAACGTGATTCATTGCTAAAATAGTACATCACAGAAGTTCTTAAAAACTACGCTCGTCGTACAAAGTAATATCCCAGATTTATTAAAAACAAAGGAAACATGAAAATTGAAGTATTCAGTCAGAAGAAGTAAGCGCACCTTTTTTAGTTGCCGACACTCTAATTAAGAAATTTCCATCTGCTACTTTTACGCTTCATATTCACCGTGTACAATGTCATAAAAGTAACCATTACAGAAAATTTTTACGGCGTGGACAGTAACCAGAAACCATAAGCAGCTGCATCATGCAAGAGTTGCCGGACTCCTATTAGAAGACAGTTGCAGCACGTTTTTCTCCTTATGAACATTTGCTTACTACTTGCAAACTGACAAAAACGATTTTTGCATAAGGAAMGAGTATATAGAAGTGTAATTGATTGCTTATAAAAGGTTAATAGCCACAGCTAGAGTATACCTACATCACGAAACATTTCGTCCTCTTACGGAAGTACTATAACACAGAGAAATGAGAAACGTACTAGTTCATAAACTGATGGGACATATTTGGTTCATGTACTTTTTTATAGATACGTTCTTTTAAACATAAACTGCTTTTTTATTGCACAAGAGTGAGCAAAGGATTGAGCATATAAGAGTAATGGATCTACAAAAATTGTTACAATTGAATATCTAATATATCTTACGGTACCAATTATTAAACAAATCGTAAAGATTATCTTGAGTTTTCATGACATACTTGATTCAGTGTGTATACGTGTAGTTGTGCTAATTCGCGCTGCACTTCATTTAAAAACCACTCTTTTATCTAGACATAATCAAGTTTAGTAAGATGAAATTTCAGCCTCTATTCTCCAGTGTTACAAATGTTTCAATATAAAAACGCTTCCAGTGTCACATTATACACTCTCTCATTCCTAAGACAACAGTGGGGCCATTTACTATTTTCCCTTTTTTATATATACCAAAATTAGTTCCGCATACAATTCGAGCTTCTGGCGGAATAGTTAGCATGTCTAAAAAATGCAAAATTTTGACGATGGTTTCACTAACAATTCATTCAAAGCAGCAAACTGAGTATGTATTCATTAGTTGTACTTCTAAGATTGGATTTCTACATTTTCTTCATCATCGTCTGAAAAATGCTCGCTGGCGACTCCATATAGGTACTCATTTATAAAAACATTAACTGTTTAGTAGAGATAAAGAAATTATTTAGAATTCATGTCGTCACCTACTATAACTACATTTATACTGGATGTTTTTGTTTATATTTTTTTAATTAAAAATAAATGTGTTTTGTTCGATTTATAATTTTGTTAACGATAAGTACCTATTCCTCAATGACGGCTCTATCGAATTAATTTTGTTTCAGAAAATCGTCTAAAAATTAATATGTTTGAGGCATTTCATTTCAATTTTTTAAATTTATTTACTAAATCTAAGGAATTTTTAACCTAACATCTATTATTTAATGGCAAGCTAAATAATGAAGGTGAGAAGAATATGTAGAAAGATGTTTTATATAAGCGCCGATAAGGGTAATTCCGCAACTATGAAGAAGAATGATTACGTTAATTACGTTACTCCTATTATGGAAACTGGTCCAAAGAACAAAACACTTTTATTTTTAACCAAGAATTTTATAAACAGAAATTTTGATTGTCAATGGGAAACCCTGTTTCACCTTTCTTAACTAACCTTTTCTTAAGCTACCAAGCAATCTAAAGAGTATAGAAGAACTTCCTATATGGTAATATAGATATGTATGTAGATTATGTTTTTGCCATAATAGGCAATAACTTTAATATTAATAGTTTTACATACAAATTAAATTTATTGTATCCGTTAATAAATTCCAGTTATGAACTAGAAAAGTACGCCCAATTGCACTAATACAAAGGTACAACAAATTATGCTAATATTTAGTTTGCTAAGCATAAGCAGATGCTACAATTGTTTGTTCGATATTAAAAAACGAAAACGATCTCTGATTAAATAATAATAATGAATTTATGGCATCCCGTAAACTGTAACTATGGTATCCTAGAGAATGCATATACAAACAGTGTAATCTAGTGGTATTTATATGGCAAAATGTAAGCCGAACTTGTTTCGAAGCAATAAATCTATTATGAGCTAGATTTTTCCAAAGCAGGTCAATAAGCAATGTTTGAAAGAAATTTATTTATATCTACTAGAACAACAAAAAGTCTTGGCAGCATTGATCAACAACTTATATAGTTCCTAAATCTTTAATACGTTCATATTCAATGAAATATATCTGAATGCCCAACATAAAAACTATGAATGAACGATAGCCATAAAACTCGGCATGATCTCAGAAACCTGCCACCAACTGTAGATTGGGCACATCGTATACAGAAAATCTATTTAAAAGACCGCTTCCGTGCTACTGCCGCATCGGCAAGTTTGTTTTCCTGGCCTACTTATCAGCTAAAAAATTTTCCGGCTCTAAAAACAAATGGCGGGCGTCGACAATGAGATAATACACAAATCCAGGCGCGCTTCCTGAAAAACCGGCGAGGCATGTTTCGTAAAGGGGAATCCGCGGGACCCTTTCCTGTTCTGGGACACGTGTCTGCGGCGGTGTGTCAGCTGAAAACAGATTTTAACCACGTGCCATCGACCGCGTTGCCAGCCCGTAGTCATTAATGCTAAATGTTTTATAGGATTCTGAAATTTAACTCCCTATAAATTTCAGCAATTTAGCTGACACTGCCATCGATACTACTACCCTGCCAAGCAAGAAGGCCGTACATCTGCATATTTCACCCTTTTAAGTACACAAATATTTAATCTTTCTGCGTTTTTTTTTCAAAGTTGATTAGTTTAAGTGAATTGGGGACGCTTGATTAGTCATATTACTATTCTTCATTTTCACAATGCTTAGATGGGCTTCCTGCTATTATAAAGATTTGAAAACATACTGCAGTTGCGAATTTTTGCTTAATTAGTTTAGAAAACATTACAACAAAAAAGTTGTATGTGCAATCAATCTCATAAATCTTCAAATTATTATAAATACTTAAGTAAATTTATTCGTTATCGAAAACTGGATAGTTAAAGCAACATTAATTAATAATCAGCGGGCTGTTCTTCACAATCAGTTTCCGTTAAATTCTGACAAAATACGAGGTGATTTGGGATACTAGTAAGTAAATCACGCCGCTTCATCAACAATTTTTTCTGTCTCCAGAAATTCTTCTTTGGTGTTATTTACAAATGGGTTCGAATTTCGCCAAGACGAAATTCTTTTTTAGGGACGCATGACGCATTTTAATATAAAACTTATAAAGTGGGATACTAACAGTATTACCTTGTGAAGATTAGCAGAGAAGTAGAGACCATCATAATTTTTAGCATCGTTCTTAAACTCCTGATGACACTGGATATACAGTTTTCTCCCAACGCCTGTTTCATGTGACCTGACTCACCCTCGTCTAAAAGAAATATTTTGCTTAGCGACTACTTTTCTATAGAGTTTATAATCTCTTTGACCACCGTCTTCCTTCGAAGTAATGGAATGGCTGTGTTCAGTACATTTCGAATGACTCGATCATTTTTCAGTTCATAGCCCAAAGTTGACAAAAGAACACTGTTTACAAACAGAATACTTCTTTCGTTTGTCATCATAATAGAAAATACCTTATGTTGACACTAGCCTTGGTGGTGTTGTGTAAAATGAACCTGTTGGCTTACATGGTTTTGTCTGCCTCTAGTTATACTTTTTTGACATTTGTTTTGCAGTATATTATTGTACAGCTCCTTTTTACTCTGTGAGTTGCCCGAGTTTCCTCTAAGTCTAATTCTTTTTCTTTCATTTGGCATGTATCCTATAATTTACGTTTACAAACTCTCCCTTTCTTAGTCAATTGCCTCTCCGTTTTAAAGAAAGCTGCGCCAAATATTTCGAATAGAATGTCGCTTATTATATCTTTATTTGCTATAATATATACCTTCTACTTTTTTTATCTTATTCCTCTCCGACAGATAAAGATGGCTGCTATTATGTTCGATCTTTCACAGAATCGTCATCATCTTGACTGGAGACTGCCTGTTTCACTTTTCTAATAGTATTGTATAGTATATATATTTTCAGAGCTTAATCCGTAAGACGCTGATACGCTGACTTCGATTCATTATAATCACGAATATTCACTAAAAATGGCAGTTTATAACATTTATTATACACGTATGTAATTATGTTAAAAGGTTTCAATACAATTATAATAATATTGCGAAGTGTTTGTCACTAGTACAATTTATGGTTAGATTTTGTACACAATACATATTAAATATATTACCTAACACAATAAATTATTAATTAATTTTAAGACCTATTTATTTTGGTATAGATTATACTGCAGACGCTGAGGTCACTGTATTGTAAGGTACCGCTAACTCTATTCTCAGGTTTGATCCTTCAACACAAAAGATAGCAGGTATTAAAAATCCATCTCTGTTCTTGCAGGATTTAATAGGTATGAGGTTGCTATATTTTCTACCCGATCTCTTATTCGCACCGTAGGGAAAGTTTGCTTCTATCTTTCGTGTTACCGTATCAAACCTGAGGTAAGAGTTGACGGTACCTTATAATATGCAGCGACCTGAGCCAAGCAATATGCAATCTAGTGGTGAGTAGTGTAATCGCAATTTCTCATTAAATTAAGTTGTATGGTTAGCTCTTAAGTTTGTTAGTTAATAACCGAGACTGTTAAGCCGTCCGTGCTATGCCCTACATAATGACATATAACACATCTGTTTTCAGTTGTTCAGAAAGTTCTTAGCACAAGCTTTGCGTCTGCGTGTCGTGTATCTGACATATCATACCAGACGTTGGGTGTTCGCTGGTACACGATACACGGCTGTTTTGCGTAATATGTCAGCTAATAAATATAATCTAACTATAAATTTGATAGGTACATAAGTATGTAGTTATAACAACACTATACAATATATACTTATATTCATTAATAATAATGTTAATTAAATATATTGGGTTTCGGTCTTCTAAATAATGCCAAAATTAAATTTATTTTAGTGTTGAATTTATGATAAGAATGAAAATTTAGATATCTACAAGAAGAAATAGGTTTTATGTACCAATCTACAATTATAGAATTTTGATCATTTCTTATTAATAAACAGTCTAAAAAAGGTAAAGTTTTATTATTATCTTTTTCAATTGTAAATTGAATATCTTTATTGTATGAATTGAAAACTGTTAATAATTCATCATTTTTATCAAAAGGAATTGCTAATACAATATCATCAACAAATTTAACTAGAAATGGAACATCAAAATTTAGAGCATTTAAGCAATTTAAAACTACATCATCCATTACATATTGTGCCAAAATAGGTGAAACTTTTCCACCCATTGGTGTACCAAATATTTGTTTATAAAAAATTTCATTAAAACTAAAAATTATATGTTCAAATACAAATGTAAGTATATCTAAAAAGGTATTTAAATTAAAATTACTATGTTGTTTAATACTATCCCAATTTTTAGAAATAACAAAATTAAAATGTAAAACTCCTATTGAAAATTTAACAAATGTAGTATATTTATTAAATTGTAGTAACTTCGAATCAGTACATATCGGTCAAACTGCGAGACATTTAATTGACAGAGTTAGAGAACACAAAAGAGATATAAAAAATAATAAAACAACCTCTGTAATATTTAACCATTGTTATGAACTTGACCATAAATTTAATTTTAATGATCTAATAGTTTTGGATAAAGAAATAAATTTAAAGAAACGTCTTTTTTTAGAAATGGCCCATATCAATAGACAAATTCATAGTATTAATAAAAGAAGCGATATTCATAATCTTTCTAAAATTTACACCTATCTTCTCCATTTTAAACCATTTTCGTCATCATAATTTTCTACTTGCACTTTCCAAATTTCTCGTCCTATCTAGATTTCATATTATTGGTTGTCAGTTTTTTAATTTTGAAAGATATATTAATATTTGTCAATATTGTTTGTGATTATTAATAGTTAGCAAAATTTAAAATTACCTATAAGTTTAGAGTTATTTATATGAAATTAAGACTGCTGTTCAACTTAGACTAATTCCGTTTCTGTTGTAAGTATTTTCATGTGATTTGTTGTACTCTATTTGTAGTTATTTAATAAAATATTACAGGCCCAGAAGAAGGAGACAAATGATCTCCGAAAGCTTGGCATAGATAAAAAGAGTTTTATTTAGAAGACCGAAACCCCATATATTTAATTAACATCAAAGATAAACGGTCAATAACGGTACAATTCTTATTAATAATAATGTTTTCCTCTCAATTGTAATTATTTGTAAAAAGCTTATTTGTTATATAACGACAATAAATGCTAACTCATCCTAAAAATTATAAATTTAGAATAAGTGCCGTTTACCTAGTGTCCCGGGCTGACAGTTGCAAAAGATGGTAACCCTAAACTAATTTAATGCATGGCCGTATGTTCAAATGACATTATCACGCTGGATAGTTGCTGTACTAGAATAAAAAGTCGTAAATGCATAAATTAATGCACATACGACTTTTTACTTTAGTAGCGGTTGCAATTGTGTTATTGCTAAAACAGAACATACCTGGCATCACTAGGAGTATATAGGCACGGCAAAAAAGGCACTGTCAGTTACGACCGTCTTGTTTAGCAGCGCAGACTAGTACTAATGATACTATTTGCAGATCTGTTCAATTGTGAAAAGAAATTTGGCTCACTGGTCACTGATAGATTTAGCTCCCTCCACCACGCAACCAGTTATTATTGCAAATAACCAAGACATCTTTAAAATAAATTAATATCATATGTGATATACAATTTATTTATTGACATTTAAATAAACATGATAAGACATTAGTTTAACCTCTAACTTCTTCTCCTCCTCTTACCATAGTGCTAAATCTGTCAGTTATGCGACTGCAAACAAGAATTTCAAGATTTGCAACTACTATTAGAAGGTGTTAGTTCAAAAGAAAGTTCTTGAACCATCACTTTTTCAATTAATTAGTCCTAACTAACTCTAAATAAACAAAATATAAAAAATATCAGGAGTACCTATACAATTCTAAAAAATACATTTTCCATTATATTATTTCTTAATAGAATGTTAAATATGGCTGTTATTAAAAAAAAATATTTCACGCCTTAATTCTAGATGGGGAAAAGGGGCAAGGAGTTATCGGTTTAAAACTCACCCTTCTATTCTAACAATACCAATAAAACAAAATATTTTATATAGGTAGGAATACGATTACCTAACTATAATGGACTAGCAGTGTACGTAGCTCTTTCTCTTCAAACGTTTCGCTGCTCTTCGCTGGCAGCATCTTCAGCGATGTTCAGGTTTGGCTGGTGTAATCTGAACTGAGCGGTACTGGCTCGCGTTACTCTTCTTATAGTGTTCTCATGCTCGTTCATCCCGACGATGCGCGGTGCGTTGCTACAGGTGAAGGAGGGGCCGTCGTTGATGTACTCGGATCGCTCGTGGTCACTCGATCGGTAACCGCTTGTTTATTATGTGACAGGGTTTTTGAAATCCTGTTAACCTTGAGGCCGTCATCTCTATTCATATTGTCGGGGTGCTGTACGATCTCTAAAGCTTCTCTTCTTCCCCGATGTCCTTCGCAGAGGGTCCATCGGGTCCTTTGTAGATCTTAGCTGCTGCGATAACTTACTGGTAAGTTTGAAGATTGTTTTATGCCGTTTCGTTTTAAGAGTCGAGCAATTTTATCGGTGACATTATGTATGTAGAGCAGACATGTTCTCCTGAGCTTGATAGCTCTATCGATATCCTTTGTTCTGTATCCATTGGCTATTGGCTCTCAGTGCAGTTTTTAGATGGTTCAGTTCCTCTTGCAGGTATTGTGGATATGATATTTCTTTTACGCGGTGTACCAAAGTTTTTATGATGCCTTTCTTCTGTGCAGGATGGTGGTTCGACTCTGCGTGTAGAGACCTGTCAGTATGAGTTGGTTTTCTGTAGTCCCTATGAGCCAGTTTGCCATTGTGTGTTTTCGTAACCAACACGTCCAGGAAAGGTATGGAGTCGTTGCCTTCTACTTCCATAGTGAATTGGATGTTGGGGCGCTTGCTGTTTAGGTGGTCCAGAAATTCGTGCAGGGTGTCCTTTCCCTGCGGCCAGATTACAAAAGTATTGTCGACGTATCTACACCAATTCTTGAGTCTTCTTAACTATAGCCAATGCATCCTCTTCGAATTTTTCCATAAAGATGTTGGCCATCACTGAGCTTAATGAATTCCCCATGGCAACACCATCCTTCTGCTCGTAGGAAGTGCCACTCCATGGAAAATACCTAGATCTTAGGCACGTTTTGTTAAAGTCACCACCTCCTCAAGTAACCATGCTAGTAGTAAATCCATGGCGTCGTTAACGCGTACTTTCGTGAATAGCGATTCTACATCGAAACTTACTAGCAAGTCGGAATGCTTAATCTCGATATTTTGTAAGATTTCCTATCGTAATTCCTGATGTGGTGTGGAGAATGGCCCATAAACGTCTTTAGCTTGGCAGCGAGGTGTTTTGCTACCTGGTATGTTGGGGAGCCTATCGCGCTCACAATGGGGTCGTGAGGGTACTCCAACTTTATGAATTTTTGATAGTCCATAGAGCTGCGGGGCTCTGCTTTCGGATGGTAGCGGTGCTTTTTTAACCTCTAGATCCCACATTGTCCTATTCATCAGATCCTTGATCTTCCTCTCGATTCTCTTGGTTGGATCCGTGTCGAATATTTTATATGTGCCTGGGCAGGAGCGCCAGCTTTTAGAAAACCTCGTGGGTGCTCATGCTAACATAATCGTGAAAATAGTATCTATGGATCCGTCCAATAGAGCTCAATATGACAGAAATATGTATGATATAAATAGAAAGATACGTAAGAGGAAAAAAATAAGTACAAAAATGCTAGATTTGTCCTGGTGCCTTTGTTGGTACCAGCATTAGTCATCGACTAACTTTTTTATGAAAGAAACTGTGTTCAATTCACTACAGAACGAGAGGTAGAATGTGGAGTACTCTTTTTTGAAACCAAAGAGATACGAAAAAATTATAAAATAATACTGGATTGGTAACGGAAACCAACCTCATCGGGGAGGTATATAAACTACGTCTCAAATCATTCGACACAAGTTAAAATTAACTTTGTAAAACAGATGAAACATAGAATTATTAAAATAAAATATTCACAATTTATTGAAAAAAATTTAAAAAATTAAAAAATTTACTAATACACAATTCATACCCGAGAGCGTTGATAAATAAAATCTTCTATTCTACTACTGACTTATCAACACTTCATGTAACGCAAACACAGCTAACGGTAGTATGCAGAGTGACGTGGGGCAGAGGGTAAATCATGATCCTATGGTTGACAAAAACCTACAAACAGTAGATCATAGAATGTATGTATCCCTACCAAACATTACTGGATTGACAACAAAATTATTCAGAACATTTAAAAAATGAAAACATAAAAATTACAGTTGAGAACAAGAAGCTCAACTCTACTCGCAACACTTAAATCAAAAATACCTGCAAAATATCATGCAAATGTTCTATAATATATGTTTGGAATGTGAGGATTGTGAAGGCAAGTACACATAGGACAGGTATCACAATGGATGGTTAATAGATTGGCCGTCTACAAAAGTGATATAACTAAACAAAGGGATAGATGCTCACTTACTGAACACATGGACATCATATTAAGTGGGATAATGTGAAAATTTAGGATAAAGAAAATAATACAAACAAGAGATTAATACTTGAAATGGTTCACATAAATCAAAATTCCAATATAATAAATAAAAAAATCAGATATTAAAAAACTGAGCAACATTTCCACGTACTTGCTTTCACAAGAAATTCTAAAACAAGGCTGGGTGGGCTTGAATCATCTGACAGCACTGAAGACTCTCTAATTTGATAAATTTGACAAAGAGTTCTTTTTTATATCTGTGATAAGTCAGTTTGAATTTATGGTACATGTGTTGAAGCCTATTTGGTCGTGGGTGCTCCGCACCCACAATTTACTTCTCGTGGGTGCTGGAGCACCCGAGCACCCATGGAGTCGACGCCCCTGTGCCTGGGTCTAATAGGCTTTTTATCTTGGTTTCGTAGTGGGAGGTCTTCATAATAACTGTTGCGTTTCTTTTGTCTGCTTTAAGGACAGCAATCTCCAAGTCTGTTCGCAATTCCCTGAGAGCCACTCTCTCTTCTTTTGTAATATTGTTTCTTGGTGATTTTACATGTTTGATTACCCTACATGCTTCCATTCTCACTTCCTTCGATGCCAGCGATGATATCTTCTGTTGGTATGGCTTTTGGGGTAAGAGCAAAGCCTTAAAAGGACTATAATCACGGGAGTCTTCTTAACCTCAGACCGGTACCCACGAAGACTTACTCAATGTCTCCAAGGAAAAGTGGACTGCCTTCCTTCAACAGAAGCTTGCAGCATATAGTTTCAAAATAAGGTTACAGCAACACACTTCGTTGTCCGTTACCTTCTAGAATCTACATCCTTCTAGATCCTTTGACTTAACACCCATGTGTCATTGAACGTGATTTTAGTGCTGATTATGATGGTGCGCGTTAAATTATATAAATTAGGCTATAAATAACAAGCACCATGGTACCTAAAGTATGAATTAAGTACTGACCTGTCACCGATGTACCTTGCGCTGGCAATACCCATGTAAATGCGGAGTACTAAGGAATTGATCTTATCACGTAAGTATAGTTAAATGATATTTTTGGTCAGTTTTAGTGATGGACGCTACAAAGTCGTCAGCAGAACACATGCGCGGTTTAATCCAAGTTGTCTATACCTACCGCTGAAGGTTAAAAAATAAATAAATGCTAGCGGTAAATAATTTCAAGTTTTCATTGCCCTTACTGAGAACGTCGAATAATAAATTCATGCATCAAAGCTTAAGTATAGTTAAGAGTATTATAATATCTAACGACTCGTACTACTACAATTAAATAATAAAACATTACCAAGTGTTATAATTATTATATTATAAATACCTATACCCAACGACCTCCATAATAGTTACAAAAAATCGGATTTTGTCATGTCAATATTAATGGTTTTGTATCTTAAAGTAGAAAAATATTTAAGACTGTTGCAAATTAGCTTTGTCATGCCTTAATAAAGTCCAAAGWTCATAAAATTTTATATTTATTCTTTTTTTCCAAAACGAATGAATTGTAAATGCCCTGTGTACATCATTTTTTGAAACACAWGACAACATGTTTGCTGTACCGGATAGCGTATCATTTTTTTAATTTGTGTTCTTACGATTCTTGATTTACGCCTGACGTTTATAAATCCAGTGACTACACATTCCAAATATTTGCCTACATTTCCGGACCTATGTGATACTAATATTAAATTAGTTCATGACGCAGTGTACGCCCACTTTGCTAATCTTAAATTGACGCTCAACAGTTATTTTTACATTTTTCTACAACAAATTTCCGTCAACCAGGAATGAAGTTTGCAGTTGGCTCGCCACAACATAAAATCATCCGACTTTCGTTGAAATTTTATTTAAGCGTAACAAAATAGAAAATGGGAGTAGGTACCTGGATGCGAGAAATTATTATATAGAGAAGTTAATTTTTTAAGCATATAAATTTAAGCTTGCCTTATTCGTTATATATCTGACTCCGAAACGTTTTCAGGCTTAAACTTCCGTAACTTTTAAATAGATAGTCAGTTTTAAAATGAAAGTCATTTCTTAACGATGTTATGCGAATGTTATCCCTAACTTCCAACCTAGTGCTTTCAGAAATTAAAGTGGTAAAAATTTAAAATGCGCACGTTCTGCAACTTGAACAAACTTGTAAACAACTAATAAAAAGCTCTTCTGTTATATGACACATAATATAATTTTCACATTTTTCGCACTATTAGAAAACACAGTTTAAAAGGTGTTCGCCCTACTGATATACTTATACAACAGAAGTATAGCACAGAATAAATGTTCATGCAGAAATGGAAAAGGAAAAAGAATATTAAAAGGGAAAATTTCCTATTAATAGGTATTTATTATCTTATACACCGCAGCGCTATAGGAAATATTTTTTATGTAGACTTAACGCAAAACGCAATCATACAATCCCTGAGTTAATAATTTACGGCAGAAAATTTTGTACTTATTTCTTGCTTTGTTTTGAATTTTAGCTAGAACGATGTTAAACTGATTTTGACTGGTGCACCCTAAAACATGACCATAATTTCCTAAAGTTGTTTCTGTTGTGATGAACTCCTTAATGTAAATWTGGCAACAAGCATTTCTGAWACAWCTATTTCATCCCACCTGAACGAGGAAGTTATAATTACTRAAAGTTCGTCGTGCCTGTTGATTTRGAGATTTGTTTAACTTGAGAAAAAAATATAGACGGAGCGTRTGCTAGGAGAGCTGATAGGGAAGCGGATGCTCGTTAAAAACCATCTGGATAGTCTCATTTGGTATTAACTCCTTCGCTTCAACCACCGGCATACTTAACATTCTTACGATACCGGAAATGATACGTTCTATTATCAAGCGATATCATGTCAATGCAGTGAACCATAATAATGGCCTGTTATAGTATTTTTTATTTATACAGTGTTTAATTTAATTACACGATATAAAGATATTGTGTTTGTACAATCCATTTATTGTAAGGTTACCCAACTAGCCCAAAAACTGGGTTATGAAAGTTGTCCTCGCCACACAAAAGGCCGAGTATTAGATTTTTACTTTTCCGCTTAGATCATAGGCGTAGCTAGGGGGGTCTTGGAGGGCCTAAGTCCCTACAAAACTTCTCGACAGCMCCCCTAAAAATATTTCTTCAGGTTTAAATATAATAATTTATTCATATTTATCGACTTTAAATTTTTATAGAATTATTTGATATATTTTAATATGAAAAACGCGTGGGAATTTGTATTTTCAGCATATTCTGTAGTGTTTGGTGCAATAATCAACTTTAAGATTGCAGAAAGCTCACATTTTAGAGCTGTGGGCTGACACGGTTTCGTATAACTTTTAGGTTAAGTATTGTATTTGTGAAGCTGTGGCTACAGTAAGCCTGTTAAATATTTATACTATGATGAACTGGAAGATGTTTTTAGCCTGCGGTAATGGTAAAATTCAAACTAAGTGGTAGTCACGTTAGCTGCAGTACACCAAGTGCMAGGGTGTAGACTGTAGAAATTCCCACAAGCCTACTATATCAATAATTATTGTTATTTCTTACCTTTGAAAGAAAAATAGAACCGTTTATAAAGCCATCAATTCCGTGACTAACTTGATCCGCAACCTTCAGTACTATCGTGTCCATTGATGTTCAGTGATCGCCGTGCGTATTGTAGTTGGCAGCAAATATAAAAAGGCGGCACAAACAATTCAAGAAAGCAACGACGCCCGCCTTGCATGAATCATTTATAGAAACCCTGTATACGGAGACTGAAGGCGCCGCACTAGAGTGTCTGCTGCAGACTTACTTTCCGGGACAACGTGGCCAAAGGAACCAGGGCTGAGAAAGCATGGGTCGTAGCTTCGGATGTTGTGACTTTTGACAAAATAAGATGGGCAATCAATTCTTTTGACTCATTTAAGTCGGCGGGCACTGATGGCATCTTTCCCGTGCTTGCCAGGGAGGCGCTTTATCGTAGGACCGCTTTATCACATAATAAAAGCGTCAGTAGCTTTCGAATACATACCGATGTCCTGGTGGTGGTGTCGCTTTGTGTTTATAAACACCAAAAGCTGGTCGAGTTCACTATGACCAGCCTAAGAATTTTCGGCCGATCAGTCTGACCTCTTTTTTGTTGAAGGCGAGTGAAAGGCTTGTTGAGCGTTATCTAAAGGATAGGGTGGTGGTTGACGCACCCCTACACCCACATCAGCATGCCACAGATCAGGCATGTCTACGGAAACTGCACTCCATCAGCTCACCTGCCGAGCTGAGGATGCGTTATCCAGAAAGGAATAGGCTCTACTACCTGCATTTGTGGATATTGAAGGAGCCTTCAACAATCCTTCATTTGAAACTAGGGCGGGAAACTAGGCGAAGCTGTCCGGGAGGAGTATTATCTCCCCTCTCGTGGACACTCTCCTTGTTGACCTTAACAAAAATGGATACTAGGCTTATGCAGGTAACCTCTTTATTTTATTTCAGGTAAATTTCTGGGGTCGGTTTCAGAGCTGATACAAATTGCTCTAAACAGGACCAGCAAATGGTGTTAATGAAAAAGCTTGTCGGTTAATCCTGCAACTATGGAACTCATAGTCTTCACAAATAAACGCAAACATGGATCTATTTGACGGCCTTCTTTGCAAAACGTAACATCGAAGGCGCTTCCGACGGTGAGGTACCTAGGTGTAAACTTAATTCCAAACTGGGCTTGCACGGATCATGTTAACGAAACCATTCGAAAGGCGTGTGCAACACTGTGGGTGTGCAGATGCCTTTGGGGACAGTTGGGGTCTTAAACCACAGGTCGCGTACTGGCTGTACACAACTGTGGTGAGACCTCTTATCACATACGCCGCCCTGGTATGGCGGCGTTCTACTGCGAAATACAGTATTAGGGCGGCTTTAGGACAAAATCAACGGCTGGGCTGTCTTATGATAACCGGTGCTATGAGAATGACACCTACTGCATCTATGGAGATGCTTCTGGGACTGGATCCTCTATACCTAAGGGTAGAGTATGAAACCCGGAAAACGGCCTTTAGATTGCAGGGGTTAGGTAACTGGAAATCTGGGGGGAGGGCACCGTATGGCGCTCTCTGTACCAAGACTATATATGACTGCAAACTGCTGGAGGGCAAAAGGTTTGGAGAATCTGGGTCTCAATTTATTGAGACTGAAGATCTTTACAGGTTACCTTGGTAAGAGATACTGCACTTCTTTGATAAGGCAGAGCTTCTGGGACTGGATCCTCTATACCTAAGGATAGAGTATGAAACCCGGAAAACGGCCTTTAGATTGCAGGGGTTAGGTAACTGGAAATCTGGGGGGAAGGCACCGTATGGCGCTCTCTGTACCAAGACTATATATGACTGCAAACTGCTGGAGGGCAAAAGGTTTGGAGAATCTGGGTCTCAATTTATTGAGACTGTAGATCTTTACAGGTTACCTTGGTAAGAGATACTGCACTTCTTTGATAAGGCAGGACTGTTCTAAGTTACGGTGCGGACACAATGGATCGAAAGGGCCAAGTGCAGCGCTCCGCCCATTTGCGGGGTCGCACCGCAGAAGATAGATAGATACCTTGTGCACTTCAATCATACACTAACATTTGTAAGAAATAGTACCTTAGGCCAGTGAACTGTATTTTGTTTATTTATTAACAACTAAATCTGACTTTTACAACTTTTTCGTTTTTAACGTGTAGATAATGTGATGTTAAATGGTAATAGTGAACATCACTCTCCCCTTGACCGAATATTCAGTTTAAAATAAGGTAAGTATTCATTAGCATTCATTTTCAGTGAGTTCAACAAGTATCGTTTAGGTTCGGAACTAAGCCAATTTTTTTTACAGTTTTTTTTACACTTCTTCATTTTCACTGGTCCGAATCGTCGCCACTTAGCCTGGATTAACAGCTGCAATTCTTGTCAATCTTCAACGTACTGGTGGTAAATTGTTCTCAACCAACAGCAGCATGTCGCCAACCTTAACATTTCTTGCGAGATCCTCTAGGAAAGTCTTGCTTGTAAATGGTGAAGGTATTGTATTCCCTTGCCATATTTTCCAAAAACGGTGTCTAATAAATTGCAAGTGTTGCCACCGGCTAAGTTAATTAATAGGTGCTTCTAAATGGATACCTTATCCCTAAAGGCAAGTTAGGGTGTCATCAGATATTCTTGTAAGTCGTCTCGAATTTAAGCCAGCCTATATTTCAACTAATAGAGTATAGAATTCTTCTTAAGTCAGTAACAAACCTCGTGTTAACTTATGAAAATGGCGTTCAAAACTTTTAATCATGACTTTTCAAATTACCCGCTTCCATGTGTCTAGACGGAATAAATTTCTAACCCATTTGCAAGTTTGAGAGTTATTCCAATTTTATTGTGGGTGCTATGTCAGCCTAGTTTGTTGGTTGTCAAATGTGTACTTTCTTGTACATGGAGGTTGGGATTAATTATCACATTTTCTTTTACTTTTACAGAAATACACCCCACAACATTACATCAACTGAAATTTAATTTGGTTTAATTTCGCACAAAGAATGTATTCAAAAACACTGCAAATTTTTTATATATAGCCAATTCTGAATGTAAACATAAAATCTGACTAAATTACTAACAAAAAATGCAATAATACCAGCATTATTGAAAATAAACAAAGTAATGACAATCAAAGCCTAACTATTTCCATTAAAATAAATACAAATTTGTGTTATTGCAGCTTTGTTTATCTACATTCTAAAAAAATATACCGAAAATTGAAGAAATATAAAAATGGCGATGATACAGTTCACATCATAACAAAAAAGTATTATCTAAACCACAACTTTTTAACACTAACAGTTGCTGAGGTACCCTACAATCAGTGGCGTAGCCAGAAAATTAACTGGGGGGGGGGCAAAGCTCCAAACACAAGAAAAATGTTAAGTACAAACAAGAAAAAATCAGAAGAGCTGTGACTTAAATTTTTTATGTTTAATTTGCTAAAATGTTTATTATACAACAAACCAATAGTTTGCGACAAATTTGTACTGTTATATGTAAAAAAGCTGGTATTTCATTATCAAAATAATTTAGTTCCTGGGGGGGAGGCAATTGCCCCTCTGCCCCCCCCCCTTGGCTACAATTACAATGAAATCAGGACATCCAGTGCATAAGAAAAGTAGAAATGATATCTAATAGTATAAAGTGATAACGACAAATAGAGCTTTTGTCAATTCAACGTGAGCTAGTATTTCTTGGAATGCTAAAATTGTTAAGTTTCACGAAGTACAACAAAATTGAAAGATGTCTCCAACGGAAATGATATAAAGCTAAAACAGGAAATTTGAAAAATTGATGAGAGCGGCGACTCATCAGATCATCGTAATCTTATTCTTCTGTATCATATTTTTGTTATTAAAATATACTTGATACTTAAGGTAAGTATATGTATATCGCATTAAACTATTAATTATTAATTAACTTAAGTAATCTGTTCCAAAGTTATCCACTACGCTCGTCTTCTTTCAGAAATACCTGCGGTCTCACATACTAACTGAAATGTTTAACAGGAAAGATTTCAGCGATCGCAATTTCTGTAGTTTACTCTTGCGCCATCGCTTTCCAAGATCTTTGTTTAGCACTGGTGAAGGCGTCACCTGCTCCTGCGGATATCGACGGCGTGAAAAAAGAAATGCAGGCCTCCGTTTCACGGCCGAAATGATATTTACTCTTTGCAGTTATTTATGTTGTTCATTTCACGTGCGGTTTTACGCCACGCGCCGATCCCATAAAGCTAAACACGTGTGCACCATTCGCAGACAAAACACGTAGCGCAAAATAGTAATTCTTGTATGTCAAGTTGGGGCCCTCCTTATTATAGAAGCTTTGCGGTGCAGACAATGTGGTTGTGCTGACATTCAGATGGTAAACTACTCAATTCTAGTAAGCTGCTTTTCCGCTATTAATAAATAATAGGTCCTAAATATATTTACATTTCTTACATATTTACAATTTAACAAACGAAATTTAACATATTATTTATGTCTATATACAAAAAAAAACGCAAACAAAAAACCCATTAATAAATTAGCAATTTTTTTCCTTATTAGTTCTTTAATAGCTATTAATGTAACAAATCAATAAAGTGGCACTTTATCGAACGAGTTTGGGGATTGAGAGCCGAGGCAAAGACGAGACGAGCAACCAGACGAGTTCGATAAAGACACTGCTGGCGTGGTGCATACGTTTTTTCGGCTACTACATTCGAAAGTACAACTTTATCCTACTCATCCAACGCAAGAAAGTGGCTTTTTACCTTGCCTAAGCAGTAAAAAAAACATTTTTTAAAAACATTCTCCTTAAGAATAAAAATTATTAAAATTTAAAAAATACTGTATATTTCACAACTATTGCGTGGTATCGCAGGTTCTGTAATTCAAAAGCTAAATCGTTCATGGGTCATGGGTCTTGGGGAGGGGGGGGGGGTTAACAAAAACTCCCCCACCCCCATGGGTATGCCCCTGAGGCCGAGGATAGAAAGAATCTGTTTTGTAAATTACTTTCATGTTATCAAATAGAACATTATGGCTCGCCAATAAAAGGTGTTCAGTCACTGCAGATTTTTCGGGTTGCTTTAGCCTACAGCATCATATGTTTTTAACAAGGCGGGTGTGAAGGTTTGTCTTACACATATAAACTTTACCACAACTGCATGGTATGCGGTACACACCAGTCTTACATGGGGATCTCATGCATATATTTTCCAGTTCAAATGATCGTAAATAATCCTTATTTTTTTTTTAGTAGACCAATAAATTGTCTTTATTCCATTCGCCTCAACGACCAATTTTATCTGAAACTCCGTTGGCATTGGGTAACAAAGCTTTTTCAGGTTTAATTATCTGTTCATCAAGCGAACGATATATTGGTAACTATATGAATATGAATATATTAATCGAAAAAGCTTGATGGTAAGCTCAAACACCTGAGAAAACGGCTACTGCAACATAGATGTTCACTGTGCTATGCACCCCGTCTAATAAAGTAACGAAGGTACAATCGGTATGTGATGTTTTCGCGTCCCAAAATGGTAGATAGTTTGATGCTTGTAGGATCTTGGACAAGGTAATCTAAAAACTGGAGCGGGTATTTTGCGAATACATGTGGGTATCTTACCCGCTGCAAGACTCTACCTAGACTTAAGAACTCATTGAGGGTGTCCGGTGTCCCTGCCAAATTGAGACATACATGCATTTTCATACAAGCAATGATTCCCACTATCAAAAATTTTTAATTTTAACGTACAAACGAAATGTTATAATGTGAACTGTGTATTTATATGGAACTTTCGTTGAAAATACACGGGCATCGACTGCTGCATTTCTATAGCTTCTAAAGAAATTCATGGCTTAGATGTGTTTATCTCGTATATATTGCGAATTCGTAAACGAATGTTCGTTTATTTAGACAAAGTTAAAAAGAATGAGGTCAGTTATTTATTCTGAAATGTTTTTCGTTACTGAGAAGGAATGCGTTAATTAATAAATTCGAAGATTTCATTAGTTAATTTAAACATTTTGACATAAATCTTTACGGATATACAATTATAGCTTAAAATCACATTATCTTAAATATTAGAACATGTCTCAAATCTCGTAAAAAAGTCATCATAAGTGTAAATCTCACTGAATTGATAATTTTTCGTTTCTACTGGGTTTTTTGTTATTTTTTCGTTATAACTGCGCCTTTTTTACTATCACGTTCTATTTATTATTTTGTTTCATCATCCAACATCTCCAGCGAGAGTATGTCCCCTCTAAGCGTTGTTTGAATATTATTCAATGGTTGTAAACTTGATCTTTTGGGGCAAGACCACGTTGGTTCTGGAAACAGGGTCGGTGTTTCGCCCGCTCTTGTAAACTGCATCATCAGACAGGTATTATATATGGCACAAATTTGGCGCGAGAACGTCGGAGCTGAACTAAATCCTAAAGGAAAGAGATGAATAGAGAAAGAGAGTAAGATGTGGACGGTAGGGTTGCTACCCTTGTGTGATTGGATTCAAAATACTGAAGATAAGCTGAACTGAGCCTATGATGCAGTTCTTAAACCGCGATAAGGAAGTTTGAATTATATATTCAAAAGTGAAATAACCAGAAGCCATTTCGAATAATTATGCTAAAGATTAGTAAGAATGGAGTGACAGCTGCTTCTGTTGAATTTGCTTCCTAATGCTCTCATTTTATATATGTCAATAGAATCGTAGAAATTGAGATTTTCAACAATATTTAAGAAAATCGCATCAGTTACATTTTCTCTGCTGCAGTCTTTTCGCCAGACCTCTAGATCATCTCGTTTAATCTAGCTTGTGGGAATTTAAAAAAATGCACAAAATAAATATTGAGAATCGCTTTCATGTACGGAGTATAGGAATGTAGAAGTAGAACACAAAAATATGTTTACTATTCATCCTCATTCATGTTATATGAGGTTTACCAGCCGAGACATTCACAACTAAAGTCGTAATGAGTCGAAACTATATGCCGAAATTTGGAAAGCAAGCTAGCAGGTGCAAAGTCGAACGTACAATTGTACGTTTTATATACTATGTTTGATCCCGCAATTAAATTTATATTTACCGCCATAATTGTGCCCACAAAATTCTAGGGATTTTCTTATTTCCATGGGAATTTTGTATGTAACTATCCGAAGGGTGATGACGCAATTGATTGTAATGGCAGCGATAGCATTACCACGTTTACCTTTTGTCACTGTTTAATAGTTGAATAGTGAAACCAGCCGCTGCTTCTTATTTTTTGACACCAAACCATAAACAACAATAAAAAATATGGTCCTTCGGACCGGATGGTCTAGTCTACCTGTGCAAAACCTAGAAAAACTAAAAACTCGACGCCAGTGATCTGCATAACCACGCTTCAGCTTCCCGGCAAAACGGCAACCGTCGCAATTCGCAACAGCACGTGCAACCAATAACCAGTTGCATCGTTAAGCGTCAGTCGACTACCTTCGCAAATTTCGTACCTACATAAAATCGCGCAATTGGTATCCATTGATGGTGTAAAAGAAATAGACAAAATTGAAATCAAGAAACGTATCTCTCACATTGTACCGTTATCAGACCAGTTTAATAGTACTCGAAGATGAACATTTTTTTCTGTACAATTTCAATAGCGAAATCACTTTTCAATATGCTAGTAGATTCAAAATCTAATCCTGGTAAAAATAGCGCTGTAGAGGACACACCGTGGCAATCATTCGTGCAGCTACCCTCTATTGCATTACCCAAATTCGACGAAAAAGCTGAAGGATGGTGCAAATTCAGGGACAGCTTCGTTTCTCTTATCGATCAAAGTAACAGTATACCGAATATACCCGGCTGTTTCCAGAATTATCAAGCAACATTTCTATGTTGATGATTTGGTATCTAGAGCAAAATCGTTGGTTCAAGCACAAAATTTGTGAAAGGTTCTATCCAGTGTTAGCTTCTGGCAATTTCAAGCTTCGTAAATGGATCACAAATAATCCTTAAATTCTTAATTGCATTGGCAAAAATGACGTTTATTTTAAATTACGTAAATTTGATAATCAAGATTACACAAAAAGAGCATGGAGAATTGCTTCGTCCTTAGATGAGTCTACTATACAGTAACCGTAACCACAATCCGTAAATCTACCAAGAAAATCATCTTGTCGGAGACTGCCCAAGTGTTCAAACCTTTGGGCCTCCTGGAACCTTGTATCATTTTGGCTAAATCTCTTGCAATGTTTGTGGAAAGAAAAATTAGGTTCGGATGATCCTGTTCCGTATAACATTGCCAATCAGTGGGTATCACTTAGAGATAATCTCACAAATCTCAACAATTATCGAATTCCTCGACAAGTCATCTGTGCAAATCCCAAGCATGTAGAGGTACATGGCTTCTGTGACGCATCCATGGATGGTTACGAAGCTTGTCTTTATGTTCACGAAACAAAGTCGCTCCTTTAAAAGTTTTATCTATCCCACGACTAGAATTGTGTGGTGCTTTCCTCCTGGTGCGACTAATAAGTCAATCTATCAAGGCGCTACAAATTTTGTCAGACAAGATATATTTCGAGTCTAATTCCACTGCGGTATTGGGATGGATAAAAACTACACTTAACACTTACACTTATACTTAACTTCGTTAGCAATAGAATAGCAGAAATTCAAGAACTTTATCAAAAGGCATGTTAAAAACGCGATTCCAACAGCAAGTAACCCAGCAGATATTATATCGCGTGGTATTCTTCCAAGCAAGCTAAAAGAATGTATGTAAATTTTGGTGGCACGGTCCTCTATGGATTCCTAAAGATGAAGTATCTTGGCCACTTTGAATTCCAACTGTGCATATCTCCCTGAACTAAAAAAAGATAAGAAAACTTTCTTTTCTGAAAACTTGGATAGGTTCCCGATTGAAGATTACATTGACAAGAATTGAACCCGTAATAGCACACTGCCTACGCTTCAAAAGAAATTTCTCTCTTGCTTCTAATCAAAGGAACTGTGGTTCGTTATCTACCAAGGAATTGCACTCCTCTTTGATATGCTTAGTTAAAATGATTCAAGAGGAATGTTTCAACAAGAGTACCGCCGACTACTTAAAGGCAAGCCTATAAAATCTGATAGTAAATTAATTACATTAAAACCTTTTCTCATTTAAAAAGGTATTGTTTGAATAGGAGCATAGGCGCTTATTTCATGCAGCACCTCATTTCCTGCTGTCACATTTACATCAGAGGTATTGGACGCTAAATGGTAGTAACTTGGAACGTAAGATATTTCACATTTCACAGGCGTGTTCGCTGCTTTAAAAGCTATCCCAAAATTGTCAACCCTATTATGGGTAACTTACCTGATTCCTTTTTTTGTGAGTGGTGTGGACTACTCAGGTCCTGTTTTTCTAAAAGATAGGTAGTAAGTGTAAGACCTCTTCATATGTTTTACAATCAAGGTTGTATACCTTGAGTTCGTCACTGATCCCTTTTGCTATGCCTTCGTCGATTTATAGCCCGTAGAGGGAGACCGCAACACTTTTACTCAGATACTTGTCGAAATTTTGTAGGAGCTGCAGTAGAGCTTAAGCAGCTTTTGGTTAGCAATGAAAATTTTCTTAACCTAAAGCTAATCTCTGTAATCTTACCATAACCTATAAAATTTCGTCTATATGTATACGATAGCAAATGCAACCTAAGGTCTATTTTACTACTAGAGTAATGTAAACCTTAGATGTAATCCACTGACAAATAATTACTTTTACTGTAATTTGTGTTTGTGGTGACCCTGAATTACGACAATTTGTTGTTAAAAGTTAAAAAAAATGGGTATTGACTGAAAAAAGTGCATCAGTGTTGATACTAACAATGATGATGCAAGGAGAATGAATGTTTATGAAATGTTAAATATGTTGAATGAAAACTTGCTTATAGGAGATCCAGCTGCATATAAAAATTTTCTGCAAATGAGCTATGCTTCATTTGAAAAATTGTTTGAACTTCTTTATAACAAAATAGGGAAACAAGATATTGCATAAAAGCATTCCCTCTGTTTCATTTACAAACGCAAAACACATCATGTTCCCAGGTTTGCCAAAAGCTTACTCACACCAATATATTTGAATAGGCCTAAACGTTAGTGCAATGTTAACTGCATTTCATGTTGATGTATTAATTAACGAATAGTAGTTCCGCCAATATCAGTACAAAAGCTGTTCAATCTCACAACCATGCTTATAGCGTAGATTCGAAGTTTTGTTTATAAACAATAAAAAAAAAGGTTAGTGCGCACCGATCTGCGCAGTTTCAACACAAAGTATGGAAATTCAGTACAAGAAAATAGAACGTGGGCTAATTTCTTGTATTGAAACGGCGCGCACATCCAGTATTCAGTATAATAATTTTAGAACTTATTTCAAAACTTAAATAAGTATAGTGGCAAACGGCTCTTACCTAAAAGCTTGTCACGTGGAAAGGCGTTATGATAAAAATATGAATCCGCCCGGCTCCAATGTTTCATTACATTAGTCCGTTTTTTCAAATTTTTATTACTAAGGAAAAGCAGTTAAAAGTTTAGGGTTGAATGGCAAAAACTTAAAGGGGAATGGAGAGATGAAATTGGATGTGGGCTGTGTACACTTAATTAGTAACAATACGGAAAATCTGGAACAGAGAGGTACTTACGCTGAAATAAACAAGGATACCTAACAATATCCTCACATCAAAGGATTACCGAAGAAAGGTGAAATTTATAAGTAGTACCTATTTATTATTATTCTTTTTACTTTTCTTAACACCAATGGGATGCAAAAAATGTACGCGCGAAAGCTACAGACAAACGGTAAGCAAGTGGCTTTAGATACCTCGCCTTTCAGCGGGGATGCAGCTCCCCAGCCGCAGCAGCATTCACAAATTTAGAACGCATCGTATTAATAAAATCACCGGTAGCTGCTGCCTGCTGCTGTTGAGATTGGAAGCCGGTGAAGACACTTTGCGAGTTCATTGTCATGCAGGAGGGCCACGGCCATGACGACGCTGTTCGCCGTCGTCTATTTCTGGATGCCACCATTGCATCCTGATCCTCTGTTTATCTCAGTTTCCGTAAACCAAAAGCGATTTACACCGGCATCTGCTTCACGTATAAATAAATCCATCTTTTTAATTTCACTACGAGGAAACGTAACCCGTACGATACCTCTTAATCGTATAGCTAACTTGGCGATATTTTAAGACCTAAACTCAATCTAAAAAATGWGATTTCTTTAATTCAAATTTCGTTCAAATACTTAAAATTTAATATATATGTATTTTTTTTTTTTCTTCTTCTTTTGCTGGTTTACTCCAAATATTAAAACTATATTCTTTTATGCGACGTTTCGGTGGATAATTTTCCACCTTTTTCAAGCTTTTATTATTTTTTCTACTTTATAATACAATTCTGAAATTATAAAACATATATCTTTGATAATGAAATACTATAAAAAATGATAGAATCTAAATTAATTATAATAATTTATTTACCTGTATTATATGTATCATATTCTGTTGTGGTTATTAAAATAATTTTATGCTTTTACTTCTTTTTTGGTTTATTTTTGATTTTGTCAGTGTCACTGTCATGTATTTAATTGAAATTTTTGTAGTTGTTTTTATACACTGTTTCCAAATTTTGAATTTATCGTTTTATTTGGTGGGTTACTTATTTGTTAATTTTAATTATTATTAGATAATATTGTGGTATATACTACTAAGTCCTTCTATATCATTTCTGTTATTTACTGCTTTATTTATATATATGTATTTTTTTTTTTTTCTTCTTTTGCTGGTTTACTCCAAATATTAAAACTATATTCTTTTATGCGACGTTTCGGTGGATAATTTTCCACCTTTTTCAAGCTTTTATTATTTTTTCTACTTTATAATACAATTCTGAAATTATAAAACATATATCTTTGATAATGAAATACTATAAAAAATGATAGAATCTAAATTAATTATAATAATTTATTTACCTGTATTATATGTATCATATTCTGTTGTGGTTATTAAAATAATTTTATGCTTTTACTTCTTTTTTGGTTTATTTTTGATTTTGTCAGTGTCACTGTCATGTATTTAATTGAAATTTTTGTAGTTGTTTTTATACACTGTTTCCAAATTTTGAATTTATCGTTTTATTTGGTGGGTTACTTATTTGTTAATTTTAATTATTATTAGATAATATTGTGGTATATACTACTAAGTCCTTCTATATCATTTCTGTTATTTACTGCTTTATTTATGTTTTTCTGTATGTGTATCATTTCTAGTAATAATCTTTTCTGTGTGTGTTTTTCTGTTGTTATTATTTTTGTATTATCGTAGTTGAAATGATGTTGTTTTTCTATTTCATGTTTTCTTAGAGCAGTTTGTTGATTGTTATTGTAATTTTTATGTTGCTTAATTCTTTCTTTTAAATATTGTTTTGTTTGTCCAATGTAAATTTTGTCGCAGTTGTTACATGGAATTTTATAAATAGTATGTGTCATTAGTTCTTTTGCTGTTTTTGTTTTTAGTTTGGTAAAAAATTGTTTTGTTGTATTTATTGGTTTATGTGAAATTGTAATGTTGTGTGGTTTGAGTATGTGTTGAATCTTTTGGGATAATTTTGGAATATAAGGTACAGATACGTATGTGTTATTTTTTATAGGATGTTGTTTTAATTTATGTTTGTTATATATATTTATTATGATTGATTTTGTTATACTTTTTATTAGTTTTATTGGGTAATTATTTTGTGTTAGGGAATATTGTGCTTTTTTTATAATGTTTGGTCTATGTTTTGGATGAGTTAATATTATAGCTCTTTTTATAATGTTTTTGATTATGTTTCTTTTTTGTGTGGGGTGGTGGTTGGATTCATTGTTTAAGTATCTTCCTGTTGATGTAGGTTTATTGAACCATTTTGTTACGATTTTGTTGTGTTCTCTGATTAAAGTTAAGTCTAGATAATTTATTGTGTAATTTTTTTCTATTTCAATAGTAAATTGAATTTTGTTATGAAAACTGTTAAAATATGTTAATACATCATTGGTTTTATTATTAGGTATTATTAAAAATAAGTCGTCAACATAACGTGTGTAAAAATGTACATAGTTTAACTATGTTACTACACTACGCAATTGAGAAAATATTAAAAATTGAAGTTGTTATCATTGGTTACCTACAATACATAATTCGTCTATCGACAAATAAAAACTGCAAGGGGCGCAAACACTCCTCTAAAGACTAGCGTGTATCAAAAGAAATGCTTATAAGCAACGCACTCCTTGTAGATTTGGTTTAATCGAGCAATAAATATCCACGTTTTATTCATGTTAGGAATCTCAATTTTAGTGACGACTTTTACATCTAAAGTGATTTTTCCTATTAATAATTTAGGTATTAATAATGAATAGTTTTTTCGAAGTTATAAAATAACAATAGTACTTGTTTATGATCCTATTCCAAACTTTTATTTTTGGCATAACCAATTGCCAGCATTTCAACCGGCAAGCGTCTTTCTTTAGTGGCTTAACAAGTACGGCTAAATTAAAACACTAAAAACATTTAAATATAGTAAATACATATATGTAAGATACAGAGTTGGGTGATGTGGGAAAGAATTTGTTTATATTATATTTTTTACTATTGCGGTATGTGGGTTATTTAAGGGCGTGAAATAATGCTTTCGTGACCCTGAGGCCAGTATTGTTGATGCATCTACTATTTCTTGGACTCGATGCATATTTTATGCGTTTCCGCCCTTTACATTAATTTTATAAGCTCTACAAAATAAAAAAGAAATGATTTTGCTGAAGGTATAATAGGGTTCCTTACTGGCCAACGCGCAGACCTGATTTTTTTACTTATTGTTTTTCTCACTCGTTCCAGGTCCCATCACCGATTATTGTGTTATCAGATTCCTCTTGTATAGATGGAGTCGGTTTTGAAGCTAGCGTAATTGATATTATATATTTTTTTCGGGATACAGTACATTTTACTCAGCGACTTCAGCGTACTATAAGAGTATTAGTTGGGACGTGCTTGGCATATAAGCAGGATGGTCAGACCTATCGTGTTCTTTCGCTAGGTTTTATAAGGTCAGCATTCACCAAGCAGTGTTGTGTTCAGGGTTCTGTTTAGAATAAGGCTAGATAGCATTTGAATGGTCGCAACTTCTTTAAACATCTATAGTACATAGTACATTGATCATTGAGGGCGAAGTGCGAATACATTCAATAAATTAATCGAACTTACTAAGAGATATTCGACTTCACTCGATGATCAAACCCTTATAGTCAGTCCATCCCTTGATCATCTTTGTTGCGCCCTAATATCGAGTGATGGTGTGAAAGAGCGGGGTATCTGGTAGGCGGGAAAAAATTTCTTTGAAATCTGTGCGCTGGGGTTAAAACAGAGTGGACTACATTGGTCATCTCAGGCCGAGTGCTTCGTATAATCAAGATCGAACATCACTTGGTACGGTATTAAGAATTTTCATTGTTGTGGTCTTATTAGTGTTCGTAGTGTAATCTGTAAGTTTTATGTCGTATTTACAATGCTGAGATCCTAAAGAGAGAAGAAAGATCTATCCGAGATAACGATAGGAAGAGAACCATAATTATTTTATAAAACAGGACCACTCTATAATTACTGCACCGATATCTAGTAGTAGTAGTTTTTAGGCGGTGTTGTTTTGTAAAAATGAGTAGTTCTCTTTCTTTGGTTAGCTCGAATATATATTTATCTCTCTCCAGCATCCCCACTTTAATGATAATGAACACCCGTGAAAAAGCAATCAATCTTATATCCTAGCACCGTCAGTAAGTTCAAATATGGCGGATGCGCTTTGCTATGATAATATGATGCTGTATGTCAGAGAACAGTAAGACTGTAGGTACATTAAAGGCATAATAAAATAAGTAACTTAAACGCAAAAATTATACGAGTACCTATAACTGCAAAATGCAGAGATATTATATATTACTTACATTTGAATTTATGTGTTCCAAAAATAAATTAGTTTCATATTAAAAAGTAAAGATTAGCGTAGATAAATTAATTCATTTACAGAATCGAATCGATTCACAATAATCTATATTTAATGACCATCCACAATATGCACATCAAAGAGATTGAGAATACCACATCGAGAGCAAGATGGAGAACTGATTTTTACGTTTTTTTCGAGATCGAGAATGTCACAATGACCATAAAGTTTATTGCTGCTAAGGTAATAGCAGTTGGTTAATTTGTTGAAGAGCAGAGCTGCACAAAATGTTTTCAAAAGTATTTAAACACTTTTATAACTATACTTTTCGTTAAAAGTATTTAAATACAACAATAAGAAAGTATTTCCAGTAGAAAATACTTTTGTATTTATAATACCAAAAGAGCATTTTCAATATTTTTTCAAATACTAAATGCCAAATACTTGCAAATATATTTTAAATTTAGTATTTGAAAATACCAAATACTTTCAACTCTGTTGATAAGTAACTTCAAGTAACCAGTTTCACAGAAGTACCTACTTCTACAGCTATTAATGAGGTTGGCATTCGAATTGTAGTTTCTGTAACTGTAGGTACGTTTAAGTATATACTTATTTCTTTGATTTAAAATATCTTATTGTTAAAAGTTAAAAGAAAATCATATTTTAATTACTTTAGCGCCAGTGCTAAAGGTGAGAGACTTTTAACACCAGTGCCCTAAAATGACATTTTAGACAGTGACAGCAAGACTTAAAAATAATCTTTTACTGGACTTTAGAAAAAATATATTTCAATAAGACCAAATCTCTTAAAAACAAACGCCAAGTTTTAAATATGCTTTATTGAATTTTATATAATCCTAATACAAATTGTACGACGTGATAAATATTTATCATACGTGTGGTAGTTTCTTCGTGGTTAAGTGTAATGCGTAGACTGCAAAACAGCTAAGTTTCAGGATACCTACATCGCTAAATCTGTTTTAGCTATCATTCTTAAATTACTGCCATCATTACGACCATGGAAACATAAACAAACATTTAGCATTTAACGCTGACTGATACTACTGCTATTAAATTTTAGCTGCCGTATCAAATGAACGGTTCTTCTCAGACATTAAATTTTAAAAATAAGTGCCAGTACTATTCTACGTAAGCAACCGTTGTATACAATGTCGAAGGTACCCAAAACTTCCAGCAGGGGGGATGGAGGGACGGAATAATAATAAAAAGTCGCTTTACAATAAAAAGTGTGTGTTTACATAAGTATCATGTAATACAAGAATAGCAGAAGCACATGTCATGTAGTTTGAAAACGCGTTTTATTATTAACTCAGATACAGCTTTTACAATTTTTTAACAGAGATTCTCTAAACTTTTTCTGACTTACACGAAGAGCAGGACAATCCATTATAAGTATATCATAGTAGCCATGTTTTCACAATGCACTGACCCTTCTCTGTTCTGCCTTTTGCAAAACTCCTACAAATTCCAGTTCTGCTAGACCTTATATTCCTACAAGTTTACCAGTTAGATTCCATTTTTAAACCCTTAATGTCAGAAATCTACTGAAGCCTTCAATAGTTCGTTACCTAGTAGGCAGAGACTGGTAGAAGGGGTACTAAAAACAGGGGTCGTTTCCTGTAGAAAACCTTGTATCCGAAGAGTTTTTGAAGGAGTCCATATGTAATATATACTTTTTTACTTGTTAGACAATGATTAAGCGGTACTACTAACACGTATTTGTAATTCAAGACATTTATTGACCTAAAACAGTAGAGATTAATTAATTAATTGACTGTACCTTGATTCAAATCAAAATGTAAAAAAACGATTTTTTGCGATGGTACTACGCATTGTATCGCAGTAGCGCCGAATATTGTCTAAAAAGACTACCGTGTGGTATGCATGGAAATACACAATGTATAATGTACATATAATGCCTATAGACTGACATTACAATGTATTTAGAACCTAATTTATAAAATCTATTTCTTTTTAAAAATCTGGATATTTCGCTTTGAATCTTTGAATAAAACATTTCCGATCTCTCTTTATTTTTGACGTAGACACGCCTTTTACGTCTTACGCAGCATTTTAGCGGTGGCTTTACGAACTACGGGGTAGATTGGTGCGGTCTGTAACTACGAAGACTTACATTGCCAATTTCCCGGTTATTTAGTAATAACCGGCAATGCGTCATCTTGCGGTGGCTTTACGAACTAAGGGTAGGTTGGTACGATCGGTAAAAGCAGAGGGAACTACTTTTACTTTTAAACCCTTGTCATTTCTTATCAGATCTAAAATATTGGACGCGGAGATTCGTGGTCTCTTATTAGTTATTAAGGCTAACTGACATCCAAACAAATTCTAAATGTACCATAACATTTGACTATCGCTACCATGCACGCTCGATTGTGCCCTAACTCGTAACTTCCTGAAAACGGCTTCACGGTGCTTCTTATAGAGACTAAGATACTGTCGTACTTCGAAGAGTTTTTGCCTGTCAACCCCATCCTAAGTTGATATCCATTTGTGAAAACCGGCCGATTAGAGAACACGCCTTTTTGGCCATGTAATATTTCTTCAGCTTGTTGCTTTTGAAGTTTCGAGAGCATGAATAAACTTCTACCAAATCGTGTGCTATCTGAATTAACACTTCCAGACTTGCAAAAACTGTGCCTCCCTGATTTATCTGTACAGCTCGCAAATTTAAATTTTCCGGGATCCCCATAAACTCGTTATTAGTTTGCGTCTCCTTAACCTCCACTGAATTGCCGTTTATGCTTAAAATAATATGCACCCAGTATGAACAAATAACAATGACTCCGTATTAATAAACACATTTACAAAAATTCTGTATTTAACTCGTCTTTGATATTTGATATTTTAATTAAAATCATTAGGGATTTTTTAATAATACTAGTTCTATTAACTAATACAAGTTTGATACTTGGAAATAATTGGATCGTGGAGGATACCCTCTAGCCTGGACCTAATTTTTCCATGACGAAGAGACTGTTTCCTTTTGGTCCCTTTTTGTTGTAATAGTCCGCTTGTTGTGATACAGTCAAAACACCTGTCATTAACAATGCCGCTATTGGACACTATACTACATCCTCACTCATGAGGTAGAACATGTCTAGATAAAGCATCATAATATTCAGTGAAATGATCAACGTAAGGTCCGTATATTTGTACATGCCAGCTTCCAGTTGCGTATTTATTAATTTGGCCATGAAAAATGTTTCATAAATTCTATTTTGAATGCAAAAAGTCCCCGAAGGGAGGGGGGGGGGGGCGTGAGAACCACTGTACTGTTCCAACTTAGGTAAACGATACATTTTAATCTAGTAAGATCTGCTCAATCAACAATGCTGTTTGAAAAACGCTGCACTTCAAAGTACCGTGGTGTTTGGTAGAACGTATTTTATCATCTTGTTGACGTGCATTTCAATCATCTCGCTATCCAATACAATATCAATTTTCCGGCATTGTATTTGTTGAGGTCTTGCCACTTTCGCAGCATGTTCTCCAGTGCTTCGCTTTGATCTTAAGTCCCTAGAATCTAACGTCTTGCTTCGAATCCTCATTCTTTGACGATACCGGCTTTCTTGAGGGATGCAATTCCCTTGACGCATGTAGTAGCTCACTAAATGGCTTAGGTATTCTGTTCATCCAGGCCAAAAACTTCATTCTGTCCTTGTCTACTTTAGAAGGCTGTTTACAATACAGGCTGCAGAGCTTCTTCGCTGCCTTGTTTTTCATCCGTTGTATCGTAATTTAAGAAGATCTTCCTGGCGATTTTGTAATACCTTCCATACTGCATAAAACTTGACGACATGTGTTATGTAAAAAATCATAGCCCCACGTTGGGCGCCAAAGTTAAAACAAAACCGGCTAGGTGAGGAATTCCTGGGTTATCGGCGTGGCCGATAAAATGAAAGTACGTACCTTCTGCAATTATAAGGATGGAGTTTATTACCTAACTCTTGTTGGTGGTTGCAGCAATCATTACATAAAGTTTGTCACGAAGAAAGGTGTTATCATAAAAATATGAATTCACCCGGCTCCAATGTTTGATTAGAAAAAAACTGTTAAGTTTGGGGTTGAATAGCAAAAACTTGAAGGAGGAATGGGGGATGAAATTGGATGTGCGCCATATACTCTTAATTAGTAACAATATATGACAATCGAAGCCAAATTCCAGGGGGATGCTTTTTATTTCCTTATTGTACTATACCCTTTAAACAAACTTTTACTACTTTTTTTCCATCTTTCTTTGCCCATAGCCTATTAGAATCTTAATAGTAAATGTATCTTCAATGGTAAATAATAATGCTTTTAATTTAATGTTCAATAACTCGTTTAGATATCAATTGGCATAGATACCTATAGGTTACATTTCACTTGCATCCTGATAAAGACTGCTACATTAGAAGTGGGCTTTTATATGTAAAGTGGACGTAAAGTTTTGCTTCCTATACAGCATTTTGCAACAACACCAATTTTGTGCATTTTAAACAGAATGGTACCTACACAATGGATCCGAAAGATTTGCAAACAGTGTTTTTCCTTTCTCGATCTTTGAGAGAAGCGTTAGTCAGCTGCGTTGTTCCATCGCACATCGCGTTTGAATTATTATTAAACCATATGGCCGACAGGCGTTTTCTCCGCTGCTCAATGAATGCCTGCGCCGTTACTCAAGTCGTCTAATTTCGGCATCGGAATGCGTCGGGACGCTAACGACGTCTGAGTTCCTTTGGCTGTAAGCCATCAACCACCTCTTGCTGCACTACCTATCCTAACTTTGCACCCACTGACTCATCGAAAAGTTTTTGATATCAAACAATTTAGTGCGTCTAAAACAAACTTGTATTTTGTATTCTTGGAAAAATGAATAACTAGATTTACCCCGACATTGCTTTATGCCGTTTTCCAAGTACCTACTCGTTATTATTTTTAAGAAAAGGTAAAGCTAACAACTTCAGCTGAAAGCTAAAAATTTAGGTTTATTATCACAGCTACATAGCAACAAATATTTGCACATAAGTACACACAACTACGGCATCAACGCAAGTCACAAAGTAAAACGGGCTAAGAGGAATTTGGGCATCGCAACCATATACAAATTACAACTATAACATTAAAATATGTATATGTTTTAATTGTTGGCTATTTGAGCGACTTGTACACACTGAACTAACACAATTTTAATTCACTAGCTTGTATTACCAAAATCCTGACAATATGAGTTCAGATCTTTCATTGTGTTATTCATTATCAGTGACTAATAGGTTTTGCCAAACAAGTAAACATGAGCTTCAGTCTCATGACAAATACGTGCAAGATGGCATGGTTGTCCTCAGATTCTAACATATATCATTTGTAATTCTCATTTTTTATTTCTGGTATTCCAGCAGTAGGTACTTTTACACACGTTAACATCTTAGAGCCGGCATTTTTCAATAATGTATGATATTATTTGTTCAAATTTTGAGCATCCAAGATAAATAGAGTAGAACCTATAGGTTGTCAGATTAATATGTAATAAGCTCTGAAGAAGTCATTGACTATGCAAACTTTGACATTAAGCTGTATATAAGAAGTACGTTAAGAATTTCAGCCTTGCTGCTTTCTTTGAAGAGGTTACGTCTTTGATGTAAAAACCTAATAGTAACCTTATCATGAGCTATTTTTAAATATGATGATGACAGAAACCTCTCTAAATTATTTATAACCATTTTTCGATGATCAAAATATTTTTTAAAGTGCTTTGTTCAAATTTCAACCAATTATTTATTATCATCATTGCATTTCTTAAGTTCCTTCCCTCCAAGTGAGCAAAAAATTTCTTTTAAACTGTTAATTCCAATCGCATCAAATCCCAAGCATACTCGATAGTTGGTAACTGCGCCTGTCAATCTTTTTAACACCTGAAACGTTGTTAAAATCTCGAATTTTTATTGAAGTAAAATTTTCTTAACCACATATCCGGCGTTGCTCACAAAAAAATTGAAAAGATCAATTGAAGCTATACACTATGAAAGAAACATCATTTACTTCTGCTATAATTATGTAAGGAATCGTTAAGCACATTTATTTGTTTCTTTTCTTATTCGAATATAATGCAACAAATCTCATATTTTTCATCCAATCCTTGCACCTTATTCGTTCCCAGTTTCTGCCAAATACTTTTAACAACCACTATATCACTAAGCATTTCTGATGTAACACACGACCTCCCCGCGCCTCAGGTCTCCAAAGGGGTAATATAAATTTAACTCTATTTTTGTCCCCTCCCACTGCATCCGGTTGTTAGTGCATTGGCACTAGAGGAAATACACTTACACCTTTCGCTGCGCTCCGAAATTTTTCGTGCACATGGCTACCAGAAGGCCGCAACTTGGCTCATGCGAAATCATCATGAGTCATATTATCACCTCGCGACTAACATGTGTAAGTCAAAAGGGGACGACCTCAGCTTCCCTTGACTTCCGGAATATTAACATGTCTGGTCCTGTCTCCCCGGTGACCTATGTAACCCACCTGGTTCGTCTAGGGCACGTCTGGAATCAACCCCAGTGACTTCCGACATAAGCTTTCACCCCGTACAGGTTTGGGATCACCTCCAGGTTAGCAGAGTTGCCAAAGTGGAAAGTGAGTTGTTTAGGCCGGTAACACCAGTACCATACCTACTCTGTTGTTATAGAAATAATATAGTCAAATAAAGCCAGAAACACAATAAGAAAGTAAGCACCAAATACTTGATCTGGCTCTGAAAGCGGCGGCGTAGGTTCACAATAAAATTTTATTCTGTTCCACATAATCTCCCATGAGCTTAGTGCATTACTAAATCATTTAAACAACAATTCACTGCTAATACAAAAATTTTTGATATGCGAGAAGTATAGTGTGAATGACACCATGCCATCTAGTGGCAATACGGCATCATCCACTCGTATTATTGTTATTTTTTGAGTTTTATCTCTATTTAATTTGAGACAGTTACTATTGAACCACTCATGATTTACTCAGTCCTTCTCCTTATTGAATATTAATTTGATTTCGGTTCTTTGAAGTGAAAAGTAAGGTTACGTCATCCGCATGCTTTGAAGAGGTGATAATATATATGGACAGAGAAATCTTTTATATATATATAATAAACAGTAATGGTCCAAGCACCGAGCCTTATATCTAAAACGTCAAGTAAAACTTAAGCACGATGAATAGGAGTAAACGCGCATTAGAATACTTAAAACTGCACTTTGACGAGGCTTAAGAATTTTTGCAAGTGAATCAGGTAACTTTAACCAAATGTACATCCGTGGACTTTGAACATCTATGAGGGTTGTAAACGTGAGATAATTTATTAGTATTAGCCCAACAAATATTGCTACCTTGTAATAGTGTCATCCTATGGTTAAGAACATTACCTAATTTAACATTTTATAAGCTTTGCCGCGAACCCAAAAAAGTTTTGCTGCGAACCTAAAAAGGATCGTGCCTCCTAGGTTGTTTCATTTTCAAAGTCCACGACGAAGCATGCAACTTCCATTACCAAGAAAGTGTAGTACATAAGTAAGTAAAGTGCAAGTATTGTTAGTATTTTTTTAAGAAAAATTGATGTAAAATTGTGGGAGTCACTAGTGCGTACTTCCTCGGTACAATAGAGCAAGTGCAGATTAACTTTTATATTTTTATGTCAAATCAGATGTATATAGGTAATTATGGGGATAATCCCATGGAAGAGGTTTTTATAATAAAATATTCCCATTTGTTCGAAAGAAACGTTCATTTAAAATTTCAAATTATTCAACGCGTAAAATACAAGGAACTGTCTTGTCAAATTGTCTTTAGTTGACACAGTAATACAGCATGTACTCATAAAAATATAAATATATAAAATAGTATTTTTAAAATGTTAGTCATAGAATATTAATAAAAACAACTGTTTTGAAACAAGTTTATCATTTAACACTAAAACTTTGGCGCTCAGCAGCAGGTAAATCCAATAAGTTTATAATTTTATTCGTACCTTACATGTTTGGATCCCTTATTGCACAGTCTGTTATCTATTACATGTGACATGTTGTTCATTCTTCACTTTTAATTTCGTGGTACTTAATTGTCGCGGGTTGGTTGCCCTAGCTGCCCGCCTCACGCTTTTCCGGTCATGTACCGCGCATTTTGTCGAAATCGCACAAAAAGAAATTTTATTCATTCATCGACTTGTGTGTGCCCTGGCCGAAGCCTCCAATGCCTCCAGGTGACCGTCGCATCGATAAACCAGGTAGGTGGAAAGCGAGGGCAACTTTCGATTTTTCGATTTTGCGAATCATTTACCCAATTTCATATTTCGTATAATTCAAACACATGTGACGAAGCAAATCCGATTACTGCTAACCATAGATGAACTACATTTATGTGTTCCTGACCTTCGTCTTCTTTAATTTTCGACTTACTAAATAGTTATCACCTCTGCACCATAAAAAACTTTAGTTACTGCCTAATTTTCTATATTGCGCTTTAACAAAACAGATCTTCTAATGAAGAGGTGCACTTTTCGCCGACGATTTATTAACTGGCGGCTTTGAACTACTCGGGACAGGATCTGCTGTTACAGACTTAATGTCTTGTTGATGTGCTGGTACTTGCTCATTATAATCAGTATAATTTGTTGGAGTGGTTAGATATGATCTGTTTAAGTGAATGCTGTTAATGAAAGTACCTTGCAAAAACATAACTTGTTAATTAGCTGCTCTTCCATTTCATTTTGAATTGCATTTTCATCACCAGAGTTGCTCGTCTTTGACTCCATTTTGCTAGTGAAGTGGTGTAGTACATTTCTTCTGGAGTTACAACCCTGTAAAGTGAATGTATTCCACTGTTTGTAATTATTTGGTGATTTAATCTTTTAATAGATTATGTCTGATGCAAGGTCCCAGAAACCAGTCATTTACGTTTACATCCTAAGAGACTGACAATCTCTAAAAATTATTTTCGAGATAACAGAGCTGTATATTCGCAAATGATTCTGTGGAGAAGAAATAATGGCCGCTACAGCAGACATCATAAATGAGAAAATCACAGTTCACACGTAAACGTTTCTTTAATAATGTGTTCTAGTGTTGCATCCTTGTGCTCGTGTTGTGGTTGTTATTGTTATCGTCCTTACAGTGAAATAGTTTCGTGTATCTAGCCCAGTGTATAGAAGAAGTTACACAATTAATTGTGATACAGAAACCGTCTATGCAGCACGTTGGTTCATGAAACAGATATATGGGTGGAACGTTGTCCAGCAATAACACATAAACCAGGCAAGAAAAATAAGAAAAAAAATCTGTAAATCACACCACACAAAACAAGTGGAAGTTAGGCAGTAGCTTGGAAGAAACTGTTCAAAATCTACGACCAAAATACAACTCAGAAGAATCCTAATGCTCATAAACGACTTGCAACAAAAAGGCTTCAGTTGGAGCGAAGAAATCTTAGATTCAACATCAGAAAGAAGGAGTAAAAAAACCACTGCGATAGTGCGATAACTTTGTCTAAAGACCAGGAAGCCATGGCCGTAAAGAAACTCTAATCTATAATATATAAAAAATGCACACATAATAATCCCGTAGATCACCACCCCATCTAGAGCTCCAGCAAGCAAGGACAAACATAGATGAAATCACACAAGGAAACGTCAACATCATCATGAAAGAGAAACCTAAACAAGATACAGAAATCGAACAACTACATAAAATTTAAGAGTTTAATTCGTATCCTAGTGTTATGTACTTATGTTTGCGTTACTATATTATCATTGTTGCGGTCGCTATAGTTAAGTTCAATGTTAAGTGTATATAAGAAATTATACAATAGTGGTAGGTACATAAAATCCTCGAAGACGGAAACTACCCGCGAAGCTCAGAAAAACTGTTCAAGAACTACGAAAATCCGACATAATCTTAGCACTCTTAAACGACCTCCAACAAGAAGAATAATGCAGCCGAGCCAAACCGACATCAAACACATCAAATACTAGGGACACATCTAAAGGAAAGCGGCAAACCAAATGAAAGACTTGGGAGCTAAGCGGAGACCAACGAAAAAGAGGAAGACCGTGCTTTACACGAAAAACAACTATACAGAGGATAATTCATAAGTCAGGGAAGACTGAAAAATAATGGTTAGAAAAGAAATCACAATATACAAGGAATTAATCAAGCGACTCTGAAATGGACCAATGATGTCAACAGCCCAAAAAAAACATTCAAAGAATATGAATGTTACCTATATAACCTTCCCATTCAGTCCTTATATTTCCTTAACATGCGCTATGCAGTCGCACTACTAGCAATCAGCATGTACCCCTCCAACCCAGCGCAGACGGCCGGCCCGACGGTATATCCGGGAGTGGCAGAAATGCTGACCGTACGTTGGTTCAATCAATCAATCAATCAACACAGCTGTATATATTCCCAATTAGCAATGCGACTCCCGTGCATGTACTTCTGTCAAACGTTTTTTATTGCTAACCTCTTCGGCCTTTTCAATGGACTGTATTGGTTGTTCTACCGTATATGATTTTAGCCCTGTGGACATTTATGCGCTCGCTTCTTATTTTTTTTTGGAGCTTCCTGCAACGTTTCCTTAAAATAAGCGGTCCTTGTGATTTTCCTCGCATAATTTCGAACCACTCACCACTGTAGTATAAGTTTGCTGAAAGCCAAAATACTATTAACAATTTCAAAACACTAGGGGAAAACGCACCCTACATGTAGTTGCCAACTTGCCCTGAACAGAATATGTTGCGGAAAATATGCAAAATTGGGTTAACAGAGAACAATCACGTAAAACACTTTGAAAACACGCAAATTAGATTTTCTTTGGTATAGGGGAGGAGGGGGTACAGAGGACCGGCGGGGCAGAGAGGTCCAGGCAATTTAAATTAAAACACACAGCGCTATCTCTTGCGTATTGGCTAAACTAGATGCACAGGCATCTATTCTAGGTTATGTTTCAGTATGGCGGCCGTATTGAAAAAATAAGTGAATCTGCAGTGAAATATATCGTTTTGATGGTAAGTTCTGTTAATTTTCACCTTCATATCAAGTGTGATTTTCATGAATTTATTAGTTAAATGATGAAAATACTTATAGCTAAAGTAAATATGGACATTTGGCTGCAAAATGCCCTAGGTAGCAAAGATGTGTTCATACGTCAATAATATTGGTATTAATATTATACAAGAAGGCTGCGGTTGGGGTACAGAGGACCGCCAATGGACCTCTGTGCCCCCGTGCTTCGCTTCCGTACATTGAACTAGTACTTCTCTGTTTTAGATGGTGCGAAATTATGTTAAGAAGAAGCAAAATGCAGGTTGGTCAGAAAATGACATGCTGAAGGCATTAGAAGTGATCAACCGACAACAACTTTCTATTCGAAAGGCGGCTGACCATTATGGCATTCCAAAAACCTGTATTTTACGCAGGATGAAGAACGTAACAATGCCAAAAACCCCTAGAAACGACCACTTCAAACAGGTGTTTACAGAACGTCAAGAGTTTGATTTAGTTGAGCATATATTAGATTTAGAAAAGCGTTTTTATGGTATAACACCATTAGATGCCAGACGTTTAGCGTTTGAATTGGCCGAAAAGCTAAACCTAGATCATCCTTTTAATAAAACAGCAAGATTAGCTGGCAATGACTGGTTGTCTGGATTTAAAAAAAGGAATCCGCAGATCAGCATAAGAACTCCTGAACCAACCAGTATTGCAAGAGCGGCAGGCTTTAATAGGCCCCAAGTTGAAAGATTTTTCAATGTCTTGAAATCGTCCCTAGAAACAAACAATTTCGAACCAGGTCAAATATTCAATATTGATGAAACTGGCATCAACTCGGTGCCAATTCCTAGAAAAATTTTAGCCCAAAAAGGAAAAAAACAGGTCGGACGCGTGGTCAGCGCTGAACGTGGCTTTAACGTAACTGCTGTGTGTGGAATTTCAGCTGCAGGGTTTTATGTTCCTCCGTTTTTTTTATTTCCTCGGCAACGGATGAACCAATTGTTCATGAAAGGAAGTCCACCAGTAGCAATTGGTTACGCAAACGGTTCTGGATGGATGGATTCTGAACATTTTGTGAAATATTTGCAACATTTTGTAAATCATGTTAAACCAACTGCAAACAAAAAAGTATTGATTATCCTTGATAACCACAATAGACATCGTACGTTAGCGGCGATTGAAGAAGCTAGAAAAAATAATATTATTATGATATCCTTACCTCCGCACACTAGCCACCGTCTTCAGCCTCTTGACTGCACTGTGTTTGGGTCACTAAAACATCAATATGCAAGAGAATGTGACATGTGGCTTACTAACAATCCAAGCTCCAGGCTTTCAATTTATGATATTGTTGAACTTTTTGCTAAATCATTTCTTCGTATTTCTACAATGGAGAAAGCAATCAAAGGCTTCCAAGTTACAGGAATATATCCTTTCAATTCAGAGATATTTTTAGACGAAGATTTTCTTCCTGCGGATGCGACTAACATGGAGATAGAAGAAATTAGGGAGCCTGGAGATGAAATTCCTCCAGAAACAGTCGCAATTCAGAATACCAAAGGCAACGAAGTGCAGCCGAGTTGCAGCTACGCTACGACCCCATTCCAGGATATCCTTTCTGAAGTATGTGCAGATCTGTGTTTTATTTTAAAGCATTTTTTGTAATTTTGTTTTTTCTTTGGTATTAGGTGTCTCCAAAACCCAAATCTGCAGCCAGGAAGAAGACCAGGAAGAGCAAATCTCAACATGCGGAAGAACTAACAAGTTCTCCATTTAAAAATGAACTTGAGGAAAAGCAGAATGAACGCGCACGAGATTTAAAAAATAAACTAAGCGCAAAAAGAAAATTAACAGAGTGTAAAGTTATACAGAAAAAAAGATTGTCCTTGAAAGTAGTGATAGTGAAAGTGAAGATGAGATAACTTGCATATACTGCCCAAGTAAATATTGCGAATCCAAAGCAGGAGAAGGTTGGATTCAATGTCAAAACTGTAGCAAATGGGCTCATGACGAATGCGCAGGTGTATCAGAGAACGAAGAAGAATTTGTTTGCTTAAAATGTTCCTAATATCACATCATTTAGTACCTATATATAAAGTATTTTCTAATAAAAATATTGTAGTTACTATTTCAGGGTGTTATTTCCTGCAGGTCCTGTGTACCCCCCTGCATGGTCCTCTCTGCCCCACTAGTAAGGGGTACAGGGGACCATTGCAGAGACTAAAAAAATGCTTATAACTTTTTTGGACCTTATGAAATTTAATTCTGCAATACAAAATTGTTACGCCAAGATATCATAGATGCAACCTACAGGTAGAAGTTTGCTTCATATTTAATTATTTTAGTCGTATTGTCAATAATGTCTTATCTGGTCCTGTCTGCCCCCTCCTCCCCTACTTACCAGGTAAATTTTTATTTAAAGTTATACCTAAGTTACACTACCTTTAATCACTCCTTGCAAATTTGATAATTTACGCGAGAAAGGTTAGATAACAATCGCTGTGGCTATTTAAGCAGTTATCATTGTTCAATTTTCTGTGCTTCGCCCTATTTATGCATTTACCCCACTTCACCTTACATCATTAGATAATTTCCATATATCTTCCCAGATGATATAATTTTAGACGCTAGTTATTTACTTGGAATATAAATTACTGTTTAACATTAGCCAAAAAGCACCAGTGAATAACGTGTGCGCCAGGAAAGAAGGCAGACGTGGTGGGGACGACAATTATTGTCATGAGACATTTAAATCGTTGGCGTATACGCCATTTCAGGCTAGCGAAGCGAATAAATTTATTAACTCGGCCCACCCATGCGCTTCGCTCCGTTCGAATTGTAGACGATGTTACATTTCTAAAGTGCTACTTCTTTCCTGGTGCACACTATACATATCCACTAAGCCTGACGCGCAGCATCCATAGGCCGAATTATAAGGGGGTGTGTTACAAGTGTTTGTTGTAGAAAAACAATGTCATGTCAAGTACAAAATTGACCCCAAATACAGCTTCGGCAAATTATTGTTAACAACTTTTTTGTGTACTGTTATTGCAGATAACTAAAGACTAATATTTTACCTAATTAATACATTCGCTTATTATTAGGTCAAATCGTAATCGGAAAAAAATAAGTAATAACATAACTATAGTTTCAGTAACCTAGTAAAAATCTGACAACTATTAAATAAATTAATTTACTAACGTAGATATTGTTAGTGTAAGAAACAACGCAATCCTGTAAAGATGGGAAATTTTATCACTAACTACGACATTGACGGGCACAGCACGTCATTCCAACAGCTGTACTAGTCCCTCAATGTATCTCAAATTCATAGGTACCTACTGAAATTGAAATGGAATATATAGAACTAGTTATGCATTTCCATGATTTTACCGAGTGATAAGGCAATACGTTCTCTTAAAAATTGTATGGTACAATACAATATTTTATAATACGAACCGAGAGAAAAGTATGAATTTGGTTAATTAAAACTAACAAAATGATGGAAATGTGAGAAGGTCTTTGCTAAAGGTAAAAGAGTTAATGTGATAGATGAAACATGTTCAATGTCTCAGTCGCTTAGGTTTGAAGTAACGTAGTGAGTAGTGACGTCAACCAAGAATCTGACAGTATTATAAGTCGAGCCCGATAATTTTGAATTCGAACATTCAGATCTGGTGTATCTGTGGACAGAGATCATTGGACCATATTTCGTTGTGGGCGAGCATAAGCATCCAGTTACTCATGGCCCAATAAACATATTGGACCATACAGTTATGTTACCCAAGGATGTTACAATCATTGATACGGCTTTGCTGACAGATTTAAGAAACTTTTCGCAGACCAAGACCAGTTTTGGTCTGCCTGGTTGCTTTCATCAGTAGCAGTTCTTGGTCTACTAGTGTTCTATCAGCCCCAAAGAAGTGCTAATCGGTTATAGCCTCTTGCAGAATAGATTTTATTTTCGTTTCATCACAACCGCATATTGAATTTTCAAATCGTTCTCTTTCCTTATTTATGTGCCATAGTAAGCAAAATTAAGAAAATGGGGTTTTTAAGACTAAAGCTTTTACTTTAGATTACTAAATCGCAATGGCCAAAGAATTTATACCACTATTAGATCAAGCATAATAACATTTAGAATGGTGTTATAACCGCAGAGAAAGCAAACCATACTTTCTGCAACTGAAGGCATAACAACAAATTCTGGCACATTTTAAATCCGTTGACTTATTTGTTACTTGCGCTTCCCTGAATATCTGCGGTTCCGTCAACACTTCACGTGGTCCCACTTTTTTGCCACTTGCCAAATTTCTGCAGGAACGGCTTGCGGTTTTAAAATTCGATATCATTAAACATCTGGTAAATAACGAAGGTTTATTGCTCACACGGCAGAGATGAAAGAAAGTTTCACGTACACATCCTGTCGTCAGCATGTGCCACTGTTTTTGTTTTTCTGCGTTTCCGCTGTGGGATTTTCTCGAAGCAGCTAGTGGTACATGCAAGCAGTACGTACAACCTGCACGTTTTATCTTTCAAGACTTCCTGTTCTTTTGGAGATCCAACAAGCAGCGTAACAGAGATTTTGCTTCAGTATCTAAGTTTAATCATCTAATGCTAAAAATATTATGGAAAATTCCAAGAACAGGTGCTCAATACCGCGTTGATTCACTTCAGCTAGAACCGCATCTTTAAAATAAAGAAGCGCGCCGCAGGCTGCGGTGTCAGGGAAAAAAGAGTAAAATGCTAGGAAGGACTTCTCTTTTCTCGCGGTAATAACGCGATTCCTGGACCGAACTGGAATAGGATCGGTGCGGGAGGGCCAATGGGGCGCAACGCACGACGCGGGGCAAGTCCCCCTACTGAAACTTGGCACGCGTTTAGATTTTGTAAATATAGAACAGCTACCACGTTTCTTTGACTCAGTTAGATGTAWACTTCTCTTAAKGCCACTTCAGGTGATCCGGCATGTTATGGCTTTGTTATGTTGATCCTAAAGAATTATAGGTTCTCGCGAAACTTGTTAATTATGCGACTGTGAGAGTGGTTGATGGTGCGGTGCCGCGCAAAGTTTTGATGACTACAAGGAGTTGTCCAGGAAGACATGCCGCGTGCCTTCCTAATCACACACAGAAGATACAACGCAGAAGATATGGCACCCAAAGGTATGTCAGTTGTGCTTTCCATTATTTCCCTCTTGAACATAATCTGAATCATCGCTGTAGAAGGTAGGCGTGTTTGGTATCTAGCAAGTTAGTAAACCTATAAATATCGTAGCCATGTGGCAATATCGGCATTGCGTCTCAAATACGTAAAAAGCAACTTGTTATGTTGGAAATGGCGACTTGTTGCAAACTGGCAAAATGCCGATAACACCTTACAGCGCCTCGTTGAAAATAGAGTACTTTGGCCTCAGCGATGAGTTATAAAACTGATGAGTCGGTTGCATCATTGTATAATTTGATATCAATTCTTTTTTCAGAACTCAGTCCCGAGAGGATTGTAAGCGTAGCAGAGAATACTTCAGATAACAGCTGTGAATGTCCAGAAGAATTATACAACTTAACCAAATTAGCAGAAGTAGCCGCTGCAGCCGGACAAATTTTAGACAACCGTACTGTTTCCATAACACCAAGCAGCGCAAGTGACGAAGAATCGTCGTCTTCCTATGTATACACGCACAAGCTCTTTGACAAAACTTCAAGAACTCCAAGAGCGCATTTAATCAAAGTAAGTTATAATAATTATATGTACACCAAGTACTCATTTGATAAATAAAACTTTCCTACTACAGAGCGATGACAAGCAGTTTCCCGGTAACCAGAATCTTCGCATATCAACTGAAGTAAACGATAATCAGCATTCTGAACATCATGAACACGAGTGCACAGACTGCGGTAAAAAGTATAGCACCTCCAGTAATTTGGCCAGACATCGTCAGACACACAGAAGCCCCGCAGATAAAAAAGCCAGACGATGTCCTCATTGCGACAAGCTGTATGTTAGTATGCCTGCATTCTCTATGCATGTAAGGACTCACAATCAGGGATGTAAGTGTCAGTACTGTGGAAAATGCTTCTCCAGACCTTGGTTGCTACAAGGCCACATCAGAACTCATACGGGTATGAATTTTAGGATTTCTTTCTGACAGTATCCTGCATTGTCTCGTTTTGTTTCAGGCGAGAAACCGTTCAAATGTACAATTTGCAGCAAAGCATTTGCCGATAAGTCCAATTTACGTGCCCACATACAAACTCACTCGAACACCAAACCCCACGTGTGCGGAAGGTGCGGAAAAGCATTTGCTTTGAAATCGTACCTTTATAAACACGAAGAATCGTCTTGTATGCGCATCAATGGAAGGCATACATCCAGGGAGAATACACCTGACAAGGCGATAGCATCTCCAACTCCAGTCATAGTTTCTTTAACTTCTCGATTACCAGACACTGTGATTAAAAGGGACGATAGACCTTTTAAAGGTTTAGATTGCCCTATAAGAGCTCCGATGCTCTACAGATCAACTGTAATTTCACCTAATCCGGAACGTATTCTTTATTCTACAATACAGCACCCGTCAGTAATCCTTAATACAGCAAGACTAGGGGCCGGTTTACAAATTTTACAAGAGGAACCCATGGATTTCTCATCAACGTCTTCTAAAGAGCATTTTAGTCAAAGTAGTGAGCGATCATCTACTTACTCGATCGGTTTGGCCATTACAGTTTGATTTGTTGATGGTTATCGTTATTCCTTTTACAGGGACCATCCGCTTGATTGTACTGAACCTAGGTCCATTATAAATGTGAAAATGTAGATTTGTTTGACTTTTTAGTTATTAAGTGTGAATTCTAAGTGCCATAACTTTTGCTGTTTCAGACGGTGCTATAGTAATTTTTAGACAGCATGCCCCAAAGAGGTAGCTATTCAGCAATATGTACTTAATGTGCTATTAGTAGTTATGTGTGACCGAAAATATTGTTAGCCGATAGGTATAGAATGAGTTTGTTGTTTTTTTTTTTATTTCTGTTTAATTGAACCATCAAAATGAAGTTGCGCCTGTAAAATAATTTTTGATGATAGTTGAGTGTACCTAGTCGAATGCTACGCTTCAGTGCCTTGAACCTTCAAGCGTACAAGTCGTATATTTTAAGTTATTTATTTTACTACTAACACATTTAAATTTAACATAAGCTGAGATTTATTAAGTTTTTTGTTTTTTTTTTCACTTAATATATCGGCTAATATTATGTGTGTCCCCTAGTCAAAATTGCAAGTTATTTTAGCCACGGCTTCTTAAAACATCCCCACCTAAAACAACTTGCAAATAATGTTTAGTAGCATTTAGTTGTAAGTTAATTTTGAAAGGCCGTTTGTGCAATAATCAATTATAATTATTTATTATTAATTATTTCGTTAAGAACGTGTGTGCTAGTTTTTAGTATGGCAACGGAAGAGAATTCCACTACCCCAAAAACTTCATTCCTGTACTATTGCAACAATTGGATACTCCAATATTTATTGCGTTTTGTGAACTTGTATTCTACTTTTATATAATACACCATTTCTATAACCGATTTGTTTGGCGCTTCCTGTAATCGTATACAAAATGTAGGTCAATGAATTAGCAGTTGATATCTATCAAAGAGGGCCATCCGATGTCAAAGGTCATTGTAAGAAACCGTACGGACACTTTTCGTTAATACCATTCAATAATTGGTGTTCCATCACCATGGGACGCCCACACAAACGTGCCTGTGTAGTATTTAATTTACTTACAGTTTTCATTCATGTGACGTGGGTAAGTTAATTAATAGTATATAAGGTGACACTATAATACGTGTTTAAAGTTTAGATTTGTAAAATGAAATTAACCATCCAATTGTAATTTAAATGTAACTTTAGAAAAACCTAGTCGCTCTAAATTTCTAAAGTACTATATACGTAGATATGCGCGAAGTAGGTATCCACACTAAATATATAATTTTGATATTTTGACGATCAAATTATATTTATTGGTGTTTTAACTCTCTTGTACTGGGTGGGGTTTTTCGATGTTTAGCACTGGGATTTTAGAAGCTTGGGGGTTAGAAGGATGGTTAAATAGGGAAAGATTTGCAGTTTTGTGTGCCTAATTTAATGCATCTTTGAGATTTTTCAAAAGGTTCATAACTTACTAGATATTAAAAAACAAATTTGGCGACATTTTCTTACTCCTCCAAGGTCAATATATTTTTAATTTTACGAGGATATAAAAACGATGTCCCGAATCAGCTAATCTCATTCAATTTTGCTATCATTTTCGAGACATTAAATAAACTTGCCTTTTTTTAAATACAAACCATGTGGCTATGGCTTCAAATATCGACCATTTTAAAGCTTCCCAACGATGTAAAACATAATATAATTATTGAAAAAAGTATAGGAGTTTTGACCATTTTTTTATTTATTCTGATTTTAATCTAGTTGGCCGTGAAAACATAGAACATTTTGGTATTAGATTTTGCAAAACACGACATTTCAAAAACTTTTGATTAATTAATTGAATTTTATTTCACTAATGAACTACTATTAAGTATTCATAATGTTTAGAAAGTAAACAAGGCACATAATAATTAATTACAATTAATGTTCAAAACTATCACCATTATTATCAATGTGTGATGTATTGCACCGTTTCAAAACAGAGGGTGAAGTTTTTCTTATAGAACCGCCTATAGATTCCCATTAAAGCTTCGTCAACGGTTTCCTCTTATTTCTCTATTTCTCCGGGAGTTTTGTTTTTAAAATGTTTTACATATATAAAAAATTAAAAAAAAATGAAACATCGGAAGATTGAGGAGGCCGTGGAACTGGTCCGTTCTTGTGCAGCTTGGACCGCGATTAAATTACACCGCATGTGTAACACTCGACAATGTCGCGCTTTTACAAGATTAAATAATTCATCTAAGAAAAACAACTTTAAAAAAATGGCATTTAATTAATTTGCTTTCATTTATCCATGGCTAACTGCGTTAAAATCAGAATGGAACAAAAAATACCTCCAGAAGAACAATGACGCAAGTGCAAATTTTGAAATTAATTAGTTAATTATACCGAACGTGTCAGAAATAATCATTCTTTCCATGGTACAACGACTTAATTGTAGTATGCGCAGGTAATATACTAAAATTAAGTCAGAAAGTAATATCATTCCCAAAGTTTATGAACCATTTTTCAGCAGCATTGTGTAAACTATAAAAATGTAATTATTAATACTAATGAAGTTTCCACTGCATTTATTTTTCCAAATACTTATTTTTTCGATTGGCTATCTTCCCAAAGCAAATATTAGTTTTAATATATAATTTTTGATATTAAATTCTGTCAAGCGTAATAATATCAGACAAAAATAGTGATGCAAATAGAACGTCATTGACTTCCATTGGCTGTAGCTGCTTATTTTTTTTTCGGAAAATTTTAAACATTACAGCTTTCTGCTTTAGCTGCAAGATTAATATTGCTTATTTAACCAACGATAACAGGTTAAAAAAACTTTAAATCGCCTTTTTAGGAATTTTTTTCATTTACGTCGTCATTCTTCTGGAGAACGTTATTAAGTTTTAAATCACCAAAAAGCTTAAAAATGGCTGATTTTTAAGCCATACTATGTTTTATATTTAAAAAAGATAATTTTTGTCTTGTCTCGAAAACTACAGCTTATAGGCAATATACAGGGAACCTCATGGAAATCTCGTAAATGATAAGATACAAGGATTGGGTAAAGGCAAAGTTGCTGAATTTAGTCCACCTTTGTATTTAAAAGAAATTTAGATAGCCTTAGCGATATTTAAAAAAATAGTTTTACTGTTTTTTACTCCTTTATAAAGCAATGTATCAAGAAACGGGCAGTGCATTTGGAAGACACTTTGTTATCAGTATCTATCTACACGTTCTAGCAGAAATCCACTTCCACGTTTCGGTCATTGCCCATCATAATCAACTGTTTTTTCTTATAGGCGCCATTTTAGAAAATAGCACTATTAAATATTTTTTTTCTGAAGCAAAGGGTAAAACAAACTTGAGCGGTTTCTCAAAAATGAGTGTAAAATAGCAAATAAAAACTGTTGAAAATGAGAAACTGCGGTAAAAATTAGTGGTAGTTGTTTTTAGATAGATGAGCAATTAAAAGGAATGCAACTTATAGCACTATAGTTATGACAGGTAAGGCAAACGTGCTTGACAATCAAAACCAATTAAAATTATGATGTTTACTGAATTACTGATGAAGAGCGCCGCGACATGATAAAAGTATACTATCGGAATTGTCGCATTTCTTTCAACGGCTGTTAGATCTTGCCGTATCTTCTTATTTTGAACAGGTTTTTGGAATTTTTATACGTATTTTCTATGTCGCCCAGAAGAAAATAAAGTTAATGATGTTAACTAGTTATAGATAAGTAATAAAACAATATCGTCAGAATGTACTTTCCTGCTCGTAATATCTTACTTATTAAACCAGTTATGAGCAACAAAAAACTAAAAAAAGATATTTTCAGTTTTTTTCATATCTTGAAAAATACATGAGTTACAGAAATTTTTTTCCAAGAGTGCAAAATACAGCAACATTGCTTCCATTTAATTGTTGCCCTATACGTTATATACCGTTTACAAGATCCCAATACAGAAAACTGAAACTATTTGTTCGATTTACAATATTTTTGGATTTTTGTATAATGATTTTATGGTAGAGATTCTTTGCTTCTCGTAAAATAAAATCATAATGAAGAAAGAGGGACAAGAATCTTTTAATTCCTTATTAGTCTACGCCTAAATAACTTCTACCTTTAGTAAGTAAACAGCTTTACTAAACCAGTGGCATGCAGAAAATTATAGGCTATTAATGGATTTTTCAGTAGATTGTATAATTTACAATTCCGCACGAGAAGACTTGACTAACGCGTAAATGTTTCATTCGCTTGGGCTTTACAAATATAACGCTATTAACGATTATCATTTGTACTCGTGAAATTATCAACCTTGAAAAACATTTGAAAGCTGACTATTGATATGGCCAACTGAGTGCTTAGAGTTATTTTCAAACATTACACAAAACCGCGGAAGCGTGAATAGAATCATAGTTCACAATACAAACATCCAGTTATGAGGTCGTAGATTCTAGCACAAGGAAGATAAATAATTTTAAACGGTTTTCCGTAATCTCATGCGAAATTTATTTTTAGATCGCCTGCATTAGAACTGAAAACGAACGTTTTCTAGAAGTAACCCAAGGAACACTAACGTTTTATTCGTACGATCATAAAACGGTAAGCACATTCCAGGAAATATAAACTATTAAGATACAATATCCAAAGCAACTTTATTTCAGACAGTGACTATTACAAGGGATGCTGAAAATTCGAGGTGTTACTTACATTTCATCCCAGATAACTTATTACAGAAAGTTACAAATAAACATTTGACTAAAAGCCAAGATGTGACACGAAAGAAGGTAAGTGCATTTCGGACCATTCACTACTCTCACGGCGTAATAAAAATTATAAGTTTTAAAAAACCTTTGCAATTGTCGTTTAAAAAATATGCTGTGAGTTTCAATCCGAGAATGATCCTTTTCTGCCGTTCTCAGAAAAATATGTTTCTTTATGATAAGGTGTGGACTTTGGCAGGACCTGCAATCTTGGAACTATGTGCAGAACTTCCGATTTACTATACAAAATGGAATTACGACAAATATCAAAGACATAAACGGTCAACGCGACAATACTTTGTCGGAAGAATAAGAGGACAAACACAGTCACAATATTTAAATTACGGAGGTGGGCAAGAACCAGGAAAAGCAGAAGCCGAATCGACAGTAGGTGGATCGCGAGCTGTGGTTTGTGAGTACGAAACGTTTTTATACTATCAGAACAGTTGTCATTCACTTATTTAATACTACACAGCTGGCAGTAGTGGAATGGGACAAGCTCAAAGTCAAAGTGCTACTGTTGATTGCGGTGACTGTCAGTCTCAGGATCAGACTCTAGTTCTGGGACAAGGCGTTAGAGAGCCAGGCAAACTAGAAACTGATTTCCGTCAACCCAGTGCAGGTGGAGGACAAGTTGCACCTGGAAAGGTGTCCCCTGGTGGTCAGCAATTTTTGCCAGGAGTGGGTCCAACTGCAGGTATAAGTCAGCAGTTTCCACAGAGCCCTGATCAGCAATTTCCGCAGGGAACGTTACCTTCTGGGCAACAACCTTCATTTATTGTAAATCAGACCATTCCTGGGATTAGTCAACAATATCCTAAGATTCCCGGGGTGCAGTATTCTCCACAAGGGCCCAGTCAACAGTCCCCGCCTTCCGGCACTGGTCAGCAGTTTCCACAAGGTGCCGGTCAGCAATTTCCACAACGCCCTGGTCAGGAATTTCCACAAGGGCCTGGCCAACAATTTCCAGGGGGAACCTTACCTTCTGGACAACCTCCATATACCGCAAATCGAACTTTTCCTGGGATTAGTCAACAATTTCCTAAAATTCCTGGCCTACAATATTCTCCTGGGAATGGTCAAGTTCCAACTGAAGTAGGCCAGCAATTTCCCCAAGGGCCCAGTTACCAATATCCATCTTCAGGTATTAGCCAGCAACTTCCCCAAGGTCCTGGTGCAGCACAATTTCCAACTGGTCAGCAGCCGCAGCAGCCCGGGATTAGTCAACAGCTGCCGCAAGGTCCATCTGCTCAACAGCCTCCGACAGGAGTTCTTCGAAAAATTCCTGGTACATACCAACAATTTCCATTGGCACCTGGCCAACAATATCCACAAGGTCCAATTCAATTTTTACCTGGCCAGCAATATCCACAAGGTCCAATATCATTTAAACCTGCTCAACAAATTCCCGGAGTTGACCAGCAAGCTCAACAAATTCCATCAGGAACCGGACAAATCTTGACTGGGGTAGGACAATACCCTGGACAAGTAATACCTGGTTCTGGAATAATATCACAAGGCTCTCGAATACCTGGTCAACCATCTCAACAATATCCTAGTGGAACTGGGCAACAATATCCCATKGGTTCAACACAACCCGTAACTGGACAAACACTGCCTGGTGCTGTTCAATATCTCCCAGGAACAGACACAGGTCAACAGATACTCCCAGGAGCACAACTTCTACCTGTACAACAAAGACCTGGAATCATAGGTGAGCGACTGTATCCAAGCGGAACTGTACAGCAGTATCCAGCACCAGGTACCTTACCTGGTACTGCAACAATACCTGGGGCTTCAGGTGGAGGAAGTGGGCAAAGATTTCAAATCACACCGGGATCAGCTCAAGGGCAGGGACGTTTTTCTGGTCAATTTTCTGGAGGATATGAGTCATCCGAAGGTGACAAAAGTGGAAAATTCTCTGGCACCTTTTCTGGTCAATACGATGAAACCAAGAACGGTTTTGCAGCCAAACCACAAGGTCCACCTGTTTCTGCTCCAGGTTATATAACAGGATATCCTTCCCAACTTGGTGTCTCAGGACAAACAGGTGAACAGGCGTTGTACTACCCAAGCCAAGCAGGTGGTTTACCCAGTGTACAAGGCCAAATACCAGGTTTTACGTCTGCTGCTGCAGGACAAATACCAGGGGGTAGATATTATATACAAGGACAAATACCTGGAGGTGTAGGTTATACACAAGGACAAGTATCAGGAGGTAGAGACTATATACAAGGGCAAGTACCAGGTGGTAGAGATTATATACAGGGGCAAGTACCAGGTGGTAGAGATTATACACAGGGGCAAGTACCAGGTGGTAGAGATTATATACAAGGACAATTACCAGGAGGCAGAGATTATATACAAGGACAAATACCCGGAATTACACCCACTCTTCCAGGACAAGTAGGACCTAGCACTGGAGGGCAGATACCTGGTACAATAACAGGACAAATACCAGGTATGTGTGTATGACTTTTCAACATTAATCGTAGTAATTCACTCACACTTACACAGGAATACCAGCAGCACACTACCCAGGTGGCTACGTATCAGGCACTCCAGGATACACCATAACTGGACAGCCCCCTGGAGGAATTTCTGGAGGAGGTACTGTAAGCGGTGGAGGTCTTCCAGGGATATGGTCAGGGTTACCCGGAACCGCTACAGGGCTACCAGGAGCCATTACAGGAGTGCCAGGAACCATTATAGGAGTGCCTGGAACCATTACAGGAGTGCCGGGGACCATTACAGGGGTGCCAGGGACTATTACAGGGGTGCCAGGAACTATTGCAGGGGTGCCAGGAACCATTGCCGGGGTGCCAGGAACCATTACAGGGCTGCCAGGAACCATTACGAGAGTGCCAGGAACCATTACAGGAGTGCCAGGGACCATCGCAGGGGTGCCAGGAAGCATTAGAGGGGTGCCAGGAACTGCTACAGGTATACCTAGTACCACAGGTGATATCAGTGGCATTGGAGGCCTAGGCACTGTGAGTTCTGGTGGCATACCAGGTATAAGTACATATCCGGGGGGACCTGCCATTTCTGTACAACAAGGGCAACCTGGTGGAGTTTCAAATATAGGTGGATCACAAATCCCAGACATAAGTGGATATCCTGGGCGACCTGGAGGAGTTTCAAATATAGGTGGATCACAAATCCCAGGCATAAGTGGATATCCTGGTGGAGCAGAAACTCCTGTCAGTGGGTATCCAACGGGAGGACAAACTGGTACATTAGGAGGCATTCCTGGTATTAGTGGAGGATACCCAAATTTAATAAGTACGGGAGGATACCCAAGTGTAGGAGGCATTAGTGTACCAGGTGGAGTTAATATTCCACAAATAAATGGAATTGGTGGCTCTGGTGATAGAGGATCCTATCCTAGTAGTGGTGTTTCGCCTATACCAGGTGGCCCTCTCGGAACTGGTGTTGGTGGTGTCCCAAGTCAAACTGCTATTTTGGCACCAGGTGTCCAGCAAGCTGGAGTTGAGGATGATGCTCATTCACAAGCAGAGACTTCAGTTCAACAAGTAAATAATGAGACGCAAGCTAGTGCTTCTGCTCAAGGCCATTTTCAAGGCGGCACGGCTCAATCACAGGTTTCTGGTTCGTATAATGGTGGTGGTTCATTCAGTGCTTCAGCTGGAACAAGTGATGGAAAGCGTGGTGCACAAACTCAAGTTTCTGGAGGAAAAGAAGGTGCCATTAGTAGTGCACAGGGCACTGGAGGCTTGGGGCAGTCACAAGCACAAGTACAATTATCATCACAAACTGGAGATACTACTGCCAATGCTCAAAGTGGTGGACTTAATCATCAAACTAATAGCCAGGTACAAGCTAATGAGAAAGGAGGTCTTGCTGATGCACAAGCTAATGGACCTGGAAGTACATCTTCACAAGCACAAGTAGGATTTTCACCGTATGAGGAAGGTGACAAAGACAATGACGATTCACCATTTAAAGGTGGCGGAACAGCAAGCTCACAAAGCGGTACAAATTCAGGACAATCACAATCCCAAATCCAAGGAAAATTTCACTTTGGCATCAAATACTCTGGTTCGGCTCAATCATCCTCCGGAGCTGGGGCAAGCGCATTGAAAAGAAACCAAACTCAGTTCCAATTTACGCCCATCAAACCACTTACAAATTATTCTGTGGCAGAGAACAAAAATAGCCCAAAAAAAAATCCACAACTTCAGAAGAAATACAGTTCTAGCTACAATTCAAAAACATTTAATGAATATAACCGCACTATAACAACTAGCACCACATCTTCTCCAGTAACAAATCGAACCCCTGAACCAGAAGACGACTATGGGGAATATGAAGAATATGAAGATGACAACAATGATGATGAGGTAGCAACGAGAAGTATTGAACAAAGATCTTCTAACCAATCACAACGAATTGTGCTAGATCCTCTCGAAGATCTAGATGTGACAGTGCATCAAGCTTATGGACAAACTAGGCTTCATGAAGGTGTAATTTTACAACCTGGACAGAGCATACCTGGTTCACCAGGCTATCAAATACCGAAAGGTTTTAGAGGAAGAATAATATCTGTATCAAATGGTTCAAAAACTTCTGCCATAGGCCCAAATTCACAGGCACAAAGCATTACCCTTAAACCAGGATCAGGCCGCATTGTTTACACCAAACCTATATATGCCATTAGTTCAAAAACTGCTTTACGAAATGGAATTTTTGGAGTTGGTTCTGGTTATACCTATCAACCGATTCAAGGTCAGCTCAAGAATGGAAAAAATATTCCAAATTTTGTTTCTGTAACAAGATCTGAAACTGGAGCTCAGAATATTTATACAGGAAAAAAGAAGTCACCTTCAGTGCTTTATTCACAGTCTTCTTCATGTGGATACATCACCAATACTTGTGTATTCAGTGGCGCTAATAAAATATGCACTCCCAAATTAAAGACAAATCCAGACGGATCACCAGTGTTATGCTAAATAAATGTAAATTATAAATTATTAATGTATTGTAATGGATGATTAAGAGTAAGTTTAATCTTGTTTAAAATGTTTTATTTACAATTGGCACCACACAATAAATAAACTACAATTAATATTTATGGTTAACCCTGAGTATTAAGTAATATAGAAAATAAAAATGTGTTGCTTGTTAATGGACATATTTATACAATATAATGTTTACAGTTTCCATTTAAGGCACTATGTATACAACTGTAAAATTAGGTGGTTAGTTATTGCTCAGATTATTACAAGAACTAATGTTCATGTATTGACACAATAAAATGGTATCTACGCACTTTTGGTACAAAGTATAAATCAGTTATTTAAAATTCCAATACACAAGTCATACTAGAAGAGTTGCTTATATATTAATTTTACTGATGAGTTTATCATAAAACTCATTTTTTTATAATTTAATAATTTTTTATAGTTTGATTAATGTTCTTAGCAATTATTAGGTACCTTGAAAATTGTGTTCATTTTTATTGACTGTCAAGAGACCTAAACCAAGGAGAAGAAAACCTGTGATGCAATAAGTCTACATACACAATTCTAGCATAGATTGCACAATATAATGCTCAAGACGAACCACTTTTTCAAGATAACAATCGATTTACACCCTCTACCAAATTTTTCAGACATTTCTAAATATAAGTCAACACAAAAATAAATAAAAAAGTATTTTAAAATCTTCTAACAAGGACAAAAAATATTTATATTACAGTATATAATACTGTTAATTCAGGAATAACCAATACAACATATGAATCAAACAATTCACAAAATATGTAGAAGTACATACCTCATTTCACAATACAAGTTGTTAATAATTATTAAAACACTATACAGGTAAATGAAATTATACCAATTCACAGGCAAATATTAGCTATTGTACAAAAACAAATAAAAAAGTTTTCTTAAATTTTACTCTGATATATCAGAAAAAACTATGTGCAAAAATAGTGTGATTCTAATTAGATAAAACTGAATCACTCTGTGCTTTGTACCAGTAATGAAATTATAGCTAAAAATATACATATTAATAAATTATTCAAATGAACACATACATTACACTTTAGTACCTACACTGCAATGAGCAAACAAAACACATGGAACTTTCATAACTTAACACTATCTAATTTAGATCTTCATCACTTGCACCATCTACTATAGTAGCGCTGTGATGTGACAATAAACTCGAGGAACTACAGTTACGTAACCTGTAGTGAACAGAAAGTACTTCATAATCCATTCTTACACAGCCTTGGAAGAAAAATGTTATTCTTGATAAAGTGGAAGGGTTAATTTCAAAGAACAGTTGAAGCATAGTTACTTACACATTCGTTATCTTCAAAAAGTGCCATTTCCTCACCACCATCTTCTTTTTCTTCACTAGTAGTTTGCAAGAGAAAGAAAGATTAAGCAATATCCATCACCAATTAAAATTAGTACTGTTGGTTTTAAAAGCTAAGTTTGGCTGTTATTTAGGGGAAAAAACTAATGCAGAAGTTTTCCTGAATGTGATTCACGCCATTAAATCTAATGTAAAGCTTGATGACCTTTGATGTTATAGTTATTTATAAAAATTCATAAAACTCAAAATATTACTTGACATTTTCCTAAAACTTATGCATCAATAAGAATTTAGGATGGCAATGCCATCTGTATATAAGCAAAACCAGTTCTATGCCGTGTTGTCTACACTAGACCTAAACTGCACTGATGAGCTGTAATGACAGCGAAATAGATCTATCTGCAGTTGGTTGAGGTGTAGACAGCACAGCATAGACATGCATTCTTATGCATCAATGTCACTCAGGCTTTTTTGACAAAAATAATATAGATATACACTGACCTTGTATGAAGATGCTGCAACTGCACCTGAAAACTATCCACCTGCTCCTGAAGTTCATCATTTGCACGCTGCAGCTTTCTAATGTTGTTCGTAGCAGAATCAATTTCATCTTCTGCAACAGCCAGGTCACGTTTCAGTTCTTCAACTCTTCCTCGTAACTTTTTAACTTCAGTTTCATACTGCTCAGCACGTCTCACTGCATGAGCCAATTCGGTAATTTTGTCTTGCATCATCTTTTTTAGTTTAATTTGAGCATGTTTGAGATCTGTAATTTCCTGTGAAAGAAAATCAATAAAAACTATAGTTGCTGTCCTAGACTAACAGAATGATCATTAAAAATTACCACACCATATACCTTGACACATTATATACAAAAGCTAAAAGAGAACAGGTACCAACAAGGACCAGTACACAATTAATACATTCATAGAATAAAACATTGTTGGCTAAGCTGTAGCCTATACAAAAAAAGACCTCTTGCAATAGGCCAAACATAGTTTAGTCTGCACCAAAGTGATGGCAATTAGGAATGCTTAGTTTTTGAAAAGCTTTCAGATCTACAGGAATGTAAAAGGTTATTGTGCCGTTCACAAAATATTGACACTCTGCACAAAATTGTCAAAGAGGTTTTGACACAATGTTTACTTGGTCTTGTTTCTGGTATGTCGTATAACCTGAGGAAGTCTTCTTTTATTAACTTTTGCTTTTTGCCATTTCTAGCTATTGTTCTTCATTCTTCCCTGATTTCTGGATTATCCTTTGTATAGTTGTTTTCCATGTATAGCACAGTCTGCCTTTTCTTAGTTTGTCTCTGCTTAGCTCCCAGGCCTTTCTTAATATGTGGGCTACCTCTCTCCTTTGGACGTGTCCCCAGTATGCTCTATTCTTTTTATGATCATTCTGACATCCAGGAGTACTGCTGTTGATTTTTTCAAGTTTTCATTTATCACATTAGCTAGAAGTTGTATAATACTTTTCTTAGCCTTTCTCAAGCTTTTCCTTGTAGTTGTGGCATTTTTTATCTCCATACGTCATGGCTGGCATAATGGCAAAACTATGTTTTATAGGTATCTACCGTTTGCTGTAGAACCAACAGCTTCGATGCTAAATAAAACAATAAACAACATGCATTGCTACATACAACCGAATATGTGTGGTTTCTCATTAAGTATCTATTAATAGAACACAAAATCTTCCGTGATATTGTAACAATCTCTAAATGATCCTTTAGAGAGTAGATCTGAGAGTCAGGCATATATTTTCAAAGCTTAATATGGTGCATGATAACTTGTGTGATAGCAATCTTAACCAAATATACGAAGATGCTGATTGGCATTTACATGTGATGGAAGTTTCAAGAAATGAGCATTTGGTATACGTAGGGGGATACATTGCTAATTCATTAAAAGGAAAACTAATGTGCCAACTTTTAATTAACAACGCTGGAGAAGAAAAATGATATTAATTAAAATTTTGTTGTGAACAGCTACCTTAAAATACTGAATGTTATGCGAAGTTGACAAGTGTGAATTGCCTATGGTTCCTGAAGATGCAGATCACCCTGCAATCTGTGCGGTGCCTTGTAATTTAAAGAGCTTTCTAAAAGAAAATACACCTTCGTGTACCTGTAACTTTGATTCCATACTCTGCGATTTTGTTAAATTGTATAGATTGTTATCTAACGTTGACTGGTCTTTCCCGAATATTTTGAATAATTGCAAAGATATGTTAAAATTGTTTTTATGATAAGTTAAATTATGCTTTTGTACAATGTACTCCCAAAACCAGATAATCTCTCCTCGTAGGTATCCCCAGTACTAAACAAAAATAATCAAATTTTAATTAGGGAGAAGAGTCAAAACAGACGTTTATGGAAAAAATTCAGAATTGCTAATTATGGTAAGGATTATAAATGTCTGAGAATTTTACTTAAGAAAAAGATTAATGAGTCGTACAAGAACTATATTTTAAATATTGAACAGAGCATGGTAGCCAATCCAAATATGTATTATCTGATCTATATGTTCACTTAAAAAGAGGAAACTTATGTAGTTAGCTATAACATTAAATTTAATAACAACAGGGATATTGCACAGGCTTTTGATGACTATTTTTCTTCGGTTTATGAGGAGCTGATTGTAATTAATAAGTGCTGTGCTGAAGACAGATTTGGGGTTGACTGTTTAAATATTTATTCTGTAGAATAAGATGTTCTTGAGGCAATTAATAAGCTTAAACCTAAAGCAGCTCCAGGATATGATGGTATCCTGGCATATGTAGTTAAGGGTTGCAAGGATGTTTTGTTAGAGGCCTTTTACATTATTTTTAATTCAGTATTACAAAGTGCTTGTTTTTCAGTGCTGTGGAGTACTTGAAAGGTTTGTCCTTTGTTAAAAAAAGGAAGTAAATGTGAGGTTAAAATTAAAAACTACAGACCGATAACTGTCATATGTTTTTCAAGGACATTGGAATCCATAATATGTAAATATGTTGGAGCGTCTGTGGGTTCTTATATATCCCCAGCTCAGCATGGTATCTTGGCGGGCCTTTCAACTATTACTAATTTGATATTTACAGTATTTACTGATTATATAAACAGCGCTTTCAATGGTTATCAGCAAGTGGATACTGTATACATCGATTTTGCAAAAGCCTTTGATAAGGTGGAACACAGTATTCTTGTTTCTAAACTATGTAGTCAGTATGGTTTTGCTGATTATCTTACATGCTTAATAGTCATATTTAATGCAAATATTTTCGTATGTGGTAGTAAATAATATTCATAACATTACAGTATTAAAGTGGATGTGCCACAAGGTAGTAATCTTGGGTTATTACTTTTTTTATTATTTATTAATGACATTGTGACATATGTAGAGGACTGTAGTATTGTACTATATGCAGATGATCTTAAATTATTTAAATTTGTCAACTCTGTTGCTGTTTGCTGTATTTTGCAAGTCATTAAATTGTTTGATGAAATGGTCATTACAGAATAATTTGTTTTTAATGTTGATAAGTGTAGTATAATGACATTCAAATGTTGTGCATCACGCATTGACTATGCATATACAAAGGGTGATAACCATTGGTGAGGGTGAAAGAGGTTCTGGATCTGGGTGTTGTACAGGACGAAAAACTGTCATATTTTATGTTGACCACATTCTAATGGTGACAGACAGCTCCTATAATATAAGATACTAGGGTTTGGTGGTGCAACATTTATAAGCTTATTTGTCTTTTTAGTATTAAACTTGAATACGCTTCAGTGGTATGGAACCTATTTATGCTGTATTTAAGTGTCACTGTGTGGGTTTAAAAACAGTTTTTGAAGTTTATTTATTTTAGATACTATGGTGTAGATATATCCTGGTCGGAGCATAAGTTACAATGTACTTTTGAATTTATCTTACTCGATTCATTGGTGAATCGTCGAACTGTAAGCAACATTATTTTTTGAATAGAATCTGTCACAATTTTTTTAATTTTAAAATTCCTCATAAGTCTGTATGATACAATCATACTGACTTTTTATATAAATTTTGTAAGAAAAAATTATGTGATAAACTCCCCTACGAACAGGATTTGCAATGCATACAATAAATATTGGGACCATCAAGATATTTTCATTGTTACTTTGGGCACTTTTAAGGGGTACTTATTGGATGCGATTCCTCAAGAATTAGTTTAATATTTGTTATATTGGTGTTATATTATGTTATTTTTGCACTAGGTATCTTCTATTATTTGTACTGAGTATTTTTTTAAATACAACCAAAGAAAATTAAATACCTACAGATGCTAATGATAGTACAATACTATTGAAATAACGATATTCTAAGTCCACATATCGATAATTTGTATCAATACTGACTACTAGATATTATATGTGGTATCACAGCAGAATGTGTGGTATCGATATTTGGTATCAGTAGTTCACAGCACCATCAACAAGTTGAATGTTAAAGAGCAAAACACCAACATTATATAGGATATTGGTAGATGTAAACTTAACTCTTACCATGGAAATGATCACTCTAATCTCGATAAGTAATTTAACAAAACTTGATTTCAAGGAATAAGATATGAATATTGGTATAAATATTCCAGATATGACGAATGCTTTCAGAATCTATTCTAATTGTACGATTTATAGATTGTAAGTTGTACATCTTTCATTTTGAATCATAATAACATGATTATCTCATGCTCAAATGTAATGGAGCAAGTCTACAATGTTAGCACTGAATAAATGAAATAGCGGTTTAGTTTTTAATTTCAGATTTTACAGACCTTATCCGTGGGATAGTAAATCTGCTGTTTATTAGTATCTTCGGAAATTAATTTTAAAGATTTTTCAAAATAATGTGTTCTAAAAAGCCTAATTCTTATCTAAGATGAATTCTTTATTATAAAATATGAATAAAATATTTAATGCAAAAGTGAGGGATATTTGCATTTCAAAATTGCTACGTAAGTGGCCGTGTGTTCAATATGGTATTTTACTTAGTCACACAATATCTCATTGAAATCGGACCACCCTATAGAGTTAACGTTTCTAATAAAAATTTAGAACCTCAGCCCATGTATCGTATTTACTTTTTTTCATATATTATTCGAAACTCATGAATATCAGATTTAATTAATACCTTATGTTTATCTGATAACTCTTGCTGTAGATGGCGAAGCTCAGTATCCGAATTAGAAATTGGTCGCCCCTTTCTCTCGATCCTCTCTTGCATGTCTCTCAATTCTGCACGAAGTTTCTTATTGTCTCTCTCTAACGCCAACTTTTCAGTTTCAAGTCTTTCCCGTTTGCCCCACTCAGCAGCATTTTCTGCCTGTAGCCGCTCTAGTTCTGTTCTTAAATCATTTATCCTTCTGTCCATTCCTTCCCTTGAGTTCGTTTCATCCTGGAGATCAGATCGAAGTAGTCGAATTTCTTCTTGATGTTGATCTTGTTGGGTTAAAAGTTCTCTAACTGCTTCTTGCCTTGCTTCTCTTAGTTCATCACACTTGTCCTTCATTTCTTGTAGTTCACTAGTCAGTTTTTCAATTGTTCGATGCAAATGGGATTTTTCACTACAAGTAAAGCATCTATTAGAAAATCAAAATGAAACAGTTTATAAGTCAGCTTGTTTGTATGTAACAATTTTATTTGATAAACCATCTAACGTGTCTGTTTTTTATTAGACTATTATTGGTTTTTATATATTACCCTCGTTTATACACAAGGATGTTACCTTATTTACAAATCTGGAACCTCTTATATAAGAACAAACGTGAAACAGCAGCTTCATCCAAAAATCCATGAAGGAATATTAAACTTAAGCTGTGGAAGCCTTTAATCAAACCTTATTTCAAATATGCTTCTTTTACATACTTAGGTTCAAAAGCTATTTTAAATATATGACACATACAGGGCTGTAGAAAGTTTTCTTAGTGATTTGTACAAGATCTCAAACAAAAATATTAAAATTGCTTAATAATAATTTTTATATTCTGCTTTTCAAGTACCTTTCATCAWTCTTAGTGAAAATTCAAAGTTCACATGAGAGACCACATATATCTAGAACGAAAAACGAAACCAAAAATTAAATTGAGAAAAATGGCGGTATAAAAAAGGATTAATATCTCTAAAAGTAAACAAAGATCGAATAATGTGGTTTTCACTGTTACATAGTTCATTTGTTGTTTAAAGTATTTCAATTTCACTTAAATGGTTTTCTAATATGGAAGAGTTATTGATTCTGTATGACCTGATTTTATTTTTTTAAAGGAACATTATATTTATTTCTACATCATAAAATGCACATTAAAATTCCCTTGAAGTAGATATAAGATAGTTATAAGGTATGTCGTACTAATAGTTATTGAGAAAAACTCTAATATCCATATTTCTCAGTACGAGTTCATCATATGGTAATTTTCAATTGCTTTTCTTAAAAAAAAAGTCATTCAACTGTATTAGGTACCCTTTACTGTACTGATCTTGTCTTTGGAGTATAGGTATAACAATTACAGTTACTAAAATTACTGAAAACTAAAATAGTATGCCTTTTTTACTCAAAATTTCTTTATTTTTTAGGTTACCAGTTTTGAGGTTCAATGTTACCTCATCATCGGAGCAGGCTACAAAATTAAAACATATATACATATGAAAAAAAACATAATGGAACTGCGAGTGGAACTTACAATAACTATCTATGTCATTTTCTCATTTTTACATTGATAATTTTTTCATTGCCACCTGAACACTATACTTTAAAAAAAGACTGTTTATTAATGATGTTAGTTCACAATTTATTTGGGAATTTTGAATTCTTTCGTCAGGTCATTTGTATGATCTAATTTTTTTTTTAAATTTCAAATGAGTTTAATAAGTTGCCTTTTTGTTGAATATGTAAAATATCGCCATTACTATTAACTGAAACTGTGCACTGTATCTAAAAGATGGTTTTTTGGAAATATCTAATGTTCTACCAACATATACAGTTACAGTCCCACATTTATCAAGCTCAAGAGCTGCATCTTTATTATTAAAAAAAACTTTTTTAAATTTAAAATGGGTTTAAAAGTAATTAATAAATTTTTCTTTTCTATGTAGGAATAAAAATAATATTGTTTATTGGATTCTGAAATATTCATAATAGGAAAATTTTCACTTATTAATTTATTACATAATATCTTATTCAACAATGTATCTTATAGATACAGAGAAGTATCGAAATTAATAAGTAGAATGTCGATATTTTACATATTCAACAAAAAGCAACATATTAAACTCATTAAAGATTTTTATAAATAATTAGATTATACAAATGCCCTGATGAAATAACTGTAAATCCCCAAATAAATTTCGAACCAACATCGTTAATAAATAGTCTTTTTTTGAAAGTATAGCGTGCAGGTGGCAATAAAAAAAGTGTCCATGTAAAAATCAAAAAGAGTTATAAGTTCCATTAATTTGTGTTTTTCCATATGTATATTTCCTTTAATTTTGTAGCCTGGTCCGATGATGAGGTAACATTGAACTTCGAAACTGGTAACTGAATAAGTAAAGGAATTTGGAGGAAAAGACATATTATTTCAGTTACACACTAGAATATTTTTTCTGAAAGTTATTGGATAATTAAAGACAAAAAAACAGATTCAGTACCTGTCTCTAAAAAAATCAATTTGTGGTATTTTTCTGGTGTCTTTTTATAGCTTCACATCTCTACATTGATATCTCATGTTTTTATTGCAATGTTTAACCTACTTATAAGTTTTTATGTACTTAGATTGTGTACTTTATCATCTCATTAATTCGTAATAATAAACAACTACATGATTTCATTCGGTAAAGCATTTTTCCTTGCAAAAATTAGAAATACAGGTTCAATTTGGGATACACAAGGTTTGTTAATACTGTGATAACAAATCCATAGGAGCAAATGCGATGGACTGCACCTACATCATGCATTCTCACTCACACGCTGACCCAGAAACATGGCAAGCACATTTGTTGGACTTCTTGCCCTTCTTCTTTGTGACATGAATACATCCAACTGCTATTTTCAATAAATTTTGTGTGCTGCTGATTGTTAAAATACATTAAATTGCATGTTCTATTGATATTTTTCTAATTTCCTGCTTCCTTGGCTTTGTTTCACATTTACTGTAACTTGGGAGGATTGTTTAAACAAACAATATGTTATAAATCATTCCAAGTCTTGAATAACCTTTGCGAGTGACATAGAATATATTAAAAAAGAATTGTAAATACAATGCTAATTCATCTGCACAAGTTAAAAAAAAAACAATTAAACCAAGGTGGAAACCATCTTTAAATATTCACAATTGTTCAGGGAATTATCAAGGGAAATATGTGATATTACGGGAAACTATGCGGCATTATGGAGAAATATGGGGAATTGTAGCAAAATATGGGGCAATATTAGGGTACTACAGACAATTATGTGAATATATTTAGGCAATATTGGGTAATATGGGCAGTTTCGATTAAGAAATATAACGAACAGATAAGAAGATGTTCGATTTGACAAATATCAATTTGAATCTACTAAAATCATTTGGCATTGAGTCAAATAAAATTCACAAGTTAGTTAAATTAGGTAGAACATCTGTATCATTCTTATGAAATTGTTAAACTGTCAATTTAAGCTTAGTTAAGAAAAAGTATTTCTGGTATATTCTTGATTACAGCTTCCTTATGGAATAGACAATATGAAATTTCTAAATTTTTTACTACCATTTTTAAATAGAAATAGTGATCTTACGGTGACATACCTAGTTCCTGTTCATAATCTAGTATATAGTTCTTTCAATAATGGTTTTGTATAAAAACATCGTTTTTGTAAAAAAGTAGTAAAACAAAAATTTTAATAAGCCTTTCACATAATATATTGTATTATTAAAAACGAAGCTTTTTCGGACGCTCAATAATTTATACTTTTTATTATTACGATATTAAAGTTTATAGAAACAACAAACATTAAATACAAAAATTTGTATGTTTCGTTTTTTACTATGAGCTCTTTAGGTAATTTTAGTATAGCTGGACATCCAGTTTTACTTGAAGTAGCCACTAGATTAACTATTTTAAAGAAAATAAACTGTATATTAATACATACTTTAAAATTAATTTTCACTCACTTTTATTGAATTGTAAGGTAACTTTGTTAACAACATTGTATCCCAAAATCACCGAACTAATCTAGAAAACTTTTGTCTCATACAAAAATCAAAACAAGAAATGATTATCAACAAACACATTTCGGTTTTTTTAAGTTTTCCATCATTGTTAAAAATGCATAGGTAGACACAAACAAATTGTGGGTATATCTTCATTATACCTGTAATTTTAACATGTACACATTTGATTTATATAAAAAGTTATGGCATTTCTTTGAATTTAAAAATAGTAAAAGTTTGGCTAATAACAAGTTAAAATATACATCACAAACTGCTTTTATCCACTATTCCAGAGTTTCTTTATCTTTTGGCACTTGAAAATAAAGTAAATTGTTTCCTTAGTGCAATCTGGAATTTTCCACTTCATTGGTTTCATTATTATTTAATGTGATTTTCAAATGTAAACGTCTGCTTGAGAATTACATATGTATAAAATAATGCATTATCCAGACTGAGGTAGGTACAGTATGACAGAACTAAGATTGCGGGTGAGATTCGGAGGTAGCTGCGCAAACGAACAAGAGAGAACGCATTCGGAGGAAAGAGGATAGCCTTCGCGCTCGCCTCGAGACTCCCAGTGTGTACAGGACCGGCATAACATAAATGACACGTATAGAATACAGTACACACTTACATAGAAAACGTTTTAGTTCTATCTCAAAGGGCTAGTAACTAAGTGGTTTTATGTACCCTTTATGCAAATTTGTTTTAGACCTTTATTACACCCAAACTGTAGCAATAAAGGGTACTAAATCGCAATTCCATTTTGATTCACGTTAAAAATCTACACGCTGACAAAATATACACAGTACGGCTCTGTTATATCACTTTCATACAGTAGGTTAGAAACGAACTCGAGAGGCGCTCTCCCCTCCAGAATTTACTGCGCATACCAGCACATCAGAAACCGACCCGCAAAGTTATATCTGTCGACCTGTATCTACTTTCATACTTAAGACCATGTGTATACAGGCTTCTGTTTGTACTGCTTAATCCTATCACGCTGATAAACAGCATGCACCATCATAGGTACTATTGTATAGAAAAAAAAATTCAACCATCTTATTAAAAAAAGCTATCCGTGTTTGAAGCCAATTAAATAAAAGCACCATACCTAATTATTAGGAAGAAAAAACCTCCTTACATTATTAAACATTACCTATTTATTATTTTCTTATGCACTGGTGAAACCCAAACATTGATATTTTTTGAGAGATACTGTTATTTTTTGCAAATTTTGCGGATGTTCCGCATTATTGGACAACCTCTCGGAATCTGAAATCTGGTGTAGCAATAACACTATTTTACAGTATAACTTGTTTTGAAATGAAGCCAGCCTGCTGAGATACTCACTCTTAAACATGAGGGAACAGAAATAGTTTTTCAAAAATTTATAATTTCATCAAGTTTTGGTTATTATTATTTGAAGTGGAAGCCGCTAAAAAGATGCCCACATGTTTTTAATAAAAGTTTTAGAGGAATCAAGAGGGGGCTAACCCCCCACATTTTAACCCTTGACTTTAAAATGGGTAAGTTCTTTTTTTTTCTAAAATATGTTTTTCAAACTTTGGGCCTTGTAAACAAAAAACGATGCTCTATTCAAATGTCTAAAACTGACCCTTTCCAAGAAAATTGCAGTTGAATATTTGGGTTCACATTTTCACTGCTTAACTAATATAATTTTGTTTTTATCAAATTGGCTATGATAAATAATAAAAATTGTGATTGATCACTTCTGTAAAAATTTTAACATTTTCTGATAAAATTCATAATTGTTACAGCGATTTTCAAAATAAAAAAGGAAATCATTAAATGCATTTATATGAATATTCCATTATTACTATTTCAGAATTTTTGCAACAAATGGTGTAAGGTATTGTTATAATGTCAATGTAACAGTGACAAGTAACACAGTTTTATTATTTATCACGGCCAATTTGATAAAAACAAAATGATTTAGTTGAGCAGTGAAAATGTGAACCCTTACATTCAACGGCAATTATCTCGGAAAGGGTCAATTTTAGCCACTTAAGCAAAGGGCATCTTTTTCTTTACAAGGCACAAAGAATAAAAAAATACACATTTTTGAAATAAATACTTTACTGTTTGAAAGTTAAGGTTTAACATGTGGGGGGTTGGCCCTCTCCCGGCCCCCCAAAGCATTTATTAAAAACATGTGTTCATCATTTTAACATCTTCCACTTCAAATAATAACAACCAAAATTTGATGAAATTATATCGACCAGTCTAAGAAATATTTTTGAAAAACTGTTTCTTTTCCCCATGTTTAAGAGTCAATATCTCAGTAGACGGGCGTTATTTGAAAAAAAGTTATACTGTAATTTATCTATGATAGCTAATTTGCAAAAGATCATAAATTATATTATTGTTAAATCCAGCAAAATTAAACCTACATTATATTCAAAATAGAAAGTTCATAGCAGTAATGCAAGTGTCATTCATACAGATCACGTGTTGTAACCGTACCTCGAACGATATAGAATAACATGAAGTCAGTGCGAAGGCACATAAGAATAAATGTGATTCTGTATTTCTAGGTGCAAACTTGGATGATGTCTTCTAAAATTTGTGTTAGATTGCTGGTATTTCAGTGTTAACGTTTTCTTTTTTTCAATTTTATAAACTTAGCAAGTCTCGTCTACTTTTTATAAAGCACATACTTAGTTCCATTAAACACTGGCACAAATGCTTTCCCCACAGTTTGCATTTACGCCACGCTAATTTCAAAGCACAAAAGAGCAAAAGAACAAAAGAAATACCGTGTTCCTATACACAACTACTACATTAATTAGAGGAATCACAAATTTGTTGTAACAATATTTATTGATGTGGTAGTTTTAGATGTTTCCAACTGTAGTTCTCTTTAGTTATACTAGAAGGTACGCATGCTCCAGTTACTGATATGATATTCGAGGCAAAATACATACAAATATTTTTGACAAGAGTCGAATCGATATTTTTGGTTGAATCGATATTTTCAATTCGATTTGATACGATACTTCGGTTCGATTTTTTGCCCAGACCTACTTGGGATGGAGCTGGGCAACACATGCTGCCATATTGTATATTGTATAACCATATGAGAAACCGTACCAGTTAAAACTACAAAAGTTTTATAGTTTTGTTTGCTTTCATTTACCTGAATACCTGATTTTCTTATTGTTTTTTGTAGGCATTTACTAATGTATATTTGCTCAGAAAAAATGTACCATGTTCATAATAAAGGTTTTTGAGTGAGTAAATCACTAAAGGTGGCCATTAATCAGTTAAATAGAAACAAAAATACTGTCTGGCTGGATGTTACTGAGAAACTTGCCAATGTTTCATTTTTATTAGTAGCACAATATATTCTCAATTATGCGAGCCGTGAATATGTAATTAAAAAAGTTAGGAAAAATGACAAAGGAAATATGATGAATAAATATGAGGAAATATTGAGGAATTATAAAGCATTAGGTGACAATATTACGAGCTTATGAGAAAATATTGAGGCGCTATGGGCATTATAAGGAAATATTATGGAATTATGGGACTTATTGGGGAATTACAAGGAAGTAAAGGGAAATATTATAATATAATAAATTTGGGAAATAATTATACAAAATCAGAGGGGGTGGTTTCCCCCTTGATTAAACCCAATACCTCTTAATGGAAACGAGAGGCTCATTTTAGAGCATGGCGTACAAATGCTTTTGTCACCATTCTGCTCAATTTTGCCAAAAGGCAAAATGGCTTTTCTTAAACAGAAATGTAAAGTCCCTCATCTATATTTTGAATTATCACAAAATTCAATGGTGTTCAAAAAAAAAGATTTGAACTGGCAGCAGTCTCATTTTATGTTCCTATCAATCAGGTGGTGAATTACACATAACGTGCAAAGCTTTATCAGTCTTGACATATTACAGTCGGCTGTCAGTCTATTAAGAAAAAGCCTTTAAGAATTGATATCTAATAACCCAAAGTTTAGCATTAAATATGCCAGAAAATGAATGCAGTGTCCAATATAAACTTACTCTCTTTCAATTTGTAATGTCTTTGTTGCCTCTTCCAATCGCAATTGCAGCATTGATATCTTTTGAATAACATATTCCTGCTCATATTCATCACTCTGACCAGTCTTACTATTCCTAGATAATGTATCACCGCTACCACTAATAACTTTATTTGTTATGTCTTTTTGACTGGTGTGTCTTGGAACAGCGCCTTGCAAAACATACTCTTCGATACAAGATTCTTTTTCTTGTTCTAATGATGAAGTTGCTGTAGTCTCACACTCGACATCACTTTGAACACTATTATCACCATTTCGCAAGTCTTTCAATGATGGTTCCACATGTTGAGTAAAACTAAAATCTTTCAGAGGATCTTCACCTAAAGCTTYGAAAATTTGACCGTCAAATYGTCCTGCATGTTTTAGTAAAAGAATGTGAATWTTCTCAATTWCTTTCTTCAACTGATCATTTTGTAGTTCCAACTCCTGCCTTTCTCGCTTGTAAGTGTTTGTATCTTTAATGGCAGCATCCAACTTTGTACGCAACTGTTTTGATTCTTCTCTGGCTTTGTTTCTTTCCGTCCGCACCTTACTCCACTTTKCCCGCCAATTTGCAGTACAATCTGACCACCACCGCATGGTTTTTTCCATTTGAGCTGCCCTGGCTCTGGCTTCCTCCAGTTCTCTCTGTCTGACAGCCTAGAAATGCAGCACATATATTAGGAATTTCAGAATAATTTAAGACTCCATTACAAGTTTAATAATGACATCCAATTTTGGCAAACTGCATTAGCTACAAGGTAACATATAATAAATTTAATAGGACGAACATCATAACTTCTACCAATATTATTTGTATACGAGGGTGAATGCTTTCAGCATCCATAAATAAGATAATATTTTCTCGGAAAGATCGCTGTCTCTTGAAAACACTGACAAAAAATTATTAGTCTGACGTTTCGATTACACCTGTAATCTTTGTCAAAGACGAACAACCTCAAAATTTGCCTGACACAAGTTCAAACGAAATTTTGAAAGTGAAATGTCAGACTAATAATTTTTTGTCAGTGTTTTCAAGAGACAGCGATCTTTCCGAGAAAATATTATCTTAATATTATTTGTAGATTTAACAACATTAACAATAACATTATTTAATGAGAAAACAAAGTTAATTGTAAATTGTAATCATTGATGTTGTTGTTACTCATTTAAGTTATTTCTTCATACACCAAACACCATATTCATACAACACATGTCAAAGCATCGACATAAATTCACATGCAAGTTGTATAAAATATAGTTCTCGGAGTAAATGAACACATCAAATTAATACATACAGTTGCTTAAAGTAATGAGTAATTAACAGTAAAACAATCAAACACTACCTTACCTCATTTGCCTCCCACTCGTTGATGTCTGCAACTCGAGAAGAAGCAATGGAAACGGCATCGTGTTCTCTTGCGTGACGTCTAGATGAAGTACTCGTTGTGTTCTGAGCCATTTTACCTATTTTACTTCCATAGTATCAGTTTTTAAAAAGTTGCTACACAGATGTAAACAAATCGCCCTTTGGGTTAATCGCCGAACTTTCACAATCACCTGTTATGTCAATGTCAAGTTTTGTACGTCATCACTCATCAGACACACGTCAGATCACGGCAACAGAGAAAACAATTTTTCTATGACGGCAAATAATTTGTCAATACGTCATTATGTCATTAGAGGTACGCTGTTGCCACCCTATCAATATAATATTATTCAGACAACGATAAACGATATAAGGTGCACTTTTTCACTTTTGTTAGTGTACTCCACATCATTGGTGTAAGTTGGGTGTAGTACAAATACAAATACGCGCCACAATAAGCACGCAATCATACTGGGTGCAAGCAATTCTAATACATTTTTCGGCATTTCAAGCGATTGTAGCTTTCCAAAATTAATAGTACATACAAGATACATTTAAGACGAAAATATAACGTATTTTTAATAGTTGTTTATTTCCATATGCAACTTGTTTTATAATATTTCATCTTGACTAATAAATAGTTTTACCAAACAAAATAATGTTCCTGGACCATGAAAACCAAAGACAGATCTTAGCGAAGTTGATAATTATTTACGAAATAGGCCAACAGTCACATGAACTCGCTATGCCATAAAAAAGTTACTTACAATAAACATAAACAACCCCCACTGTGTGTTTGAAAAATTTTCAATGCATTCAAAAATAACGTGCGATTATTTTTCATAAGTAAATATATAGTTACAATTAAACTCGATATTGTTGATTGCAAGAACCTTCTGTATTCCGTTTACCCGTTTAAACCTAGTAATTACTTATCCAAAAGCAGTACTTGTCTACTTGTATGATATAAATGTGACAGATCAGTATGTACTAAAATGCATGTTCAGCKAGAAAGTCGAAKTTCGAAAACGGTAGTTTGACATAKTACGCGATATAGACACGTTAAAACAGTAATATAACAATCACGGCATATACCTATAGTATCMTATATTTTATTATATTTATCTAGGTACCTAAGTGTATATTTTTAACATTACGAGACCGACCTCGRAAAAAGGGATTATAATAGCGCCGAACACTGGATCGGTAGGTACACGCAACACGCTTATTWTTCTAGTTTACGCCATCCTACTGGATAGAAGGACCGTTTCTGTTATCTAGATTAATTAAATATATTTTGCAGTTTTCCATAACATAATTTCGTGGTTGATATCGCTTTCGCAGCGGCAATATATCAAAAATACCTAGCGACTAATGATTCTATTTCCCACATCCCACATCCCGACATCTAACGTCGGAGTTGCCTACATTTAGGCGTTTGTGACGTATTAGATATGCGCTACAGGTAACGAATAATCTTATTGAGACAATTTTAATTCCAACTCTTCGTTCTCTTTAAAATTTCTATGGATAACCTGATCACTAATTATATGTTTGCCAATTACTAACAGCTTTATTATATCTCATTTTATTATTTTTATTTCCCTATTCCTTAGATGTCTATAGTGTAAAATTGTACCGACAAACATTAATGTTTTTGAAATTACAAAATTGGCATGCAAAAATAATAAATTTTAATAGTTTGATTTAATCTTGAACCACAAAAGCGTAATATAAGGTTTATTTGTCTAATGTTTAAACAGGACTTTTAAGTGCCGATTTAAAGTTTATGGTAACGTACCATAACGAGACTCGTCCACGTGGAATKTAAATACGTGCTAGGTAGACGKTCGACGAATCGCGTTTCTGCTAGGTTAACAGTAATCCCAGGTATACGACCACACCATAACAAGCAGACGAAGAACGAAGTTTAACCGGACCACGAATGTAGGCTCCGTAATCGTGTCATCGAACTTGAACTTGATGGTCCAAGAAATTAGGTGTTGTGCTATGCGTAAAAAATTCAATGAGTAAAGTGATCATGATACGTCGATTTACGCGGAAAGTGCTAAAATTACACCAGATCTGTGATAAGTCTGTAGGAGTTACAATGTCAAAACTTATCAGATAAGGCTTTTGTTTGCTTTTAAATTTGTGATTAACATTGTAATCGACGTGTAAAATATGAAGCAGGAAAAAAAGAAAAGTGTACTGTGGGCTTATGTGTGCTGGTTATTTGGAGGAATTTTCGGTCTTCATCTTTTTTATTTAGAACGAGATGCTCATGCATTTTTGACCTGGAGCACTTTCGGTGGTTACGGTATAGGCTGGCTGGCGGATGTGACGAAAATTCCCAGATATGTAAAGGAATGCAACGACGATCCCAAATTTGTAGAAGAATTCATTTCCAAATTAAGGAAATATAAAAAGGTAAAAAAATAATTTAATACACTTAACTTCCATGCATTGAATTCAAGGTTGAAATATAATAGCAGAATTTCGTATCATACCTACCGTTACTAATGCCAGTGCCAATAGTGAAAAATTTAATGTTTCAGTTCAAACAAAGGCAGGTGGACAATAAAGATACATACGCGATAAACATTTAATGCTTTTGTATATTTCTCTAACTTAACAGTTTCTTTTTGGTGTCCTTTTATGCTGCAATTATCTTTTCCGATGTGATTCATAACGAATGGGAAAATCCAGTACTGGAGATCTGCATAAAATTAAGTCGATTTAATAAAACTTTTACTATTTTTATACATATAAAAAGATATATAAAAGCAATTGTTTACCGAAGAAACGCATTAAAGTTAACCGTGCATACCCATTTACCATTGGAGCTATCTACTACCTAATAAATTAAAGTGATAGTCAAATTAATTCAACTGATATGCAACGAGGTATTTATGCAATAGTTACTTACTAATTGGTACACAAAAATGTGCTTCTCTTAAACGCTCAGCCCTGTTAGCCAAATTACTAAAATATTCCATCTTCTTGATGGGAAAAGGTAGCTGATAACATTTTTTATCCAAAAGTTATATAACAGGGGGCACAAAAAGTTTCAGCGACTTAAAATTGTAAGTAAGTTTGCATTCGAGCTCAAAAGCACCTGGATAGCAAAATTTATCAATTCATTTATTATATTAAACAAAGCGTACCAGTGGTTTTGATTAAAGCGAGTTTAGTTAGATCAGCCTATTTTACTCAGCTTATCTCCTGTTCATGAATTTCCCATTCGTAGCAAGTCACCCTGTATATATAAAGTATTCGTACCGCTGACGCATGTTAATTATACGCAACAATAATAGTACTTATTCTGGTGCATCATGTTATCTTTTATTTGATACTTCAGTATAACATAGCATCTGGAATCCGTATTTCCTACGAAGGTGCATCGAACACAGGTATTACGGGTATCGATATTTAAGTGCTTATCGAATATAAACACTGCAGATATATCGATGTTTTCAATTATGTTTCCATTTACTTCATTATAAGAAATTGTTACTGTCACTGTTGCCACACTTTATAAGCCATTTGTCTGAATCGATTATCAAGGCTTTAAAAAATACCTCCACTAACAAATTATGTTTTTTAACTGCATACATTTAAGAGGGGCGTTTACTTAGAGCGAAACGGGTCATTTTAAGCACCTACGGTTTTACATTTTACCGAGTTATTCGAAACTCTTTCGAAGTGAAATTTCGACATCGTCATGACAAAAGATGTAGCTACAACGTAGAGTTCGAGTTTTTTCTGAATTTGGTAGGGTAATGTAAATATTTGTTGTTATATTTTGCTCAAAAATGCGTATTTTTGGCCAGCTATTTCTCGAAAACTAAGGCACATAAACGAAAAAATCGAACTCCACGTTGTAGCTACATATTTCTTTGTACACTACCAAAACATGAGCACGATAAATGAGTAAAAACATTCAAAAAATCTAAAACCGCAAACCCTTCCATCACGAGAGCGAAATGCGAATGCCCATCCCCACTAGGTCCGTCGCGTGGTATCCAGTGAACAGTGAAGCTAAGATACAAACCGGTCGGGAATGATCGAGCGGTATACGATCTATTCCGATATGACTGAATTTCTAAGATTGTATGTCTAAATACACGTGACATAATGTTAAAACCTCTCTCACATTAATTTACTGTCTACCGAAGCAATGGGAAGGCGGAAGGAAAATTATTATAAAAGTTCCTCCAGAAATCATAGTCGACATGCAGTTAGAATGAAATGTTCATCTTTACAGAAATAAATGGGTTATTCCATATTTTTAATAACCTGGTATAATATCATAGTAAGTTACTAATATCATGCTTACTTTTTTATGCACACATTACAGTCAGCAATTTTCCGAATATTAGTTTAGCCCGTCTGTTGCTCGTACATATACGATCTCTGCGTGATTTCAGTCTATCGGCTACCCTCTTACGTCCCATGTCCCGCTGGTAATATGGGTTGCATAGTTTACGTTTCTGCCCGATCACTCCAAGTAAAATGCCCCTCTTAACATTATCTTCTCAAAAATCACTATTCTTGCAATAATGAAGTTTTATTTAAACGTAACTGAAAGTTTTTATAGTTTTCTTTTATATATAAAGCACATGCAAAGAAAATAAAAAAATTAATAAATCTAAGCATAAATAAATTCTCTATAAGAAATAGTTGTTGCACACATTTATCATTTATTTATCTTTAATAGCGTTGGAGAGACATATAATATTAAGATGAGACGCCTCAAGTGCTACTACCAAGAGAATAGGTATTGTTTTTTTATTATTTCCCTATAATAAAATAATGCTTTTTATTCGTTTTGCTTTTATTTTTATTTTTGTTTTTAGTCAAAAATTATAGTTTGATTTACTGGTTTATTGTTTTTGTATCGGTGCACATAAAAATTCCCTTTCTAATTTAATAGCTTTATACACTTTACAAATCTTTTAAGTGATTTTATTGTATTAAACGCCTTTGTTAATTGTTATAATCATCAACGATTATCCGCAGAGACAGATCTTTTGGATTGTTTAGATGGTTACTGGTGGTTCAAACAAATTATATAGGTAACTTAGATATGTCGAAATAACCTTGCGGTACCGATAAGTACTCTACAAAGCTAATCGCTTTGGTCACCGCCATAATATTATTTATAGTACCAACACTAAATTGCTATATAGTCAGAATAGGCTTCTTACTTCAGACAAAGACCTCAGATACTTACGCGACTTGTGACATTCAGTCGTCTCACCCGCAGCAATCGCTATCGTATTTACGCTAAGCATTTTTAGATTACTTTTTCCCTTAAAGCTTTATTTTAGGCATTTTATGTACTATATTAACAAATAGAATCAAGTTAATTAAAACTTAAACTTGCCGATCGATTGACTGCTAGTTTTAACAGGTTTCTTCTATTGTACATTGCTTATGGATTTAGTATGTCCACGTTAATTTTCTAATATCTGCAAGTTACAGCACCCGTTTTTTTCCACAAAATTGTTTGTACAATTGTAATATATCTGTTGTTATTAAGGACTGCAGTATTCTTCGCCAGTTTCCTCTACAGTAGGAAATTTCGTTTTTTTTCATGCACTCCACGTGGTGCATTTTAACAACCGTCATCATCATCCAATCGATAGTTTTGTAATAAAACGTTTTGCACAAGTATTAAGTAATTTAGGTCCCTAGATGCTGGCAAACATTTAAGTATCCACCACACATGCTATCTGAACAGAATATTTTAATAACAAAGTTAATAGCTTACACATATCATTTGATGTTTTACCCTACTGTAGTATATTATAGGTACTTWACATTCTTTCTACGACAATATGTCACCTGAACCTAAGTACCACCCACTTTCTAAACTTTAGTATTAATTCTATGTTTCTTATAGGTATCAGTATAAAATACTCTGAAATAAATACCATGAGAAATTGTCACAAATCCCTTATACAATTACTGAAAAAGAACAGTTCTAATATATGAACATATAAACTTAGAAATCAAACAATACTAATGGTTTAAGATTTCATACAAGTGGACCTTCTTTTTTCTGTTTTTTGTAACATGCATAGGCAGTAAGGTTTCCACAAAATATTTTAATCTTTTTTTATATAAAAGAACTAAGTATCATATCCCCATTTATGACTCATTGTTGAACGCTAATAAAAAATCGTATCCATCTACTCCCAATAAATTGGAACACAAATAAATTTCGCGAAAAAATTATTTCATGACAGATTTTTAAAATTAGTGTTCTACTCTAGCCATAATTCCTTGTTGTTAAATGTTATATCAAAATCATAAGCGACTCGATGACTTTTTTAAATGAATACCAGTTAATGCATTTTTGTTGAGCTGGCGAGTATTTAATTCACTGTTTATTATTAATTAAAAATAAATAAAATTTCAGCCTCCATTTTCAACAAGCCGATTCATATCGGCGGTGATGGTAAGCTATCTATGGGGCCAACTAATAAAGAACGCAATTCCAGAGGATGAGTTTGCTGGCATAGACTGGACGTTCTTACACTGGCTCATACCAGCAGCAATAGCTTTGGGTATGTAAGAACGTAAACCAAAGTTGGATTGAAATCTTAGTCTTTTTGGGTTAGACCGCGTCTGCTATTGGAAAAAGGTCGACATTTCGCCCGCACTTGTAAGGGGCATCATCAGGACCGGAATAAGGAGTATGGAATGTGGTACAAACCTAACACTAGAGACACGTCCGAGCTGAACCAAATCCCAATCATATCAGACGCGGTCTAACCCAAAAAGATTAAAATTTCAAAACTTTGGGTATGTTGAAATGGTTATATGACGTTTCGTCCCGCCGTTTCGCCCCCACCGTTTCGCCCCCGCCGTTTCGCCTCAAGACGTTTCGCTCCTATAGTGATTAACCCCTCATAAGTGAAACGAAGATTTAGATAACCTTTAAAAATATATTTATTTGAAATTCATTAACACCTAATAATAATTGTCAGAAATTGTTGTTTTTTTTAATCATTTATAAACTGACAAATATTTGGAAACAAATTACCACAAATGCTATGAAAACCGCGATGCCATTCTTCAATGTTATTTATCTTGTGGTGATCATTTGAAGTTCGTTGTACAAATTCCACATTTCAATAGGAAACTGAGGAGCTAGTCTTTGTCTTATTAACGTAGTTCACGCCTTCTATTTTACTTAAAAGAAAAGTCCACAGCATATTTACATAAATCTGGTTTTGTCTTAGCTCCTCAAATTTATCTAATCTCTGAATATATAAGTTTTTGTGTTAAAAAAGCTTATCGTATGCCGATTAATTTAGCTTTTAATTTTGGATTCCGCATGTCTTAGAAGATCAAATTGAAGAGCAAAAGGTAAATATATAGGTATTCTAATATCCATCGTCTCTAGAAGTTTTCCTACATGTAAAAGAAATCCTAAATAGGTATAAGATTTCATTTCCTAACATCGGCTTATTTGTATCCTTTTCCAGTTAATTTCTGTCATTATATGTCTCATTGATTTTAAGTACGATTTTGTATTTGCTATTTTTATTTGAAATTAAATCCACTTGTAATTGTAATTTGGGTATGCGGCAAAGGATTGGCAGTGAAATTTTTGAAATAACATTTAATTTATTTATTCTCTTATGTGATTAAAAAATATCCCAACCTTATCAAAAAGTAGGATAAAAACCACCATGTTTTTCTGCAACAGTAGAATTGACATTACGAGCAATGTCGAAATATTTAACAAACTTAAATTAAATAAATTGAAAGAAGAAAAAAACACGTGAGGAATTTTACTCCAGGGCGAAACGGCCGGGGGCGAAATGGTGGAGGGTGGAGGCGAAACGGCTGGGGTGAAAGGGTGGGGGCGAAACGTCCGTATCCCGTTGAATTTTCAGGTTATCCAAAAGCAAACTGTTTTTGTTTTAGGTGTCTGGGTTACTGGCAACATTGGAAGAGAAAGGGGTGATCCGTGGATCACCGTGATAGTGTCATACTTGAGTTATACCACACGATGGTACGTTTTTGACGAAAGTATTTGGCTGACTGTCATGGCATTTTGCGCTTCACTGGCTTTCGACACCTTTTCCAAGGAATGGGACCGTACGCCACGTAAGAAACGACACTTCTGCAAAAGAGTTTCGATCCTCGTCTCTTGCGGGGTTCTGTACCTTGCTCTTTGGTCATCATTCATATATTTCAATGGAACAATAACCGACTCCAACGGCGACGAAGTTCCAATTCAAGAAGCTATTCATCACTTTTTCACATCCCCCTGGTGGGCGGATTTTAAACAATCACTATATGACACGTATCAGTATGCCCAGCATCACGGTTGGTACGAGATCTGGAAACAGATTATAGATTTGTCTGACGTGCAGGGAGAACAGAATGCATACAGGATCCTTGGTCTTAGCCCTACGGCCAGTCAGACTGAGATAACAGCTAAATGGAGGGCTTTAAGTAGAGAATGGCATCCTGATAAAGTGAAGGATCCAACATTGCAACGATCAGCACAAGAGAAATTCATGGAAATCCAGCAAGCTTACGAAATATTATCGAATATAAAGACGAAACGGGCAAGAAGAAACAAAAAATCAGCGTAATACCGTATTCGGCTCGTGCTTCCGTCGCCAAAGATTGGATCTGTCCTTAGCTGTGTTGTGAAAAAACAGGCAAAGAAAGACAATGTTTAGTTAATTTTTTATTGTTTTATTCACTTAGTTCATGGAAAAGTATTTATATTAAGAAAAATTATGGCGTTTTATTTGGTGTATTCATAGTAGGGAGTTAATTGAAAAATCCATATACTAATGTAAATAGGTGATAGTACTTCAGTGACTAGAGAAGTTTCAAGTTTCGTAGACCCACAAGCGCATAATTTAGCAGGTGTCTACTAACTGGATAAATAATTACATTCAAATCATTTAAATAAGCAACATCAATTATGCCTCGAAAAATCTCAGTTAACCATTTGCATTATTTATCATTCGCATTCAGTTACAAATACATTTAAATCATAACATCTTTTATTATATCGGTAGGGGCACAATTGATTGACCATGTTTATACAAGTTTATAATTTACTTTTGGTTTATAGATATGTTTCTATGTCTAGACTGTTACCAAAGGAGATATACCGCTTGCAAAGGTTATCAGCAGTTAGTACACTGGCCCGTTACTTATTTTTTATGATGGGTCAGAAGTTATAGGAATAGAAAGTTTTCGTAAAGAAGCTGCCATATATTATTTAGTTTTATATTTCCAGCCCAGAATAAAGTTGCATACTGTATACATACCTACACTAAAGGCACATCATTAATAATGTGAGTTCTGTTTGCTTTGGTTTGTAGATTTTTGACATTGAACATACAGTGTTTGTTAATGAAGTACATTGTCAAACAGCAAATTATGCAGTCCCAAGATACAAAAAAAGTTTATACTTATGCTCCAAGATACAAGAACTGTTACTTTGTTGAAACTGCTTTTTGTATTAAATACGATCTCCCTTTTAGTCTTTTATCCCCTTTCGTCTTACTGGCATTTAAAAAACTTGCGCGAAATAGACACGCACACGGGTGGATCAGTAAGTACCAGTTTTAGGAATAAAGACCCAAGTTTTCTTGGTAAAGTTCGTACCGTTTTAACCCTTCCATAAAATAAGGCTTCTCAATCTCTTCAAATAGGCTTTTGTCTGGAGGATGACCTAGTCATTGGAGCTAAATTTATTTCCCGCAAACCATTTTTCCTGTTCGGGAACAGACAAAAATGTTAAACGGTGTCAAGTCGGGCGAATATCAATCAACACAGTTTCTGTAATTTGGTCTTGGTCTTGAGGATACCAACCGAAAAAGTGAGCTGGCTTGTGCGTTATCCTGGTGAACCAGAAATTTTTTTGATATGGAGCAGTGTCTTCTTTATAACTTCTTACCAAATTGGTCCATTAGTTTAATGTAGTATATTCCCCTTTTCAGAAAGTTCATGGGGATTATTCACTTTGAATCGTGGCCGTAAACTCTTTCAACTAAAAGGACTGTCTACTTTCTTTGGAGCGAATTCGTGACTGCTGCTTTATATCTGGCGTGTAACAGTGGCTGACGTTTTAGCAATTGTCATTCGCATCTGCTTGCGCTCCATTGTGAGCAACCACTACACCCATCGGGCGGACAGTTTTCTCATTCCCAACTTATTATGCGTTATATCTACTGTTCCGTACGACACACCTATGACCTGTGATACCTCCGATACTTTATGCTCTTTAGTTTGAGTATCAGCGAGGATCAAGTTGCGTCCCTTTTCAATGCTTTTCTCAGTAACAACGTATACCGTGCTACTCTGGCGCTCCTTATCAAAAACCGATGTTCGGCCACGTTTAATTTCGTTAAACCAGTTAAATAACTTGCGGTTGTTTTAGAATCTTAGGTGATTAGATATCCCGATAGACAGCATCCAACGTTACTTTTATTTCTGCCCTCCTGCCTGCCTGCCTTCAAACGCGGGTACGTTATCTACCCTCATACGTGTTTTTATAAAATGCAACACATATTTTTCATGTGGGATAAATAAAAAAGTACTATACTTAACTCGGCCAATGCAGTTTTATATTAGTACGATCAAGGTGTTTTACTTTAACATACTGAACCAAAATATACTCTGATTGCTGGAAAATAATGGACGTTCATAGAAAAGTGTGTCAAGAATCCATAGTTTTCTCTTTCTTACGTGAGCGTAGTGCCTGTCGTGTAAATTAGTGTTTAGTTCGTAAAATTTGGTGCACATTTGAAATAATATTCGTCTTTTATTATACTGATAAATATAAAACTGACAGGAATGAGCGTACGATTCGATTTGTGGGACCAGAAGGAGCTTGCATATGGCTGACTAGTGTTTCATCCGCTTTGGTAGTGACGTAGGGCAGTATATTTGAAACAATGAATTATTGTATAAAGTATATTTACTATACCACAAATTAATGAGGAATTATAAAAGTCAATCAGGTACAGATGTGGAACACGAAGTCGTATAGATGGGTACATTATAGTGTGCYTTAGCGAAAAAAGCTAGGTCTGTGTCAAGTTATCGTGCCTGCCAATCAGTTTGACTGGGCTTATGCATACCAAGCGATTTGTTGCTTATAATTTTAAAAACAAAACAAAACAAAAAACACTTACATATGAAATGTTACACCTCAATTTTTATTTATTGTGTCAAGGAACAACCACAAGACGCATAACTAACCATATTTTTATATGTAGTACCCTTTGAATATAAAACTGAAGCCTAAGCTGATGACAAGAGCAGAGCTACGAACAATCACAATAATGGAGCTTAAACATTGACGTCCCTGTTTAAACATATGTGCACAAAGGTTCTCAACGCTCCTTCCTGTGTTTTATATTCAAATGATAAAGAGGAGCACTTCGGTATTGATAAAAAAGACGATATTACTACTATCTGTGACTAATACAGGCACCGTCCATTTCTATAACTTCCATGTTAAGAAAAATTAGAATGCTTATTTAGGAACCGCAATACAGCAAGTGATATACCTTCCAGTAAGTAACAGTCTCATTCACATTTCCTTTATAATTTTGGAGCGTGATGCATGAACGTGCTTATCCTTAAATAACCCTGTTTACTTACAATATTGAGTAATAAACTTACAGCACTTTCCACAGCCACAAAACGACCGTCAAAACACCTTTAAATCTCAAAATGTTAATCTTTTATAAAAATTTCATAAAACCGCAATTTACATACCTATAGACATACTCCTTATTAATGCTTCAAAGAGTGTGGAAATTAGGAGAGATAGAGAACACATTCGCAGTTAAAACTACATACTGGAAAAGCACTCATCTCTTTTCGTCATTATTATAATAGTTTCGCGTCGACCAATATAATTAGTCAACGATAAATAGCCGAATATCAAATCTGTAATGCTCAAATTGATATCTGCTTGTTTGCTGCTTTGCAGAAAAGTAGAAGTGGTCCGTATATATTGCATTAGGTGATATTACAGTCAATTCTAATATCTAAGGGCACAGTTTTGTTAAGTCTTTCTACCGCTGTGCACATAGAGTGCACCGATGCTGCTATTTCTTCTTTTTCGTCCTTGCCGGCTTGATAACCGGTGGATTAGCTGCCTGTTCTATCGGCGTCTCAGTTTTCGATACACCGTTCAACGATGGATCGACTAAATTAATATTACTATTCGCCAAAGTGATCTGAAGACGTGGAACTGTCAAGGGTCGTATAAGGGACTTAACAACGGGTGGTGCCGATGCTGTAGGTAGCACCGGTGTACTCGCACATAACGCTGCTGAAGTTAACTGGGTAACTAAACGGGCACTAGATAAATTGTCTGCGTTCGCTGAACTGGAAGACGTGCGGAATACCCTCCGCAGTTTGGACCTTAATCCTGGAAAGAGATTAATGGAATCAATAAAAAGTAGTGCTATGCAACAAAACATCGTAATGTCACGTAAGACTGGAACGTTCCAGTATTTTTAATTATCGATGGAATTGGTTGAACTGCTTATATGATGATGATGATGATGATGATGATGATGATGATAATAATAATAATAATAATAATAATAATAATATTCTTATATATTTTCCTTTTAATCAAGTTTATCCACTGTTGAATGGCGTTCGTCGTTGTTTATTGCCACCTGACAGAGATAGGTTCAGATTTTCTTCGGCTTTAATTTTGTGCGGTCGTTTAATTTGGGATGACCACACTACGCGTTTCGTGAAATCGTGTAAGAATTCTACTAATAGTGCGTTGTGCAAGAGGAGGTCACCATTCCATGTTAGACAATTGACAAATTTTCTGATGACTGAAGGTATTATTAGGCGATGTAGCAAGGCCAATATCGTTTTATGTCCTACTGCGAAATACCGTGCTATAAACGTAGATTTGCATCAAATTATGATATACAATGACATTAGTAATAGAGATTTAACAAGCCACTACATATGCGCCGTGTCAAACCAGCATCGTTTCTTACCAGACTGGATTAAGCGCTTGTTGAACGTGAACAATAACAAAAAGTTATCATCTGTACACTTTGAACATTTGCTTGTCTACTTTCCTACTTCTCATTTTTAACGTCATTTTATGCACGTACTAAATAATAATTTCTTCAATTGTGCCCATTTTGATTATTTTTATTACAAAATGATATCATGATTAAATTCCTCGGATAATACTGCTCTGTTTCAATTGATTCAAAATAAAACTCTTCAAATCTTCAGTCACTTGTTTTAGCGGGTTTTTTTCGATTTTGTGTACCTAAATGACCCCGAATTTTAATTTTATGGCTTACTTTATCGACACTCGGTAAGTATACGAGTAGGTATAGTTTGTGAGATGAAAGTTGAGCCTCACGTCATAAATCTAAAGTGTATGGTTCAAATCGACTGAAAGCCGCTGTCAGATTTTTTTCAGTGGCGTGCTGTTTATCGGGCTACAAATTATACATGTGTTGCTGGTGGCGCATGTGTAAGGGGCAAGCTCTGGATATTAGGATATTACACATTAATTATTCGCACCCGTCAGCCCGTCACTACCAAGAGTTAATCAGTTGCTTCAGGTGCCGGACAAATGAACACCAGCGTTTTGGAGTGCAGGTGCCCACATGGCTCTTCGCTAATGTATTTATCATAATACTGCTTTGCCTATGAACGACATTCCATCAGTCTAGGGTACAAACAACATAACGCCTTGTCTTACCTATGTCGAGATCGGATCAATAGCACTGAAATGGCAGTGGTACAGCGGCAGGCGGATCACCTTGTGAACATGCTCTCTAAGGTACTCATCTACTACATATTGCTTAGCCGAAGCATGTTCTTTGGGCAATGCCAGCAGCTCGACCACGAGGATGCCACGTATCTCCAATCACTCACGGATCCTTTCCTAGGTCCATGCAGCATTTATGCGCTTCACCCTTTTGAAATACCCAAGTTTCATCTATAAACACCAACTCTCGCTTGATGGGCGAGAACGCCAACTTACACAAGTTCTATTATTATAAACTGCAGTCACTAAAGGTTAAATAAAATGTTTGAATGTTTACAATACCACAAAACAAACCACGAGGCAATCACTACAATACAAATAATACGACGCCACCATAGACAAATAAGCGTTGTCTTTTAACGCCACTGATGAAATGTCAGTGATGACTTGATGACATTAGTTGCCGCAGCATCTACATCATGACCACTGCTATTAGAAAGAGAGAGAAATGGGCACGTATGTCTAATCCCCATGAGACGTACGTCCTAAATGTCACTCCGTATAAGCAATGGAAGCACGAACGGCACAACAGTAAAATTAGTTGTCGGTGCTTGATTCGCGAAATCGTGACGTGAGGCTCAACTTTCATCTCACATACTATACCACTACTATGAGCCCATAGCGCAGCCGTTAAGTGTCAAGTTGTGCTGGACTCTCGAAACGTCTTTTCTTAATAGGCCTTTTTACTTCACATTTATTGTATCTCATTCTTCAGCCATTTTAACTCATGACTTTTTTAGTGCACGAAAAACTTCAGCGAGCGAGTAAACACTACTTTCACATTTATATTTGTTTATAGAAACTATACAAGTGTGTAAATACAAGCAGTAAAGTGTAATGTTTCTTATTAATGATTTTATATTATATTGTATTTGTTGTAAACCTGTGCCTATAAACTTTCTATATTATTAATATCCCGCAGCTGAAATTCTGAGTAAATTTTACCTTGAAATTTAAATATATCAATTTGTGTCAAAATTATTGTTAGGTATTACAAGTGTATAAGTGTATTTTACAACCATTATTTCCCGGCATCGGCGTAATACCGTTCGTTTTTCTATATCAATGTATTGTTTAGGTTGCACCTACCGCTTGCAGACTGCGGCGGTATTTGAGGGATAGGTACGACTTTTCCCAAGAGTACCCTGGTTCCCATGTCATTTTCGCCACCCCATCCACCGTAGGAAGTCGATCTTTCCAACAGGCGTGCTCTGGCATGTTTCTCTATCACATCCGCGCAAATATAACGTCCGCAAAAGCGGGCCCATTGATCCGCACGAAAGCCTCTACCATTGTCTCTTAATGTAGGATTAGCACCTGCGAAAAAAAACTTAGAATTACACGTCCAGCGAAAGTGTAACAAGCACAATAAATTTTCCTCCTGTTCTGAGGAATCTTTTTTAAATGAGACGTTGATGTTAATAGCATCAAATAATTGAAATGAAAACGCTTTTCTTAAATAGAAAATATCTTATTACTTAAATATTTTCAAATAATGTAAATTCAAACGAATACCATCACATAAAATACTGAAACTCTGTTATTTTTTAATATGAAGTATACAGAGCGATTCAGTAACTTGAAATAGATTAAGTCCATCACATAATATGTATACATTTTTTAAATGTTCGGACACGTCGATTAATATTTCATGTCGATAAAAGTGTGTACAGTATATGCTCTAAATTTTAAAATGACAATGGATTATCTTTTAAATGACAATCCTGCTTTTTTACCTACTATTTGTAAAGTGCGTATGAAGTTATACATAACTACTAAATTTTGGAAAATCGTGTGATGTGCAGCGGCCGTTAAAAAAACCCTGATAACGATCGATTTCGTTTTAGGTCCCGTTTACACCCTAAAAGTCTTAGAATTTGGTCATAGACAAAATCTAGGGAACCCACAGTAAGGAGTAAGTACGTAATCCGTATCTATTACCCCTAGTTGACATTTCTCTTCCCTCTATTGTAATCTAGAGATTGTCACGCAAAACAACGGCGAAAGCATATAATAACTACGAAACTAGCGTATAATCCAAATTCATGTAATAATATACGAGGATCATGTCAAAATTCCTGCACACAACAGCTCGCAAATGACGTATATTTAAAAAAATGCAATAAGGTCGTTCAATATAATCTGCTTCCCTTACATATCCAAAATACATTGCCATCGCTTCGGCAGTAATGTAATGTTAAATACGCCATTTTTGTCAAGATGTTTCAGCAGTTGGAACGCATATGCTGTTGCAGGGCTTTTATCCTACCAAGTTAATAAATCGGACTTCACATATTTCTCCTTTCCACTGCAGGAACAGAACGAAATCTGGAGGATGCACGGGGGATGTGGGAGAATATCACAGCAGTTGTTCTCGCACACTTATTTGACTGACACTGCTTTATGCGATCAAGCGTTAATACGCAAGAGGATTACACCGCTGTCTTTCGTATCTCGTCCACACTTTTGGAATCATGCATTTAAATTTTCTACGAAGAAGACAAAATACATTTGTCCTTTGGTATTGTCTATTGCATGTTTGTCCATGCGACCTTCTTCCATTATGTGGCTACAATAGCAGCAAAAGTGTTGTCGGTAACAGTATGAGGTCACCAACTTCCGTGATCGCCTTCAACAGTAGTCCAACGCTCTGGAACGCTTACTTCATCAAGTTACTGTTGAACTATCCACACACGAATTCTTGCAAGCTTCTTGTAACGCACCGTGAATTTCGCCAACCGTTTTTTCGTGTAGTGTTTCAATTTTGATATACGCACATTAATCCGCTATAGTGACGCGTTTCATTGCATCAAACTACCCCGATTTGAGAATTTTTTGTGACGTCCCAATGATAAGACTTATAATTTGACAGCACTTTTTTTTTCACGATTGCCAGTTCAGCGGCAGCTTGATATGTGCGGGAATTATGACATGACCCTCGTATTTCTCGCAGTTTGATTACAGACATCCACCGGTGGACATGTAAGAGCTCTGCATTAAGTTGTCTGCGGAATTTCGATTACGAACGGCTTGTGTGGTAATAAATCTGTCCTTCACAGCTACATTCCTAGTTGAAAAATGAATGTATTTATTTTTCTGTACTAAATTTTTTATAACATTGCTACTAGCGCTAAATTTTACTTTTCGACAAATTTACAGCTATTCACTATACCTTGATCATTCCAATAACTGTTAAGGGCGTTTCTGAATTATGAATCCTTTCCATGTTCAAAATTTACTCTTTCATACTACTTCTTGAATAACCATAAAAAGGCATACGTATACATACGATGTTAGTAGAAACCTAACTCGCCGAAAATATCAAATGACTGTTTTATAAAAGGAACATATGTAACGCTTGCCAACTTGACCCTTATATCATCTAATTAAAGCCATGAGTACTTATTTAACACGTCTTGCATAATGTCCGTAAATATAGTTGTCCGTTTTGTCTTAGATCATCTTGGTGTCTTTTTAAGATTGAAAGTGAATACTGATGAGATTTTGTAAGTCCGGTTTGCTGCGATATAACTATTGTTATCTGCTATTCTGGGAAATGGTTTGGCGACGTCGAAAGCAATCCTCTCGGTACCTCCACATTTTAGTGCCTTATCCTTTTCCTTAGCCCTGAGTAGCTGCGCAGCTGCGCAAGTCGGACACTTGCGGTAACATTTCTCTACATACTCTCGACATTATATCCAATTGAATAGTTCATTTGGTACTACTTACTGCAAGGTAACTTACTTCCCATCGGCACTCTCTCACGCTCTCTTTAACAGGCCGTTCTCCATTCGAAAAGATTCTCACTGGACCCACATCGCTTTTACGGTTGGACTTTCCGGAGACACTTACTCCCATCCAGGTCGTTGTCTGTTGTCATCTTTCCACTTAACTAGTGGACCAATATCGCTCTCTTCTTGCTGAGTGTTCTTGATGTTAGATCCACTCCTCGCTTCACTGGATGGTGACTGCCCTCACATCGGTCCTCGCTCTCGTCTACCCTCTTGAAATGTTTGTATTCTCACAGTCTTCTGGATAAAGCATCAGCGTTGTTATGATGCCTCCCTAGACGACGCAGTATCCTAAAAGCATATTGCTGCAGTCGCTACACCCTATTTATGGATCGCCGAGCGCCGTAGATAAGAAAGCATGGCTTCCAGAGAGCATACAGTACCGCAGGGCATTGTGAATATTTATGAGTGCGGTAATGGCATCAAGCAAGTGTTTGGGCGCATAGCCTCCCGCTCGTTAAGCCAAGGGAGATGATGCGAAGAGCGCAGAGGGAGGTGCTGGTTCGACTGTCTTTCGCCTTCTCGACTAAGTCATTTGAAGTTCTAGCGGTAATGATAGACGTGCTGCCCTTGAATTTGGAGATATGGAGAGCGGCTATATAGTATATACTGTATACTGGCTGAGAAGGGGAGACCTAGAGAGATGTAAAGCCGTACTCGAAAGCTTAAATCTCAAATGCAATATGAGAGGAGAGTCCTTCTTTCCCACAATAGTACACAGGAGAAATCTACCCGAGCTTGTTCCATTTTCTAATCCGACGCGGACGGTATGGAATAAATCGGCACAGATTTGGAAGAGATTTGAACAGATGTTATATCTGTGTTCGCAAGCAAATCCTGAAACAGCGAGTCCGAGAATAAGGTTCGGAGATGCTGATACTGCTAGAACGCTCCACGACCCCGTAAGGGCAAAGACCCTGGCAAGCTTGGCGGAAACAGTGTCGAAGAAAGAGAAGGTGAAGTTTGGGCMAAGACGGTAACATGGACCGAGGACAGCTGTTGGCRGCCAGTAGTGCCCACGGAAAGCCGGAATASCACAAACCTAATGCGAGAAACACGTCCAAAGTGAATCAAAATCCCAAGGAGGAAAGGAAAGATTTGGTTCAGTTCGGACGTGTTTCTCGAGTTAGGTTTGTAGCATATTTACTCCTTATTCCTGTCCTGATGTCCCTTACAAGTGCGGGCAAAACGTCGACCTTATTCCAAAATCAGTCGCGGTCTAACCCAAAAAAAATAAAATTCCAATCTAACTCTGGCCGCGGAAGCTTAAGTTCTTATAAAAGTTTAGTTAGTAGTATAATGGAGCAGGACGAAAAAAAGTAAAGATTGAGACAGCAGGTGTAAAGAAAGCACGACCTGTTTTAAAACAACAGGTCAACAAATCAAGGTTGATGGCGTTCACTAGTTGTTCGCTGCTTCCTTTAATCCTGATGGATTCACAAGCAGACACGTTTGTTGCTTGACTGTCACTCTCAAATTTCAAGATACGCTAAAATGCATGTCTATGCTGTGCTGTCTACACCTCAACCAACTGCCATCCTAAATTCTTACTTTCAAGATACGCTGTTCGTATGCAAGTCCGTACTTCTCTACGAGATCCATTAACGTAATAAAGTCGCCGTTAATATGAGCTACCGACACCCCAAGTACTGCAGAAGTTACTCCTGTTACTGTTCGTAGTACCTTCTCCTACAGGGGAATCGCAGCTAGTACGATGTTCCTCTTCATTATGAGAACCATACTCTGTAATCTATATACATAGAGTAATCACCAAAACAGTGACTTTCTCAAGATCGTTCCAGTTTCAGCCGCTTCAAACTGCATCGACGTCTGTCCATCACAAGGCGCGCGGCGGTGGTTTAACCTTGCTGCTTACCGTTCCTGGCGAAAAGGTAGGTCCATGGATTTTTCAACTTCTCGAAACCATCGACTGTTTCTCCGATCTCATCTGCTATTTTGTTTTTCTTTCACATGATTTGTTCGACCATACTCTGATTTGACTTAATTCCAGTTCCATTTCGTTTTTCAGTTACTGTTGTACAGTGGCTATTATTCCATTTTGGTCTCTTCTTGGGCTATTCCCATTTCTTCTCGGCCTGCTTTAAACTCGTTTTTCATCTGTTCTTCATCGGCATTTACGTCTTGGAAGATTTGCATTAGCTGTTGTAGTTGTACGCCAATGTTGATAGATTTGCTTCTTGTTACTAGCATTTAACTCCCAGTTGACTCACTTGACTTTGGACCCTTTGTTGGTAATGTCAGAAGTTACTGTTTCCGGTTCTTTTCTTCTTCTAAACTACTACTAAAACTACAGTCTGTTCAGGTCACAAACAATAGAAATCCACAATCTCACTTCTGACACCACTCGTTAGGATTACGGGTTCGAAAACTGCGGATTTCTTACTTAACTTCCTGTACTTAAACACTTATATCGAAATGTACTAAATCTAAACACTAGTTCAAAACCCTGCTGGCATAACACTAATAATTCAGCAAACCTCTATTTAGAACACTACACTGCACTGCACTCACTAGCACTTTAAACACTAAGACACCACTTCTGTTCGCTCAGATCTAAGTGTTACCAGGATCACTAATGGATGCATGTCTGTCTATAGGTAGATGGGGCTAATGGCGTCACATTATAACGGACGTAACAATTTACAGACTCCAAGGATCTTCAGACATGTGAAACTTATCTATAAAGGTTACAGAATTAGCGACCAAAGTTGACACTGGAAATGACCTCAGGTATAGTTCCTCGCAATCTGATAACGCAGCCCGGTGGATGGTTGTATTATAGATAACAAGAAGTTATAGCAGTCTTTGGCCACTCTACATTTTGAAGCTTGGGCTAAAGAAACAGGTGAACATCAGCATGTCATATGCCCGTCGCGAAAGCTATAAAATATGGAATAACACATATATTGGGTCCAAATCATTGCTCTTTTGCATCTGATAAGTGGACCTCTTCAGATCGTTACTGCGTTACTCTGACGCCACTAGCCTCTACCGTCTATCGTCACGGACTAACAATCTGGCCGATCCGACTAGGGAACTAGAGCTTACACCTTCTGAGGGAAAAGACTACCTGATACTCGCTGTACAGGGGGTAGTAACCGTCTGATACGAGTGTTCCCTGCGAGGTAGGCGCTTCGCACCCACCTAGAGATCTATAATAAATCGCCTTCCCCTGACACACGTCTTTGGCACCCATATAATGCAAATGCTCAGTCTAAAGAATTAGAATAGACCACCTCTCTTATTCCCTTGACATAGGACACTAGACTACATGGTCGATCCTTCTAGAGATATTGGAGTATGCCGCCTGCGCCTGTCCTAGGAGACCACCTGGTGCTGACCGTCCTTTGGGTACTAAGCACCCTACGCTGTAGGCATCTGGAAACATGGGTGACAGGAATCACTCAATCAAGCAACATTGCCCGGTGTATATTTATAGTATAGGCAACAGAAGAGAAAGATATACCAATATGGCAATCCTGCCTGGTGCTTTTGCAGATAACGAAAAGGAGTTAGCCCTTAGACAGTCTGGGCATCGAACCAGCTTCGCGCGTTGTGTGGATAGAAGGTTAGAAGGAGAATCAGTATGTCTAAAAAAGGGTCGTCTCGCAATTCAAAGTGGCAAGGTGTGGAACATACATCCTGTTCAGAAAAGGACGGCCAACTGATGCAATGAAAACGATTTCGGACGCCAACTACACGTGGACGCTCTAACTAGATTAACGGAACACACGTCGCATGTTAATGTTCCAACTGCTTCTGGTCGTCCTTGTGTTCAAAATACCTGATGCAAGCCTTTTTGGTGATGCAGGTACCTGGACAACGCACACTATCTATGGATCTGGTGCAAATCATTTCTCAGTTACTTTCTTTTGGTTGAAATCTGAAACTCCCCTCCTCTCATGTAACAGTCTAGACCACTCCTGACCACCCGCACCCGACTAATTGACACAGTGACCCATCTGGCGAAGCCACCTGCACACTTGCTCCAACCTTTGCTGGTAAAGTAGCCATCTGGACAATGTAGATACCCAGCCAAAAAAAAGTGCGCACCGCCTCCTTGAAGAAGGTGGTAGTACAATCGTAATTGAGTCGTACTCAGCTGGATTAGATATGCCGGATCCCATATCCGACTGACCTAAACATACTTAAAAGCAATTTATTCTACTCCTAAAATCATTGTTCCATTTGACCACTACGTGCAAGGCAAATTAGTCGGGGTCTTAACTAGCATGAAAAATGACGAGTCAGACGTATTCACTTCTTTGCACTAAGAAGGTCGAACGAACGGTACACACTACACGGAAATTCATAACCTACAAAACTTCATTTCTTGTACATTTAAATTTGATGCACCTGCATCATCGTTACATTACCGATTCCTTAAGCATTCCCGATATTAAAAGTTCAAGATTATGGATCATGGTTCAAAAACTACATACTACCGAACATAACGCTGAATAGCATCATAGCAGGTGAATCAATCAAGTTCCCGCATCGTTCTAATGTAGACTGAAATTGAAAAAACTGCGGAATTAAGCAGTAGTAACACTTTCTACTTGTAGTTTCATATAAAATTGTATTCAATTAACTTAAGTTAGCGAATAGCGTTTAGTGGCTTTCTTAAAAGTTTGCTGCACTGTTTATTGCAATTCGGTAAATGTTATTGGTAAATATTGCGAAAATACTAAAAAAGATACAAATTAATTTTTAAATACTATACTAAATTTCATAATCTTTCAATAAAACAACTAACGCACTCTTTATATTGTATTTCTGTGTAGAATCAGTCTGTACATTTTGAAAACTTATCTTAGGACACTGTATAAATACAGTACATAATTTCTGACCCACTTATCTGTTAGTAGCCTACCTGCAAATAGCAAAATTTTGGCACACTTGTTTCGTCCCTGCAAGGCAGCCTTCATGAGCGGCGTGAACCCCAAGTTATTCCTGGCGTCCAGGTGTATTTCTCTGCATTTGCTCAGCAAGCAGTTGAGGCATTCCACTTGCCCTACATTAAAAAAGATACGTGATATCACTGATCCTTCTTGTTGTGTACGTAAATGGTACTTTGACATTTACCGTCGTCTTGACTGAAATACACATAGCTCACCCGCTTGCGCCACAAAATGCAACGGTGTGTTCCCTTCGTTATCGGGCTTGTTGGGATCCAGCCCCGGCAAGAGTAGGATCTGCTCCAAAATCTCTACGGGACCGTTTGCAGCTATGTAACTCAGAGCTGTCTGCAACAAATACTGTATATTAGAGAAGCAAAATTGAAAGTGTAGTAAATTATTTTATTGAAATTTAAGTGTTTTTTAATTAATCAGCCAAATTCAGATTAAGAACTACGACTATTACGCAAAACATATTAAACTAGCATAGCAATTCTACTACACAGATAAATGACCTAACTTGTTTTTTTGAGCATAATTAAGAAAAACGCGATGGCTTTACAATTATATAGCAATACTAGCGGACCTGACAGACGTCCTGCATGATATTCCAGGCGATTAGGATATAAACAAAGTATGAAATGAAAGACAAATAATAATTTAATAATTCCCTATTTTGAAAAAAATCAATTTTTCTAAATACAATTCGTTATAATCAATAATTGTTTAATTTTATCTTAATGCGCATTGATGAACAATATTTTTAGTCAATACAAAATGAATGAAATGAATGAATGAATGAATGAATGCATACACAAAAATTCACTCAAGTCGATCCAGCCGTTTAGTTCCAGTATAGATTAAAAAAAACCTAGATGCCGACTGCAGCGCGATCTGCTGCGCTGATTTGTGAATCTAAACCATCCAGGGCGCCACCCAAACACATACAAAAAATTCATTCAGATCGGTCCAGCCGTGGAATGAGGGTTAAGGACGGTTAGAGTGAGCAGTCTAACATATTATGTCTTTGCTGGAATCGAACTCTGTATTTTGTATTCACTATATTATATAATGCTACTAATGTCCTATCTAGATCGCACGTCGTCAATAATGGGCGTTTGCGTGAAAATTATAATTTCCTATAACGTTCCTTTTCTTTGTTGTTGATTTTAAATATAAAACAGTTGTTTAATATATGTGTATTATAAATATCCATAAAATGTTTTAGTATAAATTTCCCTTCTTCTGGATTCAACGGACAAAGAATTATGGTGCTTCGAAGCCTATCTTTCCACCATCCTCTAATTTATGTAGTCGTATATCTAACATGCCTTTTTTTTGCTAAGATGCTAATGAATCCGGACGGTCTACTCGTAGGTAGGTAATAGCATGCCATGGTTGGAAATTAATGGGTTATTAATAAGCGAGCTAATTAAATGAGCAAGATAACTCGCTGCGGTCAGGACTCGAACCCGAATCTCCAGAACGATACTCTGGTATGTTCCATTACACCATCGGAGAGTTCGAGTTAAGGCCCATACCCATCGAGTATTGTATGAATAACAACATAACACATATATGCAACCAAAAAAAATATGTAATACTTTATTTACATGCCATATTCTACGCCTCCATCTTTTCTGGTCGCTCAGTATTTTCAAGCTTCAGAGCGGATTTGTTAGGGCGGCCAGATTCTGGTAACCAGCAGCTAATTGTAAGCAGTATTATAAAATGGAAAAAATAAGTGGAAAATCAAATTTCTGGTCGTAAAGCACTTTTGCAATTTGTCAAGTTAATATTTGATTAATAATTATAAAAAAACATTTTACAAAATCATGGATTTTTGCTAACGAGAACCGTTTTTGTTCCAAAAAATGTGTAGAGAAAATAAATGCTCAAAACCTCATTATTGATCGTATAATATAAGAAATAAAGGCGTAAATATATCATTTTGACAATTTCATGTGGCAGTATTGATTCAATTTGCAGCGGTTTTTTGATAATGAATTGTTAATTGGAAAAGCAGGTTAATATGTCTGAAAAAGTATTTGCCAGATTTGATATATAGGAAAACAAACCCGAGACCTTTAGTCTCCAGTGTGATGCTAACTACACCATCAAAGCTCTATATTAACCTCCGTATCCAATTAACTATCTTTTATCATTTTAAATTGTACATTAGGGCGGGTTGTAATCAGCTGCTGGTCGTCAAGATCCGGCCGCCGGCACCGCGCTGCGCCGTTGCGATTCAGGTATAAAAGCATTAGATGCCACATCAGTAAAGTTATATATACGGTCACTGCATTATAAGGTACCGCCAACCTAGTCTGAGTTTTGAACTAGCAACACAAAAGATAGAATACCTTTCCCTATGAAGCGAACGAAAGATGGGATAGCAAATACTTCCTACTTTCAACTTCGTCTAGCCTAGCAATAACTGGCAAACCTGTTAATAATAGATATGGAACTATCAGAAACTATATACGTTGTAACCGCTGTCGGTACTCAGATCTGAATAGGACTTGGGTCATGTAGTTGGCATCACATTGAAGCGTCAATCCAAAAGTTACGGGTTCGATTCCTGGCCAAAGCTAACAAAAATTAATAACAAAACTAAATACCCAATTAGCCATCTCTAATCATCATTATAATCAAATTTATGTAAACTCTAATCTTGAATAAAGAGAATCAAGCCCAATATGCTTTTTACAAGTTATTCACAAAATAATTAAATCCTGTTATTCTGGGGTTCTTATATTGACATAATGCTTTATAATTTATAAGCTCGGCAATGAAAAACCTATTTTCAGTTACTGTGCGTTATTGGACTGTTTTCTTTTTACAATGCCGCAGTGTTAGGTCAAATACAATTCACATTTTATGGTCTTATTGAAATAATAACAGTTTTCGCTCTTCAATTGCAAGCTAGGATCCATATTGTGGAACTGTTTTCGTAATGTCTAAAATCGTAACATGCACTCTATCTGTGCTATCTTGGAATATTGTCGTGACAGGCAAATTGTATCCCCATACAGCACAAGATATCTAATGGATATCCACTCTATATCACTATGATCAACATAATATCCATATCACTACTGGATATACATTAGATGTTAGTAGTGTAGTGGATGTTAGTAAATGAATATGTTGAGTGACGTATTTTTATTAACAATTACGTTTGTTATCGATATGAATTTGCCAGTTCTGCAATGAGTAGCAAAATTAAAAAAATATATATCTGCTACTGAATATGTATACATATCTAATGAACATCTAAAGAATATATAGCAATAGATCTGCTGCACGATATGTAATGCATATCTTTTTTAATAAACAATTTTTTTTGAAAAAATATGTTTATTTTACAAGCTATGCACATTGGAACTTGAGAAAAAAGTCGGCAGTGGGCAACGCTGATAAAAAATATCAAATATCTAAGGTATAACATACCTACGAATTTGGAAAATATTGTTATTATCAGAATGAAGGGGTGGGGATATGGAAGCGGCGTGAATGCCGAGCAGCTGTTACTGCGCATGTGTCACGGCCACGTGTCCAGCATCATGGGAATTGTAATGCGTCTTGGTGCTGTGATGGGATTGTGAAGAAATTATTGTCAATATACATGGGTTTAATTAGATTGGTAAGTTGCAGCAACACCAAAAGTACTTATTACTGTTGTTCTTGTACGCACTGTTACGAAATTATACTGAATATCGCGTAGAACTGCTAGGTTTGCATGTATTTGCGTTCATAACCTATAAATATCTTTGGATGGTACAAAGTATGTGGTTGCACTAACTAATGTTATCCTGGTTTATTTCATATAAAACGAACCGAGAGAACAGGCTGAGCCAGAAAATGAAACGTTTTAGCTTAATGTTTGTTTTGAATGCTATCTAAGTTTGTATAAAACGGATCGGAGTAGTATACAGCTTTTCAGTTTTAGTTTATTTTAGTATTGTAGAAATACTTTTACGTTTGTGTAAGGTAATAAATATTATTAATCTTAGTTTTTAATGCCATTTAGGTTCGTATAAGATTGATCAGAATAGTATTCACTTTTTTATTGTTTTTATGTTGTATAAATACTCCTACGTCTTTTTTAGTTTTGTTCTGAATTTGTTTCTGGTATAAGCATGCTGGTAATATATTATATTCTGCACTTGTAAAATAATATTTTAATAATAGTCTTTTCTCGCATCAATTGCTTTTATTAATTAATTCATATAATAGTAGCAGTCGCATACCTACAAAAACTGGACCTAAGACAACTACTGTAAACAAATATTTTTTGTACAGTTAGTAGTTTATTTATTGATATTTTAAATAAACATGATATAAACTTAGTTGCCACTTACGTTTAACCTTAAAATGGCGCCCTATTCGCCTTAGTTAATTCTATATGAACTAAACACGTACAGAATATTTGTCTTTTTTATTGCAACATCAACAGGTGTAAATAGTATCGGTAGTAAACACACGTTCCTTTTTTGATCTTGTATGGCAGATTAATTGCTCGTAAATTTTGTATTCAATCAGAAATCAAAAAAGGAGGTATACCCAGACGCCTATTAATGGTAAACAAATAGCTAAGAGCACAGAAGGGAAAATCCAAACGTGTAGTAACCACATAACAAATCAATAGATGCTGATTTGACATCAAACAAGAATCAATTTCTCCAAAAATTATACTAAGAAACTGTAAATTAACCATCATGACCAAAGTCTAATAATAACAAGTTTAAGATAAGTTTAGAAATCAGATTATGCAAAATTCTTATCTGAGGAATACTTACAATGAAATTTTTCTGTTGCATGGGCTTATTGCTTTGTAGCTAATCTAGCCAGTTAAACAGTCGCCAGAGCATTGCTTCAAAAGTTTCACGCGAACCACAAACTTTTTACTTATTAAAGCGAGGCCACTTTTACTGTACACAACTTGCAATAATTATTATGATGTAATTCAAGTAAAAAATAAAGACAATGAATTAAAATTAAACGGTTCCTTGCTTTTCAAATAAGCACAATCGTCCAAACAAGGCTTGATATTTTGCCCTTTACCTAACACTGTCCTTTTATCTCATCTTCTACCAGCTGACACCCTGAGTGGGGGAGAATTGTTGTGTCACAGACATCAGCTAAATTAAGATCGCCTACCTCAAAATAAGACAAGGTGGTTATTTCTGGTTCGCTTACCTCACAATAGTTTTGTTCCTGGTAGTGGTGTTACATTTCTCGCTCTTGCAGACACAAGATTCAGTCGCAATAAGCTTGACTTATTGTCATTTAAGTAAAAACGTTTTGTTTAGCCCCGCCGTAGTGTTAAAGCCAATATGAGACTAATGTCCACAGTACTTATTACTATTTTCTTTCGTAAATATTTACAATATCTGTGTTTCCTCACACGATACTCCAGTACGAAAATCATTAATCATTTTTTGTGGCTGTAATACATACTGAATTTCAGAAGCACCGATCTGTATAAATCATTCTCAGTTGCAGCGCACAGTCCACTTGATGTATAACTTAATCGTAAAAATAGAATTGGTATTAAAAGCATTTCGTGACGCGCGTACTTCGTCAAAGCCTACACCTATACTAGAAACAATTCTAATCTTGTTTCAATAAGGAACCTACTACATATTATATTGTACTCTAAATTAGTTAAGGTTCAAAGTCCAACAATAAATGTCTAGAACAATTATTAGCACACGTCGTTATAAGCTTTGGATTACCGCGTACATCGGTTCAGAGTTTGGACACTTCATTCTCTTACTTTTTGGGGCGAGCAATAAGTCGATCAAATATTAAATATTAAAAACAAGCCATTGCTATCATCACCCACCTCCTCTAAACGTGACATTTGCATTATTCATTTTCTGAGAGTTTGTACGCCAGCAATTAGTATAAAACTCGAAGTTGATTGGTGATATTGATCTGACGAACGTATCGTTTTACGAGGATAAATATCTCTAAGAGATGACGTATACTGAGACTGATTGTCCAGGCTAGCTGCAAAATTAAATTTAGCTCGGTTATTGACCAGCCGGACTCACAAACTACATCACAAACTGTGTTAGTGGATTTCTGCAACATTTATTACATGTCCAAGGTAATAGACGACCATTTAACTGACCTAAGTTTTAAACTTAGAGACAAGTCGTACGCTGTCAACATGCTCGAGTTTGGAGTGTAATTTCCGACAACACTGCCTTATAGATCAAATATATGATTTATTAAATTATGTACAATGTATGTTAGATAAAAAGGAAGATCATTTTTAATTGGAGGTAAGGAACATTTAAAACAATTCGAAAAGTATAACAATACCGATATTGTACCAACAAAATCTTCGCCAGCTAACCATTAATTAATTGTTAAATAAACACACTGCTAGGCAAAACAATTTAAATTCATGACATTTGTACAGAAATCATCAAAATTACATTGTTATAAAATTATTAGAGAACAAAATTTTACTATTCTGAACGATTTTTGTAAATTCAATTGTCCGGTTTTAAACTATTTATTTGATCTACATTAATATTACGTTTGTGTTGCTGGCATTAGTTTGCTTCCTTGTTTGATGTCAATTTTGCTAGTTTCTATATTTTTGACAAAGTTAAAATATTTGTAAAACTGACGATGGGTACTTGTTAGCCGAAAGCGCTCTACAATTACAAGAATAAAGTAGATTACACTTCAGTATTTGTTGCTTACAGAAGAATTAATTATTAAAAATTCAACTTCGAGATTCAACGAGAAATATGGATCAGTTTTCAATTTTCACTGTAATCTCTGTTAAACTCACATTGTCTGATTTGGTCCTTCAAACAAATTTTTACCGATAAAATAAACAATTAACGATAAAACCAGAAATAAAGGAGAAAACCTGTCTTCGTGAAAATCGTATAATAAACACTATTAAACGTTTAAATATTACATATCTAATCTACACGTCAGTTGTCAAATTTTTTGAGTTTTAAGAAAAACGTATAATACCAAAATCAGATGACAGCGGAAAATATCTATGGATTAAAATATTTTATAATTAATTTATTTGAATGTTTATAACAAGGAAGATAAGTGTGTAATCTAAATTATCTATTTCCCATTCCTGTCACCAAATCAGGAAACTAATGAATGTTTCTCTTTTCCCCAAATGGGAAGGATAGTGAGATAACAATCGGAACATATTCCAGGTCACAACTCATCCCAAATTCAGTCGTTCCAGGATCGATTTGCATTAAGTTGACCCACCCACCGCTGTATTTTTAATCAGTTGGAAAAGGCAAACGGACTATCATCAAACTTGTGCTTGAACTTGTGCCACAAGCAGAATATTTATTAATCTTGCACGTGTAATTTGGAAAGCGATGATCTCGTCGTAAATAAAAGACTCCAGTTACCAACAGACGCTTTGAAGCTTCAATCAATAGCTCACCAAGTATATTTTTCAATGTATAGCAGGTAATAGTCTATGGAGGAGGTCAACGATTCTAATTCATAAGTCTGGTCAAACTTTTTTTGCCTATTTAATAACTAGTTTTTCTTGTTGGTTGTTAGAACGCTAGGAAAACAAATGTTATAAACTGCACAAAAATATCGATTCAAATTCAATATCGGTATATCCATATTTTAAATAATTCACGGGTCTGACCTAATTATTGAAATCTATCATTCTTCTTGCACAAAAACTTTACTTTTTTTGTATGTCGATAAGATTAACCGTTTTCGAGATAAACGACATTTTATTCGCGAATGCTTAAACAGAATTCGAATCACATTACCAAGGCTATGACAAATGAAACAAACGATATTACTAAAATGCATGTCTATGCTGTGCTGTCTGCACCGCAACTAACTGCAGATAGACCTATTTCGCTATAATTATAGCTCATCAGTGCACAATTAAGTAAAATTTATTAAGATTCCAGTTTACAGTCAATCATGCCTAGTGTGCTTTTTGCCAACGGAGTGCATCAGCTGCTTCTAAAGAATACGAAAGCGTTTTTCGGGCCGTACCATACACAAATACCATATCGGCATATTCAGCGTGCGTAAACAGACTAGGCATGATTGACTGAAAACCGGAATCTGTTTAAATTTTACCTAATTGTGACAGTGTTTCATTTGTCATGGTCTTGCTGATGTTTAAGCATGTTCGAATAAAATGTCGTTTATCTCGAAAACGGTTAATCTTATCGACATACAAACGAGTAACTTTTGTACAAGAAAAATGATAGATTTCAAAAACTGGGTCAAAACCGTGAAACCACTAAGAGATGAAAAATTATTGAGAAGAAAAGGGTAACTACGCTTAAGTTTCCTAGCCCTCACTGAATGTAAGAAAATAAAAATGTGTCTAAAATCAGGCTCTCCTATAGCTAAGATGATTTCCGGAATGTCAAATTTAAATACTTCAAGATCACTTAGGTATTTCATTTTAAGTATCTCTGAAACGGAGCGCTTTAGGGTATAAGTCGATACCAGTTTTTTTTATTCAGAATTATTAATACTACCATTTCCCAAAATATTGTCACTTTCCCTGTATACCAGCTTCTTTAGGGATCAAAAACAAGTAGCGTCACATAAGAGTGATATTGATATCACAAAATTCCATAGATGTATGTAATAATCGTAGGTTCCACATAAAGCTAACAAAATATTGGTGTTAGAAATGTATCACATACTCGTAGATACAAAACAAGTAATATAATTAAACTTAAAATTTATGCTACATCTACACATATTTATTGTCACAATTTGAACCTATAATTTTTGTTACTATTGTTTTTCTTAAATACCCACATATACAACCGATATTAATGAGATATTGTTTTAGGGTTGCGAATAATTTTGGTAATTTTTGGTCTTTACAAAATTTGAAATAACAGTTGTTCACTAGATGTATTTTATCAACCTACCATACTTGATTGGTTATATATCTTTAATTAATGGTTGGCTTCTGTACTCCAGGGTATAGCAACCCTGCCTCTGCAGCGACGGGTTGCAAGTTCGAGTCCCGTCCACATTACGGATGTTGTGAATGTAGCATAATATAGACATATTAAATACAAGAATAAAATATATACCTAATGAGCTACTTAATCGACAAAAGCTGAAACTAAGAAAAATACTAAAGTTATTATTATATTATATTATATTGCTGTACCTATAGTTGTTGTAATAGACCTAGTAGATTTAAATAAAAACTAATCTGCCGATTAATAATTGAATACACTAAAATTTACTCCCAGTCTTAGAATCAAATCCGGCAAGAGTTGACCACTGAGCATCATCCTTGCAATGGGCCACGAGCCGCCACTGTTATATACTGTACTCAAGTTCTGACGAATTACGAAGTTAACGCCTACGTATGAAAAGCAAAGAAAAAATCAGCAATCGATCGTGAAAATGGCAACATAGATAGAAAGTATCTTCCACCAACTGAGAGCTAACATACGAATGTGAAATGTATCTGTAAAATAAGGGCCCGTTTGCTGTATAAAGTCAATGTTTGAAATACGAACCGATATTTATGTACGCATCCCTGTCTGATATCTGATACTATATGGATAAATATATATTAGTAGATATAAGATATAACACCTTCGCATGCAGTTGCAATCAGCTTTATTAATTAAATCATATAGTACAACGATATGAAATTATTTTTATCACAAATTGACTAAATGAAAGTAAATGTATAAAATGAATTGCAATATGGATAGACAGTTATATAGTAAATTTATACAGCCCGGTTTATTCATAAATGTCACATATTATGGCATTTAGTATGTACCATTAGAAAGGTAGTTACACGATAAAGTATTTTGTAATATTATTTTGAGAATATATTATGTTGATAACCCAAAGAACCTGAACCTAAATAATACAACTTGTTAAAAGTCACGCCTAATTTTTATTTGAAACTAACTTGTACTAAGGCAAGTAATCATTTTTCCATTTAATTCCAAAAAAAACCGTGTCCAAAGTGGAAGGATGGTTGGAAAGCATGTAATTATTATTAAATTATTAATGTTACAAACAAAACTAAGTTGATAATTTTGCTACATTAGTAAATGACTGCCAAACCTTTACCCAAATTTCTTTAGTCGAAAGAATAATGTTTAGATTTTTCCGTATATTTCTTGCAGGAGCATTTGCTAACCACGAAACATGCAAGCGCTTGCTAACCGAAAAAGCACGCAACAAAATCTAATTACTTAACGACCGCTCTATTTTAATTAGGACTCCCCTTATATTCCACTTTCTTATTAATTTTGTCAGTTCTCAAACAATTGGTGTGAACCCCTAACCAATCACATTTCCGAAAAGCATTAAAATATTGCAGCGTGAATGCCTCGACATCCAACATATTGGCAAATTATTAATATGCGAGACGCCTGTCGCACGCTTTGCATAATGAAGTAGCAAAGCTCACTGAATAGATTTAGGTTTTACTGAGATCGTTATATTATGAATTCACTAGCTACTGTGTGTACGCGAAGTGTTAAATAAACATTCACGCATTTAAGAAAATAATAACAAGAAATCATAAAGCGAGTTAAAATCGTACTTCTTACTTTTCTTTACTTTATAATACACAAAAATTGTAACGAATATGGATATGGATTACTTCAGCAAATTACTATGCAATTTCAAACCAAGAAACCTCGACTGTAACACGAATCCTCGTCTATAACTATAGTACTATCAGAACTACATTCAGACAAGAAATTTCGAGTCAATAGTATTTCAGGACCTCTGCCCCTCACTGGGTATGACAAAACAAAAAAAAATCCTTTTAATCCGCAACCAGATGGCGTGTTAGGGAGGTTTAACTAGGCAATTGAACCATGTCCTTCAAAAGAAGTGGAATACCATCAAACTGATTGGGACAAGCACGGTTCCATCAAGCTGGTCTCCTAAAATTTCGCATATCGCTTTATTATTAAAGAGCACTTGCAATGGTTTGCACCTTGCACACCCAAAATTAGAACTTGCATCAACCTTGAGTAAACACAAAGAGCGTACCATTAAAGGTAACTAATTACAAAGAAGTATTACTTTCAAGGTAAAATAAATAATTACCCCAATTTAGATATGTATTTTTTTCAATGCAAGTGTCTAAACAATGCGGGTCAAAACGTCATGTCTTAACTTACAATTGTAGTTAATAGTTTCCTTAAAGTACAAAGCAGAAACTAAAAAACGCAATAATGTACAGGCTATTCTATTTAAAAAGAACTTGTACAATGCATATATAAGAAAAACCAGTTCTATGTCGTGCTGTCTACACTAGACCTAAACTGCACTGATGAGCTGTAATGACAGCGAAATAGATCTATCTGTAGTTGGTTGAGGTGCAGACAGCACAGCATAGACATGCATTTTAATGTATGACGGCCCGCTAACAAAAAGTGCCGTGGGGGCCTGCTGTCAAATTGAAGTATGCAGTTGCATGCCAATTTGTCAGGCTACAGGTCACTTCCTTTAGGAAGTAGTACCCGTTAAGGCAGCTAGGTGGCTTTGTCATCATGTCAGTGTAATGCTGACAGATGGCATTGCCATCCTAAATTCTTACTTACATCTTACCATTGCTTTGGTATATAAGCAAAACCAGTTCTATGCCGGGCTGTCTACACTAGACCTAAACTGCACTGATGAGCTGTAATGACAGCGAATAGATCTATCTGCAGTTGGTTGAGGTGCAGACAGCACAGCATAGACACATTTTAACAGATAATATACGTTCGAGAATGTTGCATGGATAGTTATAGGCGTTTCGTGATAAGCGATACGCCACCTAGCGGATCAATGTAACATTACCGGCTCTGAGTAATGTTGTTTAGCAGCGTCGTTGTTCATATCCACATTTTAACCGTTAAATATCTAATATTAACATTAACAGAGTATTCGATCGATAATCAGCGTTTTGGCTTTTGGGTAAGGTGCCTAAATTTCGTGCGAAGTGTTGAGCATTCTTCATACACAAAGACGTGTTTTATGCTTTCTGGCGTTATATAACCTCAAAATTGTTGCAGGAGAGAATGACCAAAGTAACGCTTTCTCTGAATCAGACATATTTACAAGTTAAAAGCTAAACAAGAACTAAGGTGTAATGTGCAATCAAGAATAGATTTAGAGCCGCTGGTTTCAAAGGAACGCAAAGGTACGCTTATCTCGAAACCCAACCCCTAACAAGTAACTGCAAAAATGACCCTTATATATAAGTGAACTAAGGGGCATTGGAACTGTATAGCAAATTACTATACTACGGTAGACCTTTTTTGGAGAGCGGCTTACAGTTTTGGCAAAACATAACTTAAAAACGCATTTCTAACGGCACTACCTTTCCGCTTATCTAAAAATTTGTACCTACCGCACATTTTACAAGCTCGTATGAGGAGGCCGGCCCCCTTTTATTGCTTGATCACTCAGTTTCAACTGAATATACTTTAAGGGCAGTCATTTTAACTTTTAAGGACTCACAAAACAAGAAACGTCACGACGTCGTGTTAACTTTTTTTAAATTTTGGCGCGCGGCTACTGCCATTACCAAGAGTGGGTAGTTGCAGGTTCTGTCACGGCGGCGCTGCGATCTTAAATTGAAACGCCTATAGGTCACACATCGAATAATTTGCATGGCAATTTCTATACGGATGCAGCTGCTCAACGAAAGACTGATTAATATCGATGGTTGAAGGTTTGCACTATTATTTGGCATTAAAAAATATCAAAATTTACCTTGAAAGTAATTTGTCTTTGTCCTTGTCTTTGTCGTCACTCTGGATTGAAGGTGCAAGTTCTAATTTTGGTGGTGTAAGGTGGGTGCAAACCAGTCATGCCAGTGTGCTTTTTAGTCTAGTTTAGTCTAGTTTAGTTTAGTGCTAGTTTGTCCTTCAAAATAATGATTTTTTGTAGTTAGTCAGAGTTGATGGTGCAAAGATGGCGCAGGTGAGTGCAAACCAGTGCAAGTGTGTTTTCTTAGAAAATGTTATACGGGGGAAAGAGTCTGCGTTTTTCCTTGAAAGGAATCATTCTTTGTTGTTACTTAGGATAGGCAAGCTCTAATTTTGGTGGTGCAAATGGTACAAGGTGGGGGCAAACCGATGCAGGTGCTCTTTATTAAGAAAGCAATATGCGGGGGCCAACTTGATCGAGCCAGCAAGCACCTTGCTCTTTTTCTGTTGCAACCCAGAAGACCAGTGAAGGACACTTGCATGAATAGTTTTCGGAAGAAAATGTAACCGTGCAATTTTGAATTTTGATCAGCTATGGGGCCTAAAGAGTAAGTAAATAGTTATTGTCAATAACCTTCGAGAGTCCCATGGTTTGATAAGGCAGATACTAAATGACGCGTGATCCAAGGACCAATTGTAGGCAGATTAGTGAAGATTTAGTGTGTGACTGTAAACCAACAAAGAAAACAGGCTTTCACCTAAGTTGCCACCATCCTGGAAAAGGACCCAATCGGATAGTGAAGAAGACGAATTACAGTACAAAATCTAGCACAGCCCAAGATCTAAACTGAAGTAGTACACTTGAATCATTTAAGCTAGTAAGGAGAAAGGGGTGTTACGAATTCGCAGATGGTGTTACTGCTATCGTCATCTATCATCTGTCGGTCAACACTACAGGCGTATAAGCTGCTAGCGCCGTGGTTACAGGGTCCTCGATTATGCCATGTAGCGATCACCTAGTTAACTGACACATGGCGTGAGAATATCGATCAGGGTAAAGTCACTGCACAGGGCCCCACCAACTTTAGTCTTAGGTTTGATCGGTCAATACAAAAAACAGAATGATATTTTACCATATGATGCAAACGAGAGATGGGGTAGCAAGTACTGTCGCTGTGGTTGCTGTTATATCTGTCAGTAACAAGATGGAACCGGCTGGAACTAGCAGAAATTGTATGGAAATTATTCATTTCACAACCATTATCGCTACCTTTCTAGATTCAACACCCCTGTTTTTCTTGTCTATTTTAAGCTAAAATTATCTCTATTTTTTTAATCTAAATCAATCGCATATCCCAATTTAACATGTTGTCGTGGTTACCGAGTTGATTTTAGCTAACATCAACTTTAACAAAGATAATAGGAACCGACCCATTTATCAGCATTACACCGACACTAGGACAAATCCATCTAGCTGCCATTATGGGCACTACCTCCTAAAGGAAGACAAGTTGACATGCACCTGCATACATCAACTTGACAGCAGACCCCACGGCACTTTTTGCAAGCGGGCAAGAACCGACATACATTAAAATGCTTGTCTATGCTATGCTGTCTGCACCACAACCGAACCGGAACCGGAAAGCGACACCTATATCTACAAGGCGCTCGTGTTAAATGTAATTAAGTGACTGTAGTTGATTGCTGTGTTTAGTATATACTTGGTGTGCAAATAAAAGTTCTGTCAGAAATCCACATTTTCGAACAGGTATAGTAACAATGTTGAATTGAATTGCTGGTATAAAAGCGGAAAAACTTGTTTCAAAGTAAATACCGCACCGGAAAACCCATTAGTATCCGTTCATAACCTAATTTTCGTAGGAGTGGTGTTAGTAGGTTTCCATATCGCTTGTCACATCAACGACCTATTCACAATACAGAGTTCAGCAAGGATTGTTGCTTTTGCGGACGATATTGCATTTTACTATAGAGATACATCCTGGGAAAAGCTTAAAACCACAGCTGAAAAAGACTTATGCCAAATAGAAAAATGGTTAGTGGAAAGCTACTTACAATAAACCACGATAAAACTAAATTCATCACCTTCACCTGCCATAATTATAACCTGGCAAACTTCAAAAGCATAAATATGAAAAATGGCACAAAGAAAATAAACTCTACTGAGCAGCTTAAGTACCTTGCATTGTGGATAGACCAGCACTTAAAATGGGATGCCCATATAAATAACTTGACAACTAAACTTAGAATAATTCTATATAAATTCAAGGTACTAAATCAAATGTTTGATCTGCGAAGGATGAGGGTTGTTTACTACGCTCTGGTGGAGTCCCTTCTATCATATGGCATACGCGCATTGAGTTCGGCAACGGATAGTGTGATAAGAAGACTTGCATCATGGCAAAAAAGATTTATTAAGTGTATGCTACATCACGATATATACTATCCAACTATCCAATTATTCTCAGAAGCTGGAGTTCATGACTTGCGCCTGCTGTAAATCAGGCAGCTGCTGATACACCTATACATGACTGGAGAACACCAATTTCTTAACCATCCTTATAGGACAAGAGGCCGTGAGAATGATATTATTGCCACATTAAACGAAGAACAAATGCTGGACAAAGGTCGATTAGTTTCAGGGGTCCTCGTCTTTTCAACAAGGTTCCGTATGAAATAAGAAGCAGCAAAGTCTGAAAAGCTTTAAAAAGCATCTGAAAAAGTGGCTATTGGATGACGAAAATAAGAATCTGGTCTTGGAATGTCTAAAACATTTTGTCTAATTGTTTGTTATTGTCTTGAATGAAAGTTTTTGCAGTGAAATTAATTAGTAATTAGTAAATTCATAAACATGTAATGTAATCACGTTTAGTTTATTGTACTGTATTATGTAGTTCAATAAACCATATTATTATTATTATTATTATTATTATTATTATTATTATTATTATTATTATTATTATTATTATTATTATTATTAAAGTCGATTCCAATGACGGAACGTGGTCTGTAGGATAGTATACAGTTTTAAGAGATTCTTCCAAAATTTTGTAAAATAAAAACCAAGCAACCCAGCAAAAATTATAAACGCATAAACTTGCAAATTACCCTGAACTGCAAAAATTTTCTTTTCTTTTTGAACCTAGGACAAAAAGTTATATTTCGTCTAAAGGTTAAAATGGTAAACTGATCATTGTAAATTTAGACAAATAAATCTAATTGGCTTTCTACCTCAAATTCCTACACACATATTTATCAGTGTCTGATACGATTTTTMCAGTTTGATAATTTGATCAGAAGTACCACTGTCTATTTTACATTAAATGCTTAGGACTATGTAAAAAACTACAGCTACAACAATTAATTTGTCTTAATTTGCTTTATTACACTCCTTAATTCTCAATTTGATTATGGTTTTTGATCTAACAAGTTTTGATTAAATAATAAGGTGCAATTTTCCAGTAATATAAATTCAAATTGGGAAACACCCCTGTGGAAAAAGCAAGAAAAAATAATAAGACATTTGGTGAATGTTCTGCTATATTATACAAAGTTAGTTTACGAAATTCAGAAAAGAGAGACCAATGACAGCTTGGAAGAAGAACGAAGAATCGCATAGGTGGGAGCCATGGTAACAATTATTATTCTCCAGCCCTGTTAACTTAACAAACGTTTGTTATTATTCAGCAAAATCGTAAAGCCCACGGCCTTTCATCACAATTTATTGCTTATAACCCTATTATTAGTACCTTGGCAGTTTAATGCTGCTTAGTTGAAAATCGACATCTGCTCGTTGTGCTATTGATTACATATGCAAACCTACGTTAAGTAAAAACAATCGTTTATGTCGATTTATTTTCTGAATCTGTTCCAAAGTAAACGTGGCGTACACAAACACTTGTGAAGTGCTTGTGCGTATTGGCGCAAATCAAATGAAAGCATAGTATGCATGAACAGTGGCGTACCCACAAGACTAAACGCGGTAGCAGGTAACTAGCATGAAACAAAACTTTTAGTACAATTATTCATGAAACGATTTACTGCATATCATAAGGTTTTCACAAATGTTAGTGTGCAACTGATATTATATGTAGGTCTACCAAATCTTTAAGTACTACTGTGTATCAAAAAAATATTCGGTTAAACCAAATTTTATCACTGCAACTGTTTTCTTCAACAGTTGGTAATAAGAGAAGGTGTACTATCATCGTCATGGCCACAAATTGATCTGTTACCTATATATTGGTACGTCAAAGGAATCGAAGTGTAACGCCACTGCAGCAGATTAAACACTACGAAATGTCAATATAAATTATTAAGCCGTATGTTGCCAATAACCAGGGCACGCTTGCTTCTGCCTGGTTTGTTGTGATTTCCATATTTGTAAATCCAAACTAGGCAAATTGCTTTAAAGGAGGTTTGCGAGTGTACGCTCTAGCCAACGTAGAAGATTTCAATTAATCCAACTGATTTACGTTTGTATTTGCGTAAAGCTTTCTGTCAAATAGGGTCGTTTTCCTCATGCGCCTGCAAACTTTGGTGGCTAACTAATTCGCACTCATGTGTTGTTTTACATCTACTCGTATACCCATGTCTTAAGAAACTATACACGTATTTACTGATAATTAAAATAACTGGCACAATTATAGATGATCGTTGAACAGTTTAACTGAATACTTACGGAAACTTGAAATAATGAAGGAAATCAATGTCGCACCACTTATCCAACACCCTGCGATCATTGGCTATTTTTCTAGGGGCGGCAGACGACCAGCTGAGCCACTATAAGGTATTAATTTCAGTAACGGTTCATAACTATCCTCATACAAACTGCATAAAGTTGAAGGTCTGACTATGGTGATTTAAAATAAAAAAGTGTTTTAATGTACCTATTAGTTTTAATTTGTTAATGAACACTAAAGTTTTCTATGTATTTTTACTGAACCCGTTCAAAACTGCCCCAGAAGTACTGCAATACTGTATATAGTAGAGTTGCCATATCAGTGGGTTAGTAAACCTATCATCTATTGATACGTTCAGAAATAATCATCCTGATTAATGCACCAAATGCTAATACTGCATTGAATGAAATACGTTAAGTCCTGATTTGAAAATTTAAATTTGGGGAGTTCATGAAAGCTCACCACTTTCCTTGTACCCCCACTATAAAGCAAAAATCCCATTCCCCCTTTCCCCCAGATGAATTCATTTTTTCAGTGTTACTCACTAGCTAAGCTAGCTGGGAAGTCGGGGGCACAGCACAGACATAAGAGTTAGAGTTGTATGCAAGCTTCCAAACCCTTGGTATATAGTGAATAGTGGTGTCGAACCCTTCAATCAGTTCCTAAACATTAGTTTGTCGTGTCATATTATTGGCACAAACAATAGAAATACAGTCCACTGTCTACTCTTGAAACCTCGCAACCCAGAAGGTAAGTGAGCCTTTTATTGTTGCTCTCCTTGTCCTTGTTTGAGCCGAGTAGCTGGCATTTTTAATTGGGAAGATTATCTCTAATTTCACAATATTAATTCGATAGTAGTTAAAAAATATTTCGTCGTTTTAAGATAATATTTTGTCGGATAGATCGCTGTCTCTTGAAAACACTGACAAAAAGTTAATAGTCTGACGTTTCGATCTTTGTCAAAGACGAAGAACCTCAAAATTTGCCTGACACAAGTTCAAACAAAATTTTGAAAGTAAATAAACAAATCACCAAGGATTCGAGACGTCATAGAAACAACGTGCCAACCTGATAAAAAGGAACCTAACGATGAAGAAGAAACTACCTACCTACTAGATATACACGAACTACTTGATAAAAGATAACTACAAAATAGCCTTCCAAATGTCAATTAACTCATAATTTCCACAATCCCTATTAAAATTTTGAACATGTAGCGGTAAACAGTTTTCAGCTTAAACCAAAATGTTGGTATAGGTACGTTGATGACACTTTTGTTATGTGGCCCCACGGTATAGAAGAGCTGGGTAGGTTTCTACATCATTTGAACAGTCAAAATCCCGACATAAAATTTACTATTGAATTAGAAAGCAATGATAGTTTACCTTTCTTGGATGTCAAAATTTACAGAACAAACACTGGACAGTTAGGACACAAGGTTTACAGAAAACCAACACACAGACAGATATTTACATGCCACATCTCACCACCCTCCTTCTCAAAAGAATAGTCTTATTAAGTCGTTATTTGTTAAAGCACAAAGGATATCAGACGAAAGTTCTGTACAAAAAAAATATATCATCTTAAATCAGCGCTAGTGAGAAACGGTTATAATAGTAATAATATTTGGTCAGTTTTTAATAAAAGTGCTCATCCAAATCAAGTAAATTCTCAGTCACGACAAAGTAAATTGAAGTCGAGTTTGCCTTATGTACAAGGCCTTTCGGAAAAATTAAAGAGGATACTTAGAAAACACGATATTTTAGTTGTTGATAGTACATATAATAATTTAGATAAAATTTTAAGTTCTACTAAAGATAAAGTACATTTAGAGAGTGAAGGTGTTTACAAAATTATTTGTTCTTGCGGAAAGTGTTACATAGGTCAAACTAAAATAAAAGCAGGTACGCGTTTGAAAGAACACATACGTGCTACTAGGTTGCAACAGATAGATAAATTTTCCGTAGCTGAACACTCATATTTAACTAAACACATGATTGATTTTGATAAAACAAAAATTTTACATAGAGAAAATTATTACAAACGTCTAATAAAAGAAGCTATAGAAATTTGTAGGAATACTAATAACTTTAACAGGGATTGTGGAAATTATGAGTTAGGTGACATTTGGAAGGCTATTTTGTAGTTATCTTTTATCAAGTGGTTCGTGTATATCTAGTAGGTAGGTAGTTCCTTTTTCACCGTTAGGTTCCTTTTTATCAGGTTGGCACGTTGTTTCTATGACGTCTCGCATCCTTGGTGATTTGTTTATTTACTTTCAAAATTTTGTTTGAACTTGTGTCAGGCAAATTTTGAGGTTCTTCGTCTTTGACAAAGATTACAGGTGTAATCGAAACGTCAGACCATTAACTTTTTGTCAATGTTTTCAAGAGACAGCGATCTATCCGACAAAATATTATCTTATGTCATGGACGCTGAAAGCATTCACCCTCGTCGTTTTAGTTTTGCTCGTCACGTGTTACATCGCATCCGCGCATTCCCCACGATCATCTAAGGTCGGCGACGAAATACAGATTTGAGCGCGTTAGATAGCTCTCGTATTGGTCGATTTGAACTGGTTTTAACGCGGAAAATAGCATAGATCATGGGATCGTCCATAGTTTATTCTTTATTCATAGAACTGTCGTCGTTTTGGGGTTTGATCATAAACAGGTCGGATTATAGCATGGAAGCAAAACAGACTGCAATTCCTCTAAAAGTCATACTGGAGAACTGCAAAATTGCAGCTGAGAATGAAAATCTAATATCGGTAGCTTGCATGGGTGCATGCGACATTTATAACAGTTTACAAAATGTAAACAAAAACACTGCTTGAAGACTCAAATCAAGAATTGCTACTTCTCGTTTTTACGTCTACTAGTGAAATAGACACCCTGAATCAACTAATACCGTTAGAAGCAGTAAAAACTGAGATAGTAAACCTGTAGGTTCTAGTAAACCCGAAGAGCAAGATTCATCGGAAGCTGACTTTAGAGGTTTCACTCTACAAGATGCATCTGTTTCCTCAAATAGTCACAAGTCTCCTTCTTTACTGAGAGCAAACTCAGCCGCTTCATTAAACTTAAGGTCACCTTCGGTGAATGTTTAGTAAATTTGCTCAAGTTTAACCGTAATCTGACTGATGGCCTTCTTATGTAGATTTGTACAACTCCCTTATTCACAATAACTCAGGGTTAACAGGTGAGCCATTGAGTCTGGTATAATATTTACCACTTACAGCAGAAAATTATTTGATCGTTGTGGCCAGCTCACATACTTCATGGGGCTAAATGTACCTACATGCGGCCAACCCTGATTTCGTGGATTGGAAGTGGAAGATTCGGTTGCAGTTGTAGTTGTAGTGGCAGTACCGTCGCAAGGTTGCAAGGTCGACCGCTAAAGTTTGATGCGGTCAGTACGCAGTAGTGATCGCTGGTAGTCTTTCTAGCTGTCTGAAAGCTAGAAAAGAAGACCAGCCTGTTTTGGTGTTGACCCCAACAAGAGTTAGGGTCCACCACAGTCATCGTTATCAGCAAGGTTAGTCACCTGATGATTTCTTCGTGGAGCTATTAAAACTATTAACTATTAAGCTATTAACTTGAGGGACTTGACACTTTTTAATTGGTTTTTGCAAAAGGTAGATCATTCGGTGCCACGGAAGATTTTCGAAACCTTAAAAAAGTTTTTGAATGATTATTGTTGCGCACTGGAAACCTCGTATATTAGTAGGTAATTAATTCAATAAGTTCAACATCGATAACTTGTAAAAATGATCGTAAGATTATAGATCGGAAAATTGAAAAAAGACAAAGCAAAATGTCTGGAGTCAGGGTACAGATTGGGATAATTATCATCCCATGGATGTGTTGACATTATGGAATGAATATCGGGAACTAATTCTTCTAGAAGCGTTGAAAATTCCTCGTCATATTCAAGTAGACCGTCAGGATGTGATAGAACTTCATGGACTCTGTGATGCATCTGAATCAGGTTATGTTCGAGTAAAGAAAGCAGGTCAGAGTGCTGGATGCTTCTTGATAATTGTCAAATGTAAAGCTGTTTTGCTGGCACATTTAATCTATTTTGTACTAAACACCTGTAGTGGAAAACTTGAATTTTCAAAAATAGTGGCATGGTCAAATTTAATGATAACCTTGGCTTGGATAAAGTCCTCTCTACACAAGTGGAAAACGTTCGTAAGCAATATAGTGAGCCTTGTTCAGATAATTGTTCCACAAAGCTGTTGGCACACATTTCATCAAAAGGAAAAAAGGGAAAAAAGGCAGATTGTGTTTTTCGAGGTTGCCTTCCAAAAGAACTTCTTTCCAAGGATTTATGGTGGAATGAACCGCCATGGTTAACTTTGATTAATGAAGACTTGGAAACGGAACGAGATACTGCTGTTAGATCTTATTGAGGAAATAGATTAAGAAAATCGTGTATTGGTCAATATAGTCGACGATGATGGTCGAGTCACTTTTGAATAGATTTTCTTCGTTAAACAAGTTTTTGTATGTTTTACGTATTGTATACGATTTGCTGACAATTTCAAACATCCTAATCGTAAAATAACAGGACATTTCTCTAAAAGTGAGTTGCATAAAACGCTTCTAAAAATAGTTTTAGAGAAGTACAAAATAAAAGCATTTGGAGAAGATATCGATAGAATATCCCACAAGTAAACTGTCTCTAAACCATTACGTCGTCTCGTACCCTTTCTAGAGGAAGACCGACTGTTAAGGGTCGACGGACGATTAGCTTTGTCAAACCTTTCATTTAATGCTAATCCCTTGTTGCTCCTACCTAAACATCGATTGACATTTTTGATTATAGACGATTGTCATAAAACATATTGTTTAACTCCCGGACATTTTGTGCTTGCTTTTCACACCCACTGCATTACTCTATCCTGACATCCCATTTGCGCATTAATCATCTTAATGGCAGTTAATCCAACGCATAATGCAAGATCTATGGAAACGATGGAAAAACTAGTACCTACATATCTTGCAACGCAAATGCAAATGTAGGTAAAATGGTAATAATCATGATGATAACTATTCTCCTCTCCAGTGGCGAAATGGACGAATTGACAAATAATTGGTATTTGCCATGTTTTTTATATTTCATTAAATTGCATATTAATAGGTAGCATCTATCTAATCCACAAAATAGCCGTGACAGCTTATAAATTCGAAAATATGGATCGTAAGGTGTATTTTTAATATTAAAAATGTGAATATTTAAATGGACCGCCAGAACGCGAACATATTGGCCGTGGTGTCTTGTAAATGGCCGCTTGTTTTACATCTGGGGTCAGTGCGTTACGCGTCAGCCTCAACCCGTTAATTTATGTTTGTTGTTTGCGTTCATTTTGTGACAAGCGAATTAAAATACGCCAAGAAAAATTGAAATACTTATGAATTATGACTTCTGAAGGCATGTTCATTGTTATGGAATTTATGTACAGCAACGAGCGGTTCAACGCGGCGGAGATGAAGAACGTAAAAGCAACAGCATAAGTGAACTCTTTATCAAATTAAAGTAGCATTGATAATTTGATCACAGTGTGTTGTTGGAAACATACTATTTGTAAACATAAAAATGTAAGGATCAAAAATGTACCTTAAACTTGATATTTATTTTAGAGGTCAGAATAAATATAAATTGCAATTTCTTTTCGAGGCTCTTGCCTCGTTTCCGGTCTGGCTAACAGTCAAATATATGGAGAACAACGTCGTTCTTTATTATGACATTTCCCTCTATCAATTTATAACTCATAATTTTTTATAATCCTCTTCAAGCTATAACAAAATGGAAACTGAACGGTAAACACTTTAACCCCAAAAAGAATAATAAAACTTACAGTAAGAATTAAAATGATCTTCACAACAGAAAAACACACTGCGATTTCGGCATATCACGTCTAGGGGCCTTAAACAACAAGCTTGTAAAACTACACAAATCACTTTTTGGTGCGACCTCTTACACCGTCCTTTCAATAAACACCACACAAAAGCTTTTCCAATACAAGAATGATACTACACCATTAAACAGCACGCTCCTCGGTAATGTTTACATGACACTTGACGTCACGAGTTGAATAACCTTGGATAGAAGCGTTTGGCGGTGACTCCTAAGATTCGAATTTTAGACATGAAATTCTCTACCTACAAATATTTTTTTTGTTTTTTTAACATGGCGTACGATATATATGCAGTTCAAGATTCATTTTACGTAATTTTTAAAAAAAAGTGATACCCAATTGTGTATGCTGGCCCCGAGTAGCGGCTATATAAAGTTTGCAGATGGCCAGTGTCTTAGCCGCCTCTGGTAAAATTATGCGTCTTACCTATCCGAAAAGTTCATTATAGTTTTTTCCTAGTGTAAGTTAGTATTTAGTTACTCATAAAAATATAAATTCTTATTTTTCATTTTTTTGGTCGGCGGGATGTAAGTCCTGATTCGAAAATTTATTGGCGAGTTCAAGAAGCCCACCACTTCCTTGTGCCAGCACCGTAATAGCAAAAATCCCATTCCTCTCCCCTTGATGTAATTACTTCCTTACTGTGTTCCTTACTAGCTACCTAGTCGGGTGCACAGACAGAGTTAAAGTTGTATGCAAACTATATTAAAAATAGTCGAAAAAGTGGACAAGGAAAGGAATTATTGCCTTCATATTTATCGACCTGATACAAGAATCCACCATAGTTCCATCAAAGTTAGAATATGGTAGGCGATATGGGGTCTACATTTTTGTTGATTTGACTACACTTGACTAAAATTTTCGATATGATAAAGGCAATCATTGCTATAAGATGGAGGAGAAGTTGCGGCGCCGTTAATCAAGACATAATGTCTGGACAAACAGTATTATACATGCGCAGATTAATAATCAAAGAAAACAACAGTAAAAGACTTTTTGATACAGATAATACTGCACCTATTTACTCGAGCAAGCAATTCTATAACGTAAAATGGTTAAATTATAACAAGTTGAACTATATATTTAAAGGAATTTTTTATAGAAATAAATCTATTAGATGTTTCAACGTTGAAGTAAAAAGTAGCCCATGTAGTAGTGTAGAAAAGCAAAAGCACTTACGGTTACTTACATATAACTATGGCCTATTTACTGTAGTGTCAAAAGGTGTTCGGATTTCATAGCCAAAGAATACTAAATTAAATATCCCATTTTATTGAAACCAAATTGCTTTAGTCACAAAATTTCAAATGTCGGGTCAAATAAGCGAAGCCCCATGGTCCTATCTGTTTTAGTTTAAAAGTTATTTCCAGTCTTTATATCTATTATTAAAATTGTCATTTTTTTTAACAAAATGGCGAATAAGTGGTGCATGTTATACTTTATGTATGGTACATGAAGTTGCATTCAAAATAAAATATTTATGGTAAAAAATAGGGCGTTCCATAATAAAGAAAACAAGGTAAGCGTGCATTTCCAGTATAACTGAAAGTTCGCCATGTTTAAAAATTATTTTCGGTTATAGTACTCAAAAAACCAAAACATTTTTGTGTAAGAAGTATTTCTCTAATTTAAAAGGTTATACAGCTAAAAAATGGCCACGTTGTATATAATGTAGGTACTATTATTCCAATACACAATGCACTGTTTTGTGAATAATTACAGTAGCGGCATTGTTTTCGATTCTACACTATATTTTGGTTTGTTCCGATAACGCAAAGAAAACATGTTAATTTCGTTTGTGTTAAAGTTTATCAAATAACATTAACGAAGTTTAAAGTGTGGTGTTTCTACAATCAGATATTGAGCATTTTAATAGCAGCTGTTGCTTTTGACCTGTTTTGTTAATCTGGGGCAAAGGAATTATTTATTATGTGTTAGTCAGTCGTGTGATTCCTATTTTTACACTTAAGTTGAAATGTTTTATTAGAATCGATAAGAAATTATTCGACTAAAACAAAACTTCAGTCTGCATACAACAGGATTTAAAACTATTGGCACCATACAAACGAAATATCTTACACTACTAACCATAACTAAGTTGAATAGAACGAGAAGAAGTTTAAGATTTTTAGCAATCATTTGAGTTTTTGTTTACTAACCACTTTTAAAATTAAAAATTTTCAGCTGCAAAAACGCGAATTTGAACTATTTAATGGCATTCTTATTACTTAATTGTTATTCAGTTATGATACAGGTATCCCCTAAACTTGCAATGAACTGTCAAAATAATTTTTGTACTTAGCTGAACTGCCGTCTAACTAAAAACATCAAACAAACTACGCATTTGGGTGCTATACGGGTGTTGTTTATGACTGCAAATTCCTACACGCAGTCCAAATCCATAAATGCATTTCCTTCCGTTGTTATGACTTTCTGTTTACTACTCATATTAAACTGAGCGAATATATCAAAATGTTTTCATTGAATGCAGTCTACTGAAGGGTCAACTTATCCGTTGATTCTCTCGGGAATAATTCTTGAGTAAAGATTATGATAATTGACATTTTTTTACTTTCGCAATGTTCAGAATCAAATATCTGGTTTAACATCAAGGGTTTCAGTAATTATTAACAATTCAGTATAGAGAATTAGCGTTATTATTTTTCATATTTTGATTTCTTAAAGTGCTTTTGACCATCAACTGCTAAATTTGTACTAAAGATAAGTCTTAAATGATATAAAATGTAATGCGTAATCAACCGAGACAATTGTGCTACTCAAAATAAATTTTCTGATATGTCAAGGATAGCATTAGGGACAGTGTATTTGGCGCGCGAACATACACAACAAAGGAATGTGCACCACCTACAAACGAAAACAAATAAATGATAGATTGATTGTTGTATTGTACACGTTGAAGGGCAATTTCAGAAAATTGGTCTGTAGGTAATTGAAATCCATGAATATCATATTCGAACAGCTTGTAGTCTATAAATATGTAACAATGGTGTACCTATATATACGATGCAAAGTTCGTTTGTCTGAGAAATAGAAACAAGCAATTGTGAAGCTGTTAATTCGTTGTATTATCAAAAAGTTATTATCAGAAGTATATTTTTATCGTGGCATATTACAAACACTATTTTTATAAATGAAGGTAAGTGATTAAAATGCATGTCTATGCTGTGCTGTCTACACCTCAAGGTAAATGATATTGATTGGGGTAACAGGCATATATATGTATTGAAAAAGTATTGCCAGCTTTGACCAGGATTTGAACCCGGGACCTTTTAAATACTAATCAACCGTATTGACCACTACACCATCACAGCCCTGTTCAAATTTCAAGTCATGGTTGCATAACTCATATAAAAGTTTACGACATGTAATGCTGCTGAACGCCATCTAGCGCATTTGCAGCTAAATCACTCGTCGCTCATTATTTTCGAGCTTCGGGGCGTAATTCACTATGGCGGCCAGATTCTGGCGACCAATAGCTAATTACAACCCAAATTGTATTACAAATATAATAATCGCCTGAATGTATTTTAAATTAACGCAAGTGATATCTATTGGAGTAACAGACATGTATATGGATTGAAAAAGTATTGCCAGCTTTGACCAGGGAACTTTTGATTACTAGTCAACGGTGCCAACTGCTGCACCATCAAAATCAAAGCCCTATTCAAATTGGAGATCAAAGTGGCATGTAGTATACGTCAAAATTTACATGTAAAACAGTAATAAATATATTACAGTACCGCAACAGTCCGCCATTTCTTCCCAAAATAGTGGCGTGAAATTTAATTGTTTATAAAGGAGATGATATTTTGCTTTATTTCCTTCTTTAAAACTTCTTTTGCAAGCAAGATTTATCTACAATGGCCAGTGTATCCAGTTTGAAGAACCGGATAAAATCTCTACGTTTCATATAATAAACATTGTAACCGGCGATTTCATTATGAAAATAAAATTTTTAGGGGTGTTTAACGAGCTGAAATTTAAACAGTATATATAACTTTTCTTTGTTGTTTTTTGAGAAAATTTAACTAAAATAGAACTTTATTGCAAATCGGCATACAACTACAGAAAAGGGATATAAAATAGATTAATTATGCCGCAGCTATGATCATTTTGTTGTACGTATACCACCTTACCATTGTCAAAACAATCTGACTGAACATGTGTGGGCAATTGCCAAAAATTACTACGATCGAAACATTGGAGCAAGCGGGTTTAGTGACGGGGCAGTGAAAGAAATGTGAAGGGAAGCTCTTTCAACAATTACGACCAAAAATGGAAAAACAAATACAAGAGGACTTAAATAGATCAGTTCTATTTGATCTCTACAACAGCCAAAATCAGTTTACTATTAATATATAGGGGCCGAGTGTTATACATCCGACACATCCAATAGTGAATGAGTAAGTACTTAGTGTTTTTTTAAAATATCAATCTATTGTGAGAGTTCTTGAATTAGTAGTAGTTTGAAATATAAGTTTAGCATTTACCATAAACCTACAAAAACAGAGGGGGGGGGGTTATCCATCAGACATATATGCACCCTATACCATATACGACGGCGTCATTTAATTGCTAAGTGTATAGGCTCCTAAATGCATCAGTTGATTGTATAGTTACAATATAGAATTGCAATATATAGTTAAAGAGCAGACTAACGGATATATTTTTTAACAAATATTATTAACAAAAATAAGAAAGTATGTTAGCAATTAAGCTTATAATAATGTTCAACAAGAAGATAAAGAAAAAATAAAGTACATTACGTTATCGTATGTAGGGAGACCATTCATGAGAATCAAAAAAATTAGATATAGCAGACAAAAATGTAAAGTCGTATTTAAAACTTTTAAAAACTTAAAATTAAACTTATTCAGAAAAAGACAGATTAGAATATTTGGATAAATATGGGATTTATGGATTATCCAGCGACATACCCGAGTAGGAAAAAGCATGATTAAAGAACACATGCATGCATTTAAAAATAATAACAATTCTTATTTTGCTAACCATCTAAAAGAAACAATCACATGTTCGATGTCAACAATTTTAAAATATTACATGTAGAAAATATAAATAATTATATAGTAAATTTAGAAAGTCTAGTAATATTCAAATTACAGAAAGATCCATCCAAAATTATGTTAAATCAACAAAACCAGTTTCAAGTCTCCAAATTATCTATTCGAAATTTTATAATGTATTATTACTAAGTTTTATTTGTGTGTTGTACTAGTTTGACTGCTAATTTATATCGCTTTTATTTAATCTGATTGTGATAATTATTGTCGCTTTTCTATATAATTTTAATGTATGCCGTATTGCTATTTTAGTATTTAGTAGATTTTGTGTTATGTACACATTTGATTTTGATATTTTATATTACTTTTATATAATTTGACTGTGATATTTTATATCGCTTTATCTGCCTGACCACTACTTTAACCACTATTTATCGTAATCTTTCTTTTGTGTTTTAAATGAGTGAAAAGGAATATGATATAGACGTGTTTAGTGCATTTTACGGCACCTTGGAAACGGTAAAATATTCGTACTAGGTATACAAAAGAAGTCTTGCACAGCAGACCATCGTAAATTGATATTAGGCAGAGAAACTTACAATGTTCTTGGAGTGTTTTGTAGGATCTTGTTTACAAAATGTACGTTTGCAAATGCTATACTAATAAATAAAGACGAATATAAAGATTAAATGGCGTTAAAGCAGTTTTGTAGTTTGTAGGCTGTTAAATATTTTACCGAACTACCGCAAGATACACACTTTCTGTCTCCGGATTTCCATTATTTTATAATACATATATCATAGAGGTAACAATAATAAATAGGTATTMTGCTAATTAAACTTTAAAATGTATTAAATTCGGTTGTATATGTATGAAGAAAATGCGGTTTTATTTCGCTGTACTGAAAGTGCAGCGCAAAAGTTCAAAACAAACTCGAGCAATAGGCGGCAACCCGCCAATTTGATAACTCACCCTTCCGCTGTTGTCAGCGGCGTTCAGGTCCGTTTCGGATATTCCAGTGAGGAGCGCTCTTCGCACCAGGTCCTTCAGGTGGGCATCGTCCCCATCGCGGGCGGCTCGGAGGAGCGCCTGTCCTCCAGGAGTCGCAGCCGCGAGGGGAGCTACGTTGGACGTCGGCGACAGAGTGCCCCTGATATATCGTCCAGTGGGATGCACCCGGTTCTTCACACCTGGTGAACTAGTCACGGGGATGCCGGTGTCGAGAATATCAGCCGGCTGGAGGCGAGAATAGACGGCGGCGTCCGGATTACTACTGACGGTGCGCGATCGTGCGTCCGAGAGTCTGGAGACGTCGGGACGGGTCGTGGCCGTGGAGACGGCGTCGGAGTCGTCATCTGTCGACGGCAGAGTAAAACGCACTCGGCGGGGCTGCAGGAAGTTTTCCAAAAATTATTATCAAATATCTTATTGTAACGAAATGATCATGTATTTCCATAAGTGGCAGTTAATAAAAATGGTGAAGGCGCCGCCACAGCCTTAGGTGTTCATGTAGAGATCTTTCTTGACCTGTTTTTTTTAACTCTACTGATCATAATCAACATCATAGTCTTTAAAAGTAATGTGCGTGACTATCTGTAACCCTGTAAGATGTTGTTTACATCAGGAACTACGGTAAAATCGTTTAACGGTCACCTCTCTATAACAGACAATTTTTAATTGTAAGAATATGTGGGAGTACATGTGTACCTCCTAAACATGTTGTTTTTGTTTCGATGCGTAAGTGTAGTATCTGGACATCGTTAAAATCATCCGTTATAAAAACAAGTTGCTTAACTAAATCCTGATTTGAGTATCTAGACTTAATTTCTTGACAATTTCTGAAGAATTATTTCAATAGAATATAATATACGGCAAATAAGAAAATAATTTTTCAGAAGTTTTATTTTCTACGAAAGGCTTAAGGCAAGGATGTAGGCTCTCTCTCCACTCATATGTTACCTACGACTTTGCTCGCGTACAAAGAGATCGTATACCAAATACAAAATATCGAAATAAAAGCCTAAATGTTTAAATATTACTTCGAAATCAACGAAAAGCCCGTACTCATCCCCTTTTCACCCCCTTGAGGAAGGTATTTCTAAAAACAGTGAAACAGAACATGTATGCCTTACTTTCTCACCAAAGACCTGAACATAAAGCTTCATGGTCACTTATTGTTATTACTTTTAAAATCACTGAAATCAGACAAATTTTCATCCCTCTTTTCACGCTTTTTGGGATGAAATTTCCAAAACAGTTAAATACGTGTATTTATTACTAAACAATAGCTTAAATACGTAATTCATATTAATTACTTCGTAAATAATTTAATTCTAAAAAATATTATCCCCCCCTCGGAGGTAAAATTAGAAAACCCGTGTACTTATGGTTTTCTAACTAAAAGCGCAAATAATAAAGTTTCTTGCTTCTAACTTCAAATAATGACAGAACACCCATAACAATTTTATCCCCCATTCACCCCTAAAAGTTTCAAACGATGGAACATGTCTTTATTTATTTTTAATAAAATGCTTAAAAGTAAAGTTTCATGCCTGTAGCTTCAAAAATGGCGGACTTCCAGACAGTTGCATAATCTATTTCACCCCTTAAGGATGGAATTTATAAAAAACGTTGGAATACATCTTTATTTAGGTCTAATCATACAGTTACATGCTTCTAGTTTCAAAAATGACGGACAATCCTTTCATCCTCTTAAGGGTGGAATTTATAAAAATGTTGAAATACATCTTTATTAATGTCTAATCAAACCCTATAAATAAAGTTTCATGCTTCTAGCTTCTAAAATGACGGACTAAACTTTCATCCCCTATTTCATATTTTTTAGGGGGAAATTTACAAAAACGACCACTCATGCATAGAGTTCTAATCAAAAGCCTAAAAATAAAGTTCAAAAATAACGGACTTTCATACAAACGTTCATTCCCTATTTAACCCCTTAAGGGTGGTATCTACAAAACCGATGGAACGCTCATTGATTTATTTCTAATCAAAAGCTTGAAAATAAAGTGTCATACTATTGTGGTGGGGTGGAATTTATAAAAACGTTGGAATACATCTTTATTTATGTCTACTAAAAGCCTAAAAATAAAGTTTTATGCTTCTAGCTTCAAAAATGATAGGCCAAACTTTCATCCCCTATTTCATCCCCGTAAGGGTGGATTTTACAAAAAGGAACACTCATTTTTTTAATAAAAAATAACACAAATTCACCCCTTAGGGGCGAATTTCACAAAAACGTCTGAACACTCATTCATTTATTTGTAATCAAAAGCCTAAAATTAAAGTTTCATGCTCCTAGCTTCAAAAATGAAGGACTTCCTTACAAACTTTCAACCCTCGTTTCAACCCCTTAGGGGATGAATTTTCAAAAATCCCTTCGTAGTGCAAACTTACGTCATTTAAGGAACATTTATGCTAATTTTCATGCTGGGTCTACCAGCGGTTTCAACTGTGCGTTGATCGATCAATCAGCCATTCAGTTTCTAACTTTATGTAGGATATAAATAAATTATGCACAATGTTCCAGGCCTAGTGTATAAGAAGCTTTTTTCTCATAACTGGGAGGCGTATTCGGTCAGTTTGATCATTTTTAAAGGGCAGCGACCTTTCGAAAAAATGCATTTCTAACGAACGCTTGCATGTATCCCACCATCCAATACTATAGGTACAACGTAGGTCTATGACGTAGGTTATGCATGTACACATGAACTAACAATTTTGTGAAGCAACATACGTTAAATACATACATTAAAATGTTATATCAGACATATTAAGCGGCTTGATCATTTTTTGAAATGAGCACCAGTTACCTATACTCATATCTAATGCGACCCTCTTGATTGTAGTAACCACCTCTATTGACATGATTTAATGTACTAATGTCTTGTGTATCTAAAGTTAATAGTGCTAAATTCTACATCGAATGCTTGACAATGGGAAAAGAGACAACTAAAACTGTGAGTTCTTGAAAATGCTCTGTCAAAGCAAAAAAAACTACAATAAGCTTAAAAACAATTCCTCTTATACTAGAAGTGTTCACTTTAAATAATACCTGCAGCGTGCGTATTATTGCATTTTTAGTTGGCTCTCAGTGACTATTTATCTGTTTAATTTATGCTGAATTCACAAATGGCAGTTTTCAAACATGTACTAGCATAAACCAAAGATTATCTACTTATTAAAGAAAAATGATTATTCAAATAAAAAATAATTTTTAATTTACCACGGTGTTAAATGCCCTATAAAGTGTAAAATTATTTCACCTAGCCCCATACGTATTTATAACTCAATACCCAGAACAGAAAATTGGTGATTATGAATTTTTTAATAACTATGAAAATACTTGGAACATTCAAAACAAAAAACCTAGGGCGCAGATTCATGTATCAGTTATCTATTTCTTTATTCTGTTCTAGGTTAGGAATCTGCATGGGATTAAAAATCTGTATGAGGCTAGGAGAAATTATTTTATTCTTTTTAGTGCAATTTAAAAAAGTAGTAAAATAAAAATTATTTTTTATTTGAATAATTATTTCTGCTTTTTAGTTTTTAGCCTTGTGTGCGTGAAATTTTGCAATAGATTTGAAATCTTTGAAATTTCCGACAATATGCAAAAATTTTGGTTTATTTACTTTATTTTACCGACCTCGTCCGACGTTGCTTAAAAACTAATCGGACGTAAACTGGTTTGTGAACCATTTGAGATTATGTTAATTATTTTGTTCGGTACCTATAAGAAGGAGCTGTTTTAATTATTAAAACTATAAAAAATATGTATAAGACACAAACAGGGAGTTAATATTGCAATGTCAGACACGAAAGCGACTTGATGAAAAGGAAACTTTTTTGTGTAAACCGCCTTACAATTTCATTGCCATCAGTATTGTCGAATTTATTCACATGAATATTTAACATCTTTTTTAATATTCATATTGTCTAATAAAACGCTAGGCAACACCCGACACATTTTAATTAAAACAACGAAAAGAGGGAGAGTGCTGTTTTATACAGAAAGCGGTAACACATTGACTATAATTAATTAAACCAGAACGACTTTACAGTTCATATCGATTAAGTGAATGAATGTAAGCTACAAAACATTAATAACGTAGATTGGTGTTAGACAATGACCGCAATAATTACAATGTTCGACAAATGTACTTTTGGACAGTTGATTTCGATCAGTTATGTCACTTATTAATTAATTCGTTTGCATTCTAATCAAACAAACAGATCCTCAATTAGCAATTATTTCGTTAAAGGTGTAACAAACAATTTGTATGGTCCTTGACACATTCTACAATAGCTGATTTGTCCATAAACATACGGTACTCTAATTCCTGCAAATAGATCCTAAAAATAAGTGATACGGTTTGAAGCTTTAGAAGTCATTTTTTTATTTATTCTACTATCTAGATATGGATTAAGTATAAAACTAAACCTTTACATCCGTGCCCCGTCGAGAAGTTCAAAGTTTCATAATTCATGTCCTCGCGTATACGTGTTACGTTGGCAACATTTTAACTCAACGATCACGCACATTCCTTTTTTTCAAGGCAACATAAATCACTGCAAACTTCAAATAGCAGTATTCTGTAAGATGCTTAGCTGTTGTGTTTACGGCCTACTTGGTACGAATACTGTGTGTACCTAGTAAAATCATATTTATGATCAAGCGGCGGTTAGTTTCAAATATACCTACTTACTTAACAGTTTTGATTTTGAAAACATTCCCAATACGAAAATAAATGTTTAGAATGAGAATAATTCATATTGAGAGATATACATAAAAATAAAAGTTTATTTATTATTTTATTATGATAAAGATATTCTCCTAATGTATTAGAAGTGTATGCATAGAAAGCTAAAAACTTACAGGCCTGACTGGCTTATTATACGTATCATCCTCAGCAAACCTCCCATTTTTACTTGTTTTCTTGACGGAGTTCTTGGGAAGTGTTTCTGCATGATAATATGCAGTAACTCTCAAAGGCCCGGAAGGGCTTCTGGCTCCTATGGATCCGTACCTTAAAGAGGGAAGTTCTGCGATCCTACGTGTCAAAGGTCGAGGTACTCGAGTTGAAACAACCTGTATAGTAAAATGTCATAGCTGTTAGCCCTCTGTAAAGTTTCATAACTGCGCGCCACCGCTTTAATACCCTGATAATTATTTGTTTTGAGAACTTATTGACGCACGTGAACCGTACAGGTGGCAGAAAATTACATTTCCATCGAACTATGCTCAGGGGAATAATGATTGCAAATTGGCTGTTCAACAAAGTGGCATTAGAACAAGCTGTTACTGTGTACCAGGCGCCAGGTATTGCAGCTCCGGTGAGAATTGTTCAGCCCAAGCATTGATTATACCCGTAGCAGTCTCTCAAGTCATCAAACCACGCAATAATTGCAAGTTTTGCAGCATTAGTTGCATTTGGGGCCGGAATTTTCGAGTGTATTCGCGTGTTCAATGCAAATAGTCGTTATTTTACCTCGGTAGTTTCCAGATTGTTTAACAGCGTGATCACAGGCGTTTACGGTTTCTAAATATATTCAGAATACTGCAGTATTCAGTTTCAGCAATCTGCGCAACCTGCCAAAATTTTACTCGATAATCATACAGTTAAATTAGTAAAGATAACGACCCTAAAAAATTATAACTATTCGTTTATTTATATATTCTTATCCCAAAGTGATTGATGAATTTCAATGTATAGTCCGAATAACTCGAACGTTTTATATTTACATATACACATACACAGGCACTTAATATCTTACAATACCGACATATTCTGTAAATTTATTAAAATCTTAAACTATCTTTTGACTTTAAACCAAAAAGTTGATTCTATCTTTCTGCAACTAATGTCATTGTGAACAACTTTTAAAATTATTGCTAAGAGGACTATCGATAGAAAAATTAAATAAGACAGAATATACTACTAGTCAGACTGCACATCTCAGAAATGTCAAATTCATATACATAACACTATATATTTTACAACTTTCCTATAGCAAATTCGTTCCAATTATTCACATTAGTTACAAAAATGAACGCGAATAGAAAGTTTTAAGCAGTTTCCCTAAACATAATTATTCAAAACAGTTAAATTCCTTGTTTATAAATTACTCACCTCTTTCACAGAAGATGGTATCATAGAGCTCTTCCTAGTAACTACCATCACATGAACTTGACCAGAATCTAAAAAAACGATATTAAATTACAACGTGTTTAGGCTAAGGTTCCGGTGACCCGGAAATTGGGAATTAAACTGAATAGGTGCGATTAAACGCCATAGTGACGGGTGTTTTGCGTTCGGCCTCTTAAACGAAGGGGTGATAACTGAATAGTTTTCGTCGAAAGCGGCGCCCAGGCACAGGCGGGGTAAAAAGTCATTCACACTTTGATTCTGATGCGCGCACAATCAGGTGAAAGTGTTGCGAAGGGTGATTGACGGAAATTGTATTTGTTGTTCTTTGTTTGCTATGTTCCTGCGAAAATACAGCGTTGCGTGTAATGAAGAAAACGTTACGACAATAGTGCGAGTCAAGGTTGATTTGCTGTTATTTGGAATACACACAATAATTAGTGTGATGATTTGAAATATATCACCCATGCCCACATAATATGCATTTTGAACGAACACTCGTATTTGTTGGCTTCAATTAGAACTGTCGATAGACAGTGCAGGACGAGCCAGCAAGGTATTTCACGGTAGGCGTACTGTCAAAAAAGTTGTTTTTTTATGTTCCTTGTAGCAGAAATTTCTTTTTAGTTTGCAGGTTACTATAATAAAATAAAATAGGAAATAGGCACTATTTTAAAAATTGCGTAGAAATAATCTATAATACGGGTCCGTTAAGTTAGCTCCGCCATGTTGAGCAATTTTTTTGAAAACTGCTCCAGATTGCCCTGAGGCTAGCTCCAGCTAGCTCCACTAAAGAGAAAGCTAGCTCCACCTTACTTGAGTAGTTATAAGGTCATCATTGCGGGGGGTGCTAACTTAACGTTATCCTCGCCATGGCCTCAAATCTGTTTCAAAACCCTAGCCCGGCTGCCCAGGCCTAGCTCCGCTGCCAGAGCTAGCTCCAGCTAGCTCCACTAAAGAGAAAGCTAGCTCCACCTTACTTGAGTAGTTATAAGCTCATCATTTCGGGGAGTGCTAATTTAACGTTATCCTCGCCATGGCCTCAAATCTGTTTCAAAACCTAGCTCTAGCTTGCCCAGAGCTAGCTTCAGCTAGCTCCACTAAAGAGAAAGCTAGCTCCACCTTACTTGAGTAGTTATAAGCTCATCATTTCGGGGAGCGCAAACTTAACGTTATCCTCGCCATGGCCTCAAAATCTGTTTCACAACCTAACTCCAGCTTGGCCAGAGCTAGCTCTAGCTAGCTCCACTAAAGAGAAAGCTGGCTCCACCTTACTTGAGTAGTTATAAGCTCTTCATTGCGGGGGGTGCTAACTTAACGCTATCCTCGCCATGGCCTCAAAACTGTCTCAAAACCTAGCTCCAGCTTGCCCAGTGCTAGCTCCAGCTAGCTCCACTGAAGAGAAAGCTAGCTCCACCTTACTTGAGTAGTTATAAGCTCATCATTTCGGGGAGTGCTAACGTAACGTTATCCTCGCCATGGCCTCAAATCTGTTTCAAAACCTAGCTCCGGCTTGCCCAGAGCTAGCTCCAGCTAGCTCCACTGAAGAGAAAGCTAGCTCCACCTTACTTGAGTAGTTATAAGCTCATCATTTCGGGGAGTGCTAACTTAACGTTATCCTCGCTATTGCCTCAAATCTGTTTCAAAACCTAGCTCCTGGTAGCCCAGAGCTAGCTCCAGCTAGCTCCACTATAGGGAAAGCTTGCTCCACTTTACTTGAGTAGTTATATGCTCATCATTTCAGGGGGTGCTAACTTAACGTTATCCTCGCCATTGCCTTAAATTTGTTTCAAAACCTAGCTCCAGATAGCCCAGGGCTAGCTCCCGCTAACTCCACCATAGAGAAGGCTAGCTCCACTATAGGGAATGCTAGTTTTTGCTAGCTATTGGCGAGGATGGCGTTAGCACCCCCAGAAATGATGACCTTATAGCTACTCAAGTAAGGTGGAGCTAGCTTTCTCTTCAGTGGAGCTAGCTGGAGCTAGCTCTGGGCAAGCTGGAGCTAGGTTTTGAAACGGATTTGAGGCCATGGCGAGGATAACGTTAAATTAGCACTCCCCGAAATGATGAGCTTATAACTACTCAAGTAAGGTGGAGCTAGCTTTCTCTTTAGTGGAGCTAGCTGGAGCTAGCACTGGGCAAGCTGGAGCTAGGTTTTGAGACAGTTTTGAGGCCATGGCGAGGATAGTGTTAAGTTAGCACCCCCGCAATGAAGAGCTTATAACTACTCAAGTAAGGAGGAGCTAGCTTTCTCTTTATTGGAGCTAGCAGGAGCTAGCTCTGGCCAAGCTGGAGCTAGCTCTGGCCAAGCTGGAGTTAGGTTGTGAAACATTTGAGGCCATGGCGAGGATAACGTTAAGTTTGCGCTCCCCGAAATGATGAGCTTATAACTACTCAAGTAAGGTGGAGCTAGCTTTCTCTTTAGTGGAGCTAGCTGGAGCTAGCTCTGGCAAGCTGGAGCTAGGTTTTGAGACAGATTTGAGGCCATGGCGAGGATAGCGTTAAGTTAGCACTGCCCGAAATGATGAGCTTATAAATACTCAAGTGAGGTGGAGCTAGCTTTCTCTTTAGTGGAGCTAGCTGGAGCTAGCTCTGGGCAAGCTGGAGCTAGGTTTTGAAACAGATTGAGGCCATGGCGAGGATAACGTTAAGTTAGCACCTCCCGCAATGATGACCTTATAACTACTCAAGTAAGGTGGAGCTAGCTTTCTCTTCAGTGGAGCTAGCTGGAGCTAGCTCTGGGCAAGCTAGAGCTAGGTTTTGAAACAGATTTGAGGCCATGGCGAGGATAACGTTAAATTAGCACTCCCCGATATGATGAGCTTATAACTACTCAAGTAAGGTGGAGCTAGCTTTCTCTTTAGTGGAGCTAGCTGGAGCTAGCTCTGGGCAAGCTGGAGCTAGGTTTTGAGACAGATTTTGAGGCCATGGCGAGGACAGCGTTAAGTTAGCACCCCCCGCAATGAAGAGCTTATAACTACTCAAGTAAGGTGGAGCTAGCTTTCTCTTTAGTGGAGCTAGCTGGAGCTAGCTCTGGGCAAGCTGGAGCTAGGTTTTGAAACAGATTTGAGGCCATGGCGGGGATAACGTTAAGTTAGCACCCCCCGCAATGATGACCTTATAACTACTCAAGTAAGGTGGAGCTAGCTTTCTCTTTAGTGGAGCTAGCTGGAGCTAGCTCAGGGCAATTTGGAGCAATGTTTTCAAATAAATTGCTCAACATGGCGGAGCTAACTTAACGGACCCCTATAATACTGTTTAAGCAAATGTTGAAAATTTTGCAGTTCCCGTAATGTTCATAAATTCACTATTAAGAGTGCCGCGCAAAATGAGTATTCGAAACTTGGTGTCATCTCATCTTTGACGCAGCTGCACTCGTCTCGGTATAAGCGCACCAAGGAATTTTCAGTGAGAAATTTTTATGCGTTTATTCAGTTTGCAGTTAAGTAGTATTTTCTTTCGCGAAGAACACTGTAGTACGGTATAAAGGTATTTAATAAACTAGTTAATTATTTTATATATCTATTACCGTGCCGTGCAGTCATGCCGATGCCGTGCTGCGAGCTTTTATTTAAAACTATAGCTAGCAACTTCGAAAAACAGTTAGACGGGCGGACAGCAGAGCCAGCAGACAAGTACTTTCTCGAGTGGGCGGAGCAAAGTCGCACTCTATGACATCATAACCAATAAAAACGTGTTCTCTTACACGTGACAAATTCAAAATTCTTCAGTAAGTTTAATCGTTAGTAATTAATGAATAACGCAAAAGAACACTGTTTTTGCCTCCAGCGTACTTTTACGCTTATAATCTTTACATTTTACTAGTTTTAAAATACATTAAATTCTCATCTAAAGCTAGAAATGAAAATAGAGAAAAATGAAAGAGTAACAATAGTGGTTGTGTATGGAACGAGTGAAGACGAAACAGTCGATAATAAAACTAGGTTTTGGGAACAACTGTCAGAGATCACAGAAAATAGTAGAGGGAAAATAGTAATAGCCGGGGACTTCAATAGTAGAGTTGGAAGATAAAACACAGATGAAGGGGTAGTAGGTAAACACGGAGAAGAAACAAAGAACAACCATGGACATAGACTAACAGATTACTGCATGGAGAATAACATATAAAGACAGAAGTAAGAGCAAAGGAAGCAATTAGAGTATTTAAACTAGCCGAAAATGAAACCGCAAACAAGTACAAAGAGATCGTGGATAAAAAATTTGAAATATTAAATACCATAGGAAATGAAGATGATATAGAACTAGTCTGGATGAAATTTAAGGAAATATTAGTGAAAAAACAGACTCATTGGTGGAATGAGGAGATAAAAAGCCATGTAGCAAAGAAAAAGAAATATGGAAACAATATATTGCAAAGCGAACAATAGAAAACTACACAAGATACAAAGAGCAGAAAATAAAAGTCAAGAATTGGTAAAAGAAGTCGAAAGGGAGGCTTGGAAAGAATTTGGGATGAAAATGGAGGAAAACAGCAAAGCAAACCAGAAACTTATTTTATAAAATACTAAAGAATACCAAAACTCTTAGTATGAAGCTATACTACACCAAAGCTGCGACTTGTACTTTAGCGAACGGCAATTCATGCCAACTATTATTGTGCTTATAAAGCGTGATATTGTGAAGATTATTAATATTTACATAATGCCCTCTTTGAGACACAAGTCGATTTTTGGCGCGAGACGGGAATAGTGCCTGATTTACGTTAATAATAATAATAATAATAATAATAATAGGATATTAGAACGATAACAAAAAAATTAAAGAACTGGACTTCCCTCGGAGTGGATGGAATCTTTAATTATTGGTGGAAAGTAATGGACTGTTTCCATCCAACTATCGCTAAACAATTCCAAGAAACTTTAGAAAACCCAAACCTAACACCTAAGTATTTTACTCTTGGAATCTCTCATATGATCCCCAAATCTGCTGACAACAGAGACCCGAAAAACTATCGACCGATCACATGCCTACCGGCGATATATAAGATATTAACAGGTGTTATAAACTCAAAAATAAATTACCAACCTAACGCAAAACCAAATAATGGCGTGGGAGCAGAATGGATGTAGGAAACAATCTAGGGGCACCAAAGAACTTCTAGTTATCAACACAATAGTCACCAAGCAGGTTAAAGCAAAAAATCGAAACCTATCGGTAGCATGGATTGATTACCGAAAAGCCTTTGATTCTGTGCCGCATTCTTGGCTGAAAGAAACATTAAAAATCTATTAAATTGACCCTAAAATCGTCACCCTGGCTCGAACATCTTATGGAAAGTTGGAGGACTATGTTGGACCTAAAGACGTATAGGACAGAGTGCGTCAATATTCGTCGGGGATCTTTCAGGGCGATAGCCTCAGTCCATCGTGGTTTTGTCTATCTTTGAATAGTCTAAGCAACATGTTAAATAGTAATTCAGGCGGATACTATATTGACGCTAATATTAAACTCACACATTTATTCTACGTTGATGACCTTAAAGCGTACGCTAAAAGCTCCGAACAACTAAAGGGGCAATTGGAGATTATTAAGAACGTTTAGCGATACAATAAAATGGAACTCGGTATCGACAAGTGCGCCTGTTTTACATGTCAAACGCGGAAAAGTCACCACAACGGAGAATCTTTCCCTTATGGACAACACATTGATCCCCGGACTTTCGAATTGCTATAAATATCTTGGCTTTTACCTAAAGCCTAAATTTGGACGAATCGGAAAATAAAATAAAAATCAAAAATGAGTCTTTAGGAAGAGTTAATATAATCATGAGGACATTACTTAATGCTAAAACAAATAAATGCATTAACACATGGGCACATCCGGTTATTAGCTACTCTTTTGGAGTGCTCAGTTATTCTCCCACTGAGCTCCAGACACTGGATCGGCAGATGAGGACTATGCTCACTAAACATCAAATGTTGCACCCCAACTCAGCAATTGAAAGGTTATATCTTCAAGAGATCAGGGCGGCCGAGGTATGTTAAATCTAGAAAGAAACCTGTAAAAAGGAGAAACTTGGATTAACAAAATACTTCAAAACAAAAAACTTACCCTTTTACCAAACCTTAGCCTTGGCCGATAAAGGCTATTCCCCGCTGAACCTAGCTGCTCCAATTCCTGAAAAGCAAAAATATAGCGAGATGTTGAGAACCAAATGGAAAACCAAAGCAATGCACGGGCGCTTCTATGCCAGCTTGTATCAGCAAGAAGCCGACCTTAAGGCAAGCAACAGCTATGTGACTTCCGGATACCCTTTTCCCGGAAACGTAGGGAGCTTTATGTGCGATCCAGGACCAAGTTGTCCCAACAAGATTTTACAAAAGGCATATTCTAAAGCAACCGGTTGAAACCACCACATGTGTGGGCCACGAGGAGGAATCTGTCCAACATCTTATTTCAGCGTGTACTTACCTGGCACCCACTGTATACACAAGCCGCCATAATAACATGGGAAAAGTTGTCCACCAGTTCGTAGCACAGATTGCAGGTCTTGCTAACAAAGGCACACCAATACACAAGTACGAGCCAAAAAACATTTTAGAGAATTCCAACATTAAAATCTATTGGGATACTACCATTCACACAGACAGACAGGTTCTCCATAATAGACCCGATATGGTTATAATCAACAAAACTACAAAAAAATGCACAATAATTGACTTCGCTATCCCTCTTGACGACAACATCAGCAGATCATATAAAACAAAAAAAGATAAGTACGTGCAACTTGCTGATGAGATCCAGGAAATGTGGAAGATGCCAAAATGTTGAGATTAAGCCACTGATAATTTCTGCCAACGGTCTAGTCCACAAAAACACTCGACGACATTTAGAGGAACTTCAAGTCCAATCGAACGCCCTAACGTGGATGCAGAAAGCAGTCGTTCTTGGAAACACTGCGATCATCCGAAGAACGATCTCTAGGCGTTAACTTCAGTAGCCCTGAGAAATCCGGCTACTGAAAAACTCCACTCAACAGTGTGATAAAAAAAATAATAATAATAATAATTTTGTTAGAATCCCACAGACAAGGTCCACATGGATAACACACAAGTACAGGTTATACGGACGTCGGTAATAGAAGCATGTTAAATTTTAGGAATAGGTACAATACAAATATAACTTGATCTAGTAATCTAAGAGATATCCTCATCAGAATAATAGTTGCCTGCAGCGAGTACAATATTTATAATCAAATATATCAAGGTTGGAAATCATGTCATTATAATGCCGACACATCGTATGTAGGGGTGAGTGATAATGTTGATTAGTTCTACAGATGCATATTGCAAACGTGAATGGTCTTGGAGTACATCAGCTAAAGTAGAACTACAGCATATGTTTCCATGTATTAATTTAAACAAAAACATGATCTAGTAAACGCCCTTCTTGCTTTTAGCATTGCTAAGCCAAATTCTGATATTAGAGTATTAAGATAAGATCTAGTTGGTTAAGGGCCGTGTTTGACATAATAGAGACGCTTACAAAACTTGCGCTGTTTGCGGTCAATGACATCAACATGATCCATATAAAATGGATCCCAAATGACGGAGCAATACTCCAACTTTGATCTTACATAAGTATAATTTAAAGACAATAAAGTGTCAATATTAGTAATGTTGGTAGTATTCCGGTAAATAAAACCCATTATTCTGGTAGCACACTCATAGACATAGTGTATATTGTGTGTGAATAACAAGCGCTTGTCGAGAACCACACCCAGATCGTTCACTTGATGCACCCTGCCATAAACATTACTATCAAGTGTATAGTCATAAGTAGTCTGAAGCAACACTAGAGAATGTCAAGACCCTGCATTTGTTTACATTAATTATATAATTACAATTTAAATAAATTGATAGCTGCAGGAACATGTAAACTACCGCCTAAAAACTGTTAATTAGCAAAAATACGAATAGTTGGAGCACCTTGTCACCAATAAGCTTAATAAACTAGGATGCATGTCATTCATCCAACATAAAATTATCACCGAAAGAAACCCAATAAAACAACATTATTTGCGGTTTCTCCATATAAACAAAAACAGATGGATGAGGAGATAGAAAAGAAGGTTGCCGATGGAGTAGTAGAGCCTTCAGAAAGTGCACTACCATAAACGGCCCACCCTTCGCAGCATGGATCCTTTGTAGCATTTCTTTGACTTATAAGCAATTTTCTCATTTTCAGTTTTAAGAACTATACTTTCAAACGCTTAGTTACTACAGTGCTTGGATCGATTTCGGAACCGTATGTACTAGTATATCTAGGCAATATTATTGTTGCAATTCCACGTTTTGAAAAAGCACCTAAGGTACTGCAAGAAGTTTTTCGGCGGTTAGCAGGAGCATGTTTTAACACTGATTTGCAATTAATACATACCTATTTCGCCAGTATGATGAACTCATGTTTTTGGGATATGTGATAAATAGAAAGGCATTTCATATTGATCCTGATAACGTAGGGGCCATAATTATAACCTTGCGGGCTCCAAAGACAGTAACTAATGTCATGGAGTAATTGGAACTGTGTCGTCATATAGAAGATTCGTTTCAAATATCACCGCTTACTAAATTAGTTAGAAAGGCTGCGGTCCCTCCATTCTGTTTGTCGCAACTGATTATGCAGCACTCGCGTTTATATACCTTGGTGCACAAATTTTGAAAATACGTATTACTTATATAGTTTTGTTTGTATAATATAGTGCTTATTTTATGTACTCCTTCCCCCTTGTAACGCACTTTCAGTGTGTTTTATTGTTTAGGCCCTCCGCTGTCCCCAAACTAGAAAAACTAGCAAAGGGTTCTATTAAGGAAAACCAATATTTGTCTGCAAACAACCGCTTTCTCTCTCGCATAGATCATGACATAGGTAACCGAATACAGGCACCACAATGGGATTATATCCCAATTTTTTTCATTGCAGAACGAGTTTACACACATTAATCTGCAAGAAAAAAGAGCACCCCCAGCAATTAGCTTTAGCAAGACGAGAACAAGTGGTGAAGGACATAAAGGAACAAGGCATAATTGAGGAATCTAACAGTCCGTGGTCTTCACCGGTAGTGTTCGTTACCAAAAAGGATGGATCAGTTCGATCGACTCCATCGATCCGCAAAGCTGAATGAAACAGTTCCTCTCAAAAGCGAGAGTGGTGGAGCGTCGCCAAACCGATTGGGACAAGCCCCTTCCTCTGTTTCTGTTGGCATACATACATGGCAGCGAACCATGAGACCATGGGAGAGACACCTGCAAGGATAGTAGTATTTTGAGAAAAGCTGACCAGGATGCCTAAAGGGGAAGTAACCGATTGTGCTGACAACCTTAAAGAGACTTCTGGCAACCCATAAATTTGACAGAGAAAATTAAGATTGCAAGTGATTGCGCGAAAACTAACTATGATAAAAAGGCCAATTGCAAGCAGTTTGTCTGAAATTCTGAATTCTTTGTGCCGCCTTTTTGTAACTGCTGCCAAGCTACAATAAGCACGACGATAGTACTGAAGGTTGCAGATCAAGTGAGTCACGAAATTGATGCCTTTATAAAGATTTTCCAACAATTTACGGTTCTATTTTTCTGTCAAAGAAATTACAATAATAATTAATGGTATAATATAATTGTGGTCACCTCTACAAGTCTACACCCTTGCACTGTGGAAGCTTTATGTAGTGCAGCTAACGTTATTACTTCTTAGTTTCTGAATTTTAGTCATTGCGATAGGCTAAAAGCATCTTTCAGTCCATCACAGTACAATTATTTAACAAATACATAACCTAAAGGTTATAAGAAAAACTTGTCACCCCACAGCTCCGAAATTGTGAGCTTTCTGCAACCTTAAAGTTGATTATCCCACAAAACACTACAGAATATGTTGAAAATACACACTCAAATGCGTTTTCTCATATTAAAATATATCAATACTACAAAAATTGACAGGTTACAAATATACATCAAAGCAATATAGTTGTGTTTACTTTTCTGAGAGGCGGCAAATTGATTAAATTTCCGTAAGCGCCCTGGATGCACAAATCATTTCTAGAAGCCCTGTACTAACATTGCAATATTTACCTGCGGAACTACGATACTTTCTGTTTACTGGTTGCTAACTGAAGGTTTAATAATAAATTGTTCGTTTCCTGTTGAACAGTAAGTAGGTTAGGTACTGCACTAATTATTTACTGTGGAAATGGATCGTACAAGATCACTACACGTTTAAGCAAGAACCACGGAGAACGGGAACGTTCTAACCCGACCTGTACTTTTGCGTGGTTGTTTGATGTCAAGTTATTTTATGTTCCCGATGTTTTCGAAGACATCGAAATGAGTGTGAAAACATTGAGCACTTACGGACGGGGGTATTTAGGCCCCGACAAAAATCGTGCGCAGCAAGTCCGATTTTAAAAATGGGAATCAGCAAAGGACAAGCGAGCGAAGTTTCTGAGTGAAATGTAGTGTTTAATAGTAGTGCCTAAACTGTTTGTCCTTCAAATTAGTGTATTTTGGTACTTATGTGTAAATAAAGGAAGCTGAGTTAGAAATCGCGCATTTTTCGTAAGAAGATATATGTAGTAATATCAGCTTAAAGAAGAAGTGAAAATGTATGTGCTGATGCAACGAATGAGTCTATAAAATGTCGATATACGGTCTAGGACTCGACACAGATCTACCAATCTACATTAGCTCGAAGGAGGAACCAGATAACAGTTCAGTCTAAATGAAACAGCTAATTCCGCACAATCTAGTAATAATGGTATCACTAAATTTCTAAATACGCATTTGATGAGCTTTTACCAGCTACGGGAACTAAGGGAATCAAATTGCGAATATTTCGATTTGGGAGATCCTTAAGTATATACTGAATACGAATCCTCAGGGAATGATTTATATCTCGGATACGTAGTGCGGCCTTGGATTTTGACGAAAAGCGGTCCGATCTATCTCGTGTGGGTTTCCCCAATTTTTGCTCGTACCCATCCTAAATATTTGTAATGTTGAACTCGTTCAATGAGTTTTTCTTCGTATACCAGACGACCCATCATAATCGATTGGTTTGCCTATTACCATCCAGGCAGTTTTTTTATGTTCAGCTTGAGTTCCATTTCTCCACTATTGTCGTCCACGCAGTTTAAAAGTTCTTGCAAGTCTTATTCGGGGGTAGTACAGTCGTTCCGCGTATCTAAGGTTATTTATAAGTACCCGTTAAGAATCATGCCCTGATCGAAGAAACACTAACCAAGGTGCTAAATCCCAACTAAAGACAATAAAGTAAAGGGTATAAGACCAGCGGGGAAGACTAATTGTGGACAACTAACACAGAGGTAGATGCGAAAAAAATATAAACAATACGAAAATTGGCAAATCATTAAAATGCGAACCATCTAAAAAAAGAAAACCACTTATGATTGTGTTATGACGCACCAGCGAAGGTAACTGAGGAGAGGTTTATGGAAAGCGGCATTCGAGCAGAATGTGTCTGAAACGGTTCAGAAGAAGGATTTCACTGACGGATTCAAGTAAATTCAAAGCTGGCCCAAAGGAAAAGCGATATCGGCACTATGTGATCGAGGTGGACCCTAAGATGCGGGAAAACATTAATAAGGCAAGGAAGGCTATATGTGGGATTTACGATAGTTGGCCGTTAAGGACGTACTTGGTGGTTGTAAGATGTAAGCAGACGTCAGGATCTGGGACACATGGCAAAGCACTGCCGACTGAAGGAAGAACTATGTGGACACTGTGGCAACACGGGGCACAGAAGGCAGAATGCCCTGACAAGGGTAAATAGCTTGTCATCACAGGAAAACAGTGTGGTAAAGACGGAAAGCAGTACGCAATGTATAAAACTGATGCTGGACAGATTAATAGAGAAAGCTGACTATGGAGTGTAAGACAGGAAATGACAGTAAAACAAGTGGGAGAAAACAAAAGAGAACGCAAAAGACAAAAAAGAGAAGCGTAAAACCGCCCAGTAAGGTGAAGCGCGATTAGGTTCGGGCAAAGCTCTACTGGACGCGGATACGGGCGAGTGACATTAGTGAAGTGCATCTGTGCTCCAAATGTGAACACGCAAAACAATTGAGAGGTGAAGCGAGTGTTTGCCGGGAACAGGAGTTAGAAAGTCAAAATAAAGAACGTATAACTGAAAAGGGAATATGGAATAAAATAACTAAAATCACACATATAGGAAAGAAGAAGAAAAAGAAGTCGACAGCTGAAACCTACATGCACAAAGAAAATGAAGATGAAGCCTCAAGTGATGTAACAGCAAAAGTATACCAATACACAAAAGACAAAAGACGAGCCTGCCAAGAACAAAACCAGGACGAAGCTCCGAAAGGGCAAGAATCTACGGGTAACACAAATAACACCTATAAAACCCAGCCGGGATGTGCGAGCGGACACCCGAAAGATGTACGAGAATATCCAAAACGCAATGTGGCTGTCCAGACTAGAGTAAGGACCACCCATGAGAACGGTGAAAACATACTGTTTCCACTACCGGAAGGGGTGGACAGCATACACTTAAAAAGTAATGGACGCTGGACGCGGCGCGATCGTGGACGGAGAACTGCAGAAAGTGGCTGAAGATCTAAAGTTAAGACATAATATGTGTTCAGGAACCTTACAACAGACTAGGAACAATGGCGGGAATATCCAAAAACACCAGAGTAGTGATGACCGGGAAGAACCCCATGGCAGCAACAGTGATAATGACTAAATGTGTTACGGTTACAGTGATCAAACAATATACGGATGAACATTGCGTATGCGTGGAAATTATTGCGGAAGGACTAACTAAGATTTATACTAATAAATCAATACTACCAATTCAATGAAGGGGTAGAAGTGCACGCCAACAAAACTGTAAACATCACGAAAGAATATGAGGGACAAAACATCCTTATTGCTGCAGATGTAAAATGCCAAGTCGCATCTGTGGCATGAGGGCAGGACGGATGAGAGAGGAACAGAAATTAAACTAATGATTGCAGAACTGGACTTAGAGGTAGCGAATCTTCCTGGAAGACATCCGACTTATCGTGGGAGGGCAGGAGCATCGACTAATATCCATGTAACACTAGCTAGCACGCAATGTACCGAAAATACGTGAATGGACGGTAGAGGATTTACTAACATCCAGCAACCATAACGTCATTCACATGAAAATTTACCGAAAACGATAAAAAATATAATCTAAAAAAGGCAAACTGGCAGCGCTTAAAAGAAAAATATGCACAACAACCTGCCATTGCGATGGGACACCCAGACGACATGACGAAGGAGTTAACCAAAAAATCAAGAGAGCTATGATAAATTCGATATCGCTGATTAAACAGGAAAATAAAAGAAATAGTACAATCTGGAATAACAGGGTAACGGAACTAAGGAAAGATGCAAAAACGAAAAGAAGGAGGTATCAGAGATTGAGACCAGCAGAAGAACGCGAAGAACAACTGAGAATATACAGGAAAGCAAAAATAATGTATGAAAAGGAGCTAGGATAAGTAAAGGTACGTTCACCTTTATAGATAAATGCCTATAGTTTGACTGGGGAACACCATACAAAATAGTCACAGAGAAAATATACCCACCCGCAGTGCTGTCTACCCTTCGCACAAGCGAAGGCGAAATGACAAAAGACTGGAGACAATCAGCAGAAGTATTATTAAACACACTGCTGCCTTCCGACACTCCTCAAGGGGAAACAGCCCTTCAGGAGCGCTTAAAGATACACATGATAGAAAGATACGGTGAGAACACCACAAGAACACTTTTTGATATCGAGGTAATACAAAACGCTATCAAGAAGCTAAAGAAAAGGAAAGCTCCTGGCCTGGATGGCCTACAAGCAGAGGTACTAATATATCTCTGTAAGGACAGCGGCAGATCTTTATAAGATCTATAATCAGTGTATAAGAATGGGTAAATTCCCTACTATATGAAAAAGGGCAGATCTGACAATATTGTATACAGGAAAAGACAAGAATCCTGAACAAGCCAAATCATATAGACCAATTTGCCTCTAAAGCAACCTTGGGAAAGTGCTAGGAAGATGAGAATGCAACAAAATAAATAATATCAGAATGGAACGTGACTTGCTCATTCCAAATCAAAATGACTTCAGAAGTGGAAGATCAACTGAGGATGCGATAAATAAATAGTGCGGACAGTGAGACAGTGATGATAATACGTGATAGTGACATTCGTGGACATTGCAAGTGCATTTGATAACCTCTGGTGGCCGTCATTGTCCAATGAACTAAGAGAAGTGGGGTGCACTGGTGATATATATGCGTTGCTGCGGAACTATCAGAATAGGTACGTCGTAATGCGTTGTCCGGGTGGGACGATCACAAAACACATAACATAACAAAAGGGTGTTCCCAGGGATCGATCTGCGGACCGATCTTCTGAGATATCATCATAGACAATCTATTGAGACATTTAAATACCAATGAAAATGTGACAGCAGCAATAGCATATGCAGACGACCTGGCKATAATAACGGAAGGTAGTCAACAGAGATTGAKAGGAAAGTAAACGACGCATTACTTGCGTTGAACAATTGGTGTAAAGAAAATAAGATGAACGTGGCAGTGCAGAAAACCAACTACACGCTAATGAAGGAAACGCTGAAAAGAGGTCCTAGAATATAAAACTGGGAGAAGAAAGAATTTGATGGAAAAATACTAACCTGTACCTAGGAATTACAGTGGACGAGAAATTAAACTTCCTAAATAATTTAGAACAAGAGGGAAAGCGACAACTGTCATGCAGAAAATTGCAAGTATGGTCAAAGGGAAGTATAAAATTCCGCTACAGGCGGCAAAGATATACATGAAGGTAGTAATGACCTTAATAGCGAGACACGCAGCAAGTGTATGGGCGCATAGACTGATGCTAATGAAACCGAGAGTCATCGTAAGAAGAGCACAGAAGAGGGTACTGATCCGGCTGGCTGGTGCCTTCTCGGCAACGTCCTTCGAGGCGCTGGCGGTGGTCATGGATGTTACTCCTCTGGATTTAGAGATAAGGAGAAGCGCTACTAGCTACTAGCTGAGGAAAAATGTACAACAAAGAGTAAGGGACATCTTGGGTACAGAAGCAACAACGAACAGAGAGATTAACATAGCCGTTGATAACATGTGGCAAAATGAGTGGCACACATGCGAGAAAGGGGAAAGAGTGAAACGCCTTTTTCCTATAAAAGAGGAGAGGAAGGATATGGGTTACATGCAGCCGTCCAGGGGTATGATGCATTTCCTGACTGGCCATGGACCGTATCCCCACACAGCTATATAGATTTGGGAGACGTGATCGTCCATATTGTGAATGTGGTGTTTTTGGGACACCAGAACACGTGGTGTACTTTCTGTCCCCGAGCAGACGCTACTACTAAAGAACTGAGACAACTGCTGGGAGATACCAACACCAGAGAAAATACTGAGATGCCCCGTAAGAACAAACGTACTAAATAGGCTCGCGGATAGAGTTTCTGGAAAAGAATGCGAAAAATACAGGGAAAGACATTAATACAATAAGAATATAAGTATATAGAAGAAATAAATAACTGCAAGGTGATATCTGGACCGGGGAGAAMCATCCCCATGATGTTAAAAGCCAGATGTCACCGGTAATGAATAAAGAAAGAGAGGTGATACCGGGACCGATGATGCTAAAAACATAGGCATCAACAGGACTTGAAAGCCGGTTATCACCAGGAACCAAAACAGACATGGACTTAAAATAGATTTAAGGTTAATAGATTAGGTAAATACTAACCCAAGGACTTGCCATACCATCAAGCTAAACATAGGGTTCGTCAATGAAAACTATGTTAGTCGTTCCCTGTAGGGAACTACTCAAATTGATTAACTCCGTGCTTCCTATATCCCATCAGAACTTTTTATMCTCCTATATACACTTCGTACTCAWATAACCCAATGCATTCATATTCTAMAAAGCAATGGTTTGCAATTGCTCTTGGTCATGGAGATAGAGCCAACGATCTTAGGCGACGTTGGCCCCCCATTATTCTGCAAACGCATCCTTTGTTCCCGGCTCGTGGTTTTGTCTCTCCCTATCTCCGTGAGCTAATAAATCAAGATGTTTCTGAGAAAATAATACAGTTTTGAGCGATGATGTTGGGCATGACCAATGATTGATTATCCAAATTTTGTTTTCTGACGAAGACAAGTACTGTCTAGTATCCTCACTGGATGATGGAATAGCAGCATACATAGTATCCCAAGAAACTAAATCTGTGGGCTGGTATTACTGCGCAACTTCCATACTTCATAAATAGAAATATAGCATGAGATATCTAGCTGAACCAACTACGTGTTACGAAATGGCAACATCTTGCTGTAACTGATTTCCAGTATATGCCATTTATAGAATGTTCGCAGACAGCTACAGCGAGATGTCTTTTCTGGAAGACCGAATAAAAGAGCGTGAGAAATTTCTGCATTCGAAAATCATTGAAGCAAGCGAAATCTGAGCGAAGGGCTAGCAATACAGACGTTTCAGTGTTTTAAATGATAGTGTCTTCTCTGTAGTGTTCTCAATAGTGGTTTATTGAATTGGTAGTGTTATAATAGTGTTGTGAAATACTCGTGTTTAGATTTTAAATGATAGTGTCTTCTCTGTAGTGTTCTCAATAGTGGTTTATTKAATTGGTAGTGTTATAATAGTGTTGTGAAATACTCGWGTTTTTTCAATTGCTGTGCTAAGCGGGGCTGTGGCTGTGGGCGGTCACTAGTAGGAAGCTGTAACTCGGGTGCAGTATACGACACCACGGCAAGCTAACGCGCTTTTTGCTAGTTTTCATGTATATGATTGTTAATAAGTGTGTTTTCAAGTTGCTTCAGTAAAACCGTTTAGAACTTTGTTTCTAAATACCGAACAACCCACGACCTAAGTAAAACAACGAAATTTTAGAACCGTTACACGATACAAGTGTTTAAATAAACGAAACAGTTAGATGTCCACAGTTTTCAAAACCGTACTTGTAGATAATAATTGGTGCCAAGAAGTGGATTGCAGATTTCTGAAGTGATCTCTGATCCGGTTTTAGAAGAGAAGAATCATAAGGCTTTGAGAGTTTTGACATTAACGATAGTCAGAAGGTACAAAATAAAGTTAGCCAAGTGGGATTTAGTGTATGCCAGTGACGAGAAGCCAACCTACTGGGAAATCGAAGCAGTCACTGCAAGGTATGTGGAGCACTTATCGAGGAAAATGATCCGATGAAATAGTTTATGAGTAACATAGTGAACTTCAAGAAGAACTGCAAAGTGTTGCTTCTTTCGGCCTCCACAACAAAAGCTGCAGGAAAACTAAAATCAGTCACGGGATGTACACCGACTGTACAATTAGACTAAGCCCCCAAGATAATCTCTGTGAAACTGCTTCTGCTTAACATATACAAGTACATTGACAGGCTCACTGTAGCATCATCCATTAACGGAAAGAAGGTGCAAGCGACCGTGGATCCTGGTCTGTTGTTTCCATAATGACGAAAAATATCGTTCCCTTGTCGGAGGAGGTCGTCCTCCGAACAGTGACAGAAAAAACTTCTGCAGCATTTGGATAAGACTGAAATGGAAATGGAACTGGGACAGCTTTGAATACGAGTTGATGGCTGATATCGATGACGACTTTATAATGAGAATGTACCTCGATCAAACTCCAACAAACACTTGTTAGTTGCAGGACCTTTCTTAAGACATCGAAGACAGTGCCAGTGAGAGTATTGCTCATATACAGGAATAACGATAAGTTTAAGGAAAGGAGCTCTCCTGGGATAAAGATAAAGATAAAGACATGTGAAGTACAGGAAGAACCGCCGAAGTTATGAAGAGCACCGACACAGCTTTACATCGACTTAGACACCTTGGTAAAAAGAAGTGTGCGCTTTTCCAAAAGAAAGTGGCATTACCTGCACATACGGTTTCAGCGAACGGGATTCAGACCAACGAGGACATAATTGGCCGCGTCCACAAGATTAAACAAAGTTTCCTGGGAATCTGAGAAGATTCGTGGAAGAATTAGCAAAATTGCAGCTCCGTTACACCAGCTTMCAGAACCTAAGACGATTTTTGAATGGAAACAAGTCCATGAAGTCAGCATTATGCAATATGGATACGGATGCAAGTTGAAAGTAGATAAAGGGATAGAGTACTGCAGTAAGGTTTTAAGCAAACTTGTGAGAAACTAAGGAAGAAAGAGCTTGGCTATAGTAAGGTCCATACACCATTTCCACAAGTACAAATATGGACAAGAAACCCCCGTAAGGACTGACCAACTGCATTATCCTGGCTTCTACGATTGGTACAAGTGCTAGATGGAAGGAGAGACTGCTCAAGAGTACGATTTCAAAGAAAGAACGGCATCAGAACAACGCTGATGCATTATCCAGCGAGGAGTGGACAGCTGAAAACGTCAGCAAGGCYMGGCAACAAGAGAGCGATATTGGTCCTCTACTTAAGTGGAAAGGACACAACAGACCACRACCTGGRTGRGAGGAGGTGTCCCCGGAGATTTCGACCCTAAAAGCAATGTCGGCCAAGTGGGAACCTTTGCGAGTGGAGGACGGCCTGTTGAAGAGAAAGTGGGAAAGCGCCGATGGGAAGCAAGTAACCATGCAGTTAGTAGTACCCAGGAATACGTACCACGGGAGTTAGAATAGGTGCATGGAGTGCCCACCTGCGACTAAATAATACTTCGTTAAAAGTTCGGGAACTATTCTGTAGGGTACATTTTCGAGAGGATTTAGAGAAATGGTACCGCAAGTGTGCAATATACGCAGTATAACAAGGGTCCAACAACAACAACACCAACAACAGGACTGTAAGTATGGATGAAACAGTATATTAATTTGGGGGCACAATTTGAGAAAATTGCTACCGACGGCGACGTCCCAGGCCATTTCCCACAACAGCAGACAATAATAAGTACATCTTTGTTGCAATCGATTACTTCAGCAAGTGGCCAAAGCCAATGCGATACCGAATCAGGAAGCCCCAATGGTGGCACAAGATTAATGTCGATAACATCATGCGCAGATTTATAGTGCCATTAGAACTGCACTCGAATCAAGGACGAAATTTTGAGTCAAGTATTTCAGGAACTCCGCCGCKTGCCAAAACAAGAAAACAGCTCTTACAAWCAGCTGGAATGGACGAGCGATTTAACATGGAACCGTTCCTCTCAAAAGCTGTGGAGCGACATTAAGTGATAGGGACAAGCGCTTTCCTCTGTTTCTGTTAGCATACAGGGCAGCGATCCATGAGACTAATAAAGATAATCTTTGGAAAAGAGTTGAGGCTATCGTGCGATCTTAAATTTGGGTCAACCAGAGTGCCTTAAGAGAAAGTAACCGATTATGACGACAACCTTAGAGACTTACTTCGAAAAACCCATGGATTGGTGGGACAGAAAATCAAGATTGCCAGTGATCACGCGAAAGATCGCTACGATGCAGACAGTTTGATGAAGGAAATCTAATGTGGCTTTATAATGTACATAGAAGAAAGGGGCTTGCTCCTAAGTTATCTAGTTAGTCTACAGAATCCAGCACAGCCTAAGATCAAGGATAAAAGTTATGCACGAATCGTTTAAGCGAGTACCACGAAGATCCCGATGAATGAAACTGATCAGTTTTTAAGGAGGGGGAAATGTTACAATACGGACCTGGCAACGCCTTCGAATGAGGCAACCAGATTGACACCGATGATTGCGTGGTTGCCTAAGGTCATGTAATTACTTTGGTTCCGAGTATATTCTATCTTTGGAATGTTTGCGAAGTTTGGACGGCTTCAGCGAGATGTCTTCTGGAAACGTCTGGAATTTCGAATAGGGGTTTAAATAGTCCGACGAAAAAAACGCGAGGAAATTCTGAAATCGAAAACTAGTGAATGAAACACGATCCGAGCGTAAGACTATAGGAACAGGTTTTTCGGTGTTTTAAGTACTAGTGTGTGCAGTATAGTGTTATGAATAGCAGTTGAATTAGTGTTATAATAGTAATGTTTTGAACTAGTGTTTAGATTTAGTGTATTTCGATACAAGCGTTTAATAAAAGAAATTTAGTTAGAAATCCGTAGTTTTCGAACCCGTACTTGTAACATGCGTGATAATATTGTACCTGACGTTTATTCAGTGATGAAGATTGACGAGAAATGCCAAACCGCAATGTGTGGTTGCAACAAAAATGCGTTCAGTCACATTTTGGAGTTAATAATGTTCGCCTGTATGTGAATGACATCTTCCTAGCTCGGTGGATAGAGCGTTGGAAAACATGATAACCTGTTAGGGCGCTAGCATTAGGTTCAGACGATTATCTCCACTGGCATCATTTAAAGTCAGTTTACTAAGAACAACCACAAAATTTGCAAGGGCTTTGGAACCCAAAATCAGGCATGAAATTCAAGCAATACCGCCTAACGGGCTGCAAAATTCGTTGCGAAATTTTTGTAGTAGGCTAGGTTGTTGTCAAGCTGCAGGAGGATTTCAGTTTGAACATTTAATTATTATATGTAACGACTTCTGCTGCTTTGATCGTCGTTTATTTGAAAATATATAATTATTCAGAAAAATTTTGTTATTATACCATACAATATAAGCACCAGGTCATTTCAAGGACAAAAAGAGCAATACACATCGGCAAGGATACGCTGCCACGGAAATAAAGAGTAGACATACTAAAATAAAAGGTAGGCTAAAAAAAACTGCTGTTAGACATTTTACTGTAGAGTTCATATTTACAGAAATAAGGCTGGTATTCCATACTGTTTACTAACCCCGTAGAATACAGATTACGTTATACTACCACCTTCCCAAGTATTGATGCTTGTATAGGAAGCTATCAATACTTACGAAAGTTCACTTGCATATTCAGTAATCATATATTCTTCTAATATCTTATAAGAGAATGCAGGTACTTTCAACAAACGGATGCTATCAGTTGGTATGTACTCAATTTATGCTTTGTGGAGCTAAAATAACATGTGATGAAGTCGGTTGTGATTAGTTGGAAGGCGAAAACGGCGCGAAAAGGGGATGTGGTTTATTGCTTACTGTCAAAATAATCTGTCAATCTCTTTTATCCTAATTCGATCTAAGGGTTCGGTAAGTTTTTACATGTTAAACCGTCAAGGACAAATTCTGTTTATCATTGCCTTTTTCCATGACAAAGGGCTTCAAAATGTCCATTGCTGAACGTAAGCTTTCAATCGAACCATCGTATGGAAAAATTCTGCTGTGATTTTTTCTTATTTGATATGGGGTTTTTTCTCAAAACGGGCACGTATTTGCCCAGATTGATTGTAAACAACAGCAACCGATCCTGAGTGTACACGGAGTATTAAAAAAATACCATTTTTAACTGACGCTTGTACATATATACATGCATACAATATCTGTGAAGCAATATACATTAAAATGTTATGTCAATAAAGTTGTAAGCGACCTGATCTTATTATTATATTTGCGTGTACTAGAAGAAGCAACATGAATGCGGCTATTAATTATTGTAGACGTAGTAAGCAACACATAAATACAGGTGTCCGGTCAAAACACCTTGTAGATTAGATTTTTAGGTGCTAGCTAAGAGGTCACAATCAATAAAATTCAGGGAACTTATTTCCTCTATGGTTTAGCAATAATTACTTGTACAAAACCTGGCAAACTTTTACAAAAAAGTCCTAGATATAAAAATTTTCTCCAAAATTAATATTTTGTACTTACAGATTTTTTTGTTTATTACTCCAGAGCTTGACATCCTTTATATGCAACTATAGGCGGATATCTAATTATAAACTTTCAGTGCCATTTATTTTACACAAATCTATTGTCAATCGATATCATCAATTAACGTTTGCGACCGAGCCCATCAATGTTAAAAACGTATTACACATAAAACGTGTCATTATTATTTTTATGTCATCAATTCACAATTCCATCACCAGCTTTCCATACTAAAAATACGCACTGCCGCTTGAGTCTGTTTTTAAACTGACAACCGTGTTCAGTATACCTATGTGAAATTCGTTTTTCACTTATTTAAGTATTATTGCCAGGAGGAGTTATAATATCGACAATTTTTCGCGCCTGCGGCTATATTATCATTAGAAAACACTCCCAGTCACACAATTTAATCAACGGTATATTTAGAAACTGAAAAGCCGGGGCGAGCTTCCCGCTTATTCAAATTTGTGACGTATACCTGCGCCTGCGCATCGATACGAGGTCTCGAAAATGCTAAAAAAAATAATAGTTTAAAATAGAATCATTCCGTAGTAAGAAACCACCTGTTGCCACCTCGTTAGAAAGGTGGACGGTTTCGCGTAAAGAATGCAAGGCTCCATAGAAATTATGTAAGAAGTACGCAAAATACCTACCTACTTTTTAGTTTGCGAAAACACTTATTTTACACTAATATTTAATGGAACATATGTAGCATATGGATCTATCCGTATATTGACTAATTTCTTAGCTTTTTATGCTAGGCAGAAATGCTGAATAAAATGCTTGCTAATATGAAAAAAAATTAAACTAGCAATTTCAAATTAGGATCTTGAAGTAATATGGTTCACGAGAATAATACGTAGGATTGGATCATTCCTCGTAGGTTCCGACAGTTATTTTTATGGACAATGCTTTGTATCACACCTCTCCAAACAGGCTAAAAAAGACACTAAACCTTGACGGAATGATCGCAGTGCAGACAAAATTCCGGGTCAACTGTTACTTTATACTAATAAGTACTAATTTTCTGATCAGGGGACGGCTACTTGCACCTGTGCGAGTGAGACTCGCAAACAAGCAAGGAAGAACGTATTCGGGGAAAAAGAATAGCTTAAGCAGTGCGACCGTTTGTGGTATTTTCAGTACTAATTTGGTATACTTTGAGCCAAGCAAAATAAATTTAGTGTAATTATAGTATAAATTTTAAATTTGGTACTTTTTTGTAAATTTGTTGACCCACCTAGCTGAAAGAAATTTACATGCAGACGTTTCCAGTTTCTGCTTACAACTTACAACATTTCAGGCAATTTGCCATTTGCCTCATAATATTTGACATGTATTACATTCAATTACAAATATCTTCAATCTCTGCATTCATGTTTGGGCACCATATGTAATTCCTAGCTAGCATTTTCATGCAAACTATGCCTGGGTGTTGGTCATGTAAAATCCCCAGAATAGACCGTTGAAGCTGCTTTGTAATAATAACCCTGTTTCACCAAGTTAAACAGTCGTTTTCTACTCCCAATTCATAGCGTTTGGAGAAATATGTCCTTAGATCTTCATTCTCATATAATAGATGATCTGACCACCCATAATGTTTAAATAAAGAACTTTTCGTCAACGTCTCATCACGCAGAGTACCCTCTCTGATTTCCTCTGCGTTTGACGTAGTAAAAGATAGCTTCTTCTGAGTGGAGCTTGGAGGTTTTGCAAAATATCTTCTAATCTACATCTCGAACGCTACCGGATACGGCTTATGAAAAACCGTGAACGATTTATCTTTTAGTACCAACTTGGTAGTGATACCTTGATCCCAGACTTTTCATTACTAGTAAAGACGTTGGGAAACTTTTCACTTTTTTTCAACTGGGTAACTACTTCCGCTTTTGTCCCCTCTCCCATTTGTTCTACTTGCTCTACGATGGGTGATGTATGAGAGGAGGGAGGAATTAGTGCACTATTTCATTTTGGCAAAAGGACGTCCATCCAGTCCCTACCCAACAAGGCAAAGCTTTTATTACTTACAGTACATTACAATCAACACAATTTCCTGTTTATGAGCACCCCCAATGAAGCTTACGTCTACAAGGCTAATTTCTCATCAGACAGTTTCATTGACTTCACAAGACATTAAGGATACCTGTTTGAATTTATTCTTATACACCTGACTAGAGATCAAAATGATTCTATTGCTACAGTACAAAATGCTAGGCTGGACTTTCTTCCTTACATTCTACGAATAGCTGCCCAATATGCCACTTCTTTTTTTTTCTATATCTATATTGCTTCAGGTTTGTGTAGACTAAATTAGACTAGAATTCGGGAAAAACGATTCTTTATATCCGAGAAATAGCGCTTAGCAAGCGGAAGGATGTGAACGTTATAATGACGAGCGCAAGCTTCGTTCTATGGAACAAACATTTATGATATTATAATAACTTTATATCTTTATATAATAAAGAGCAAAGTATGTATAAATCACAAGCACAGTGTTTTCTTTGGTGATATACTTTAGCGACAATAAGTTCCAAAAATGAAATTTTATGTTTTATTTAATTTATTTAAATTCGATATTCGATGCTAACAGCGGCGATACTAGCGAAGCAGAAACTTATTACATTATTTCGTATGAGTCTGCCAAAGTATCTGTATTATTTTGTTTTATGTAATTGTAGCAACGCATAGCATAATACTGCAATGCTTTCTGGGATACTCTGATTATGAAATATCTCGAAATTATTATATAAGTAGCTTGTAAATAGGCTTTTTCGCGATTTTTAGCAGATAATTCTAATGATCGTTTCCAAGCATCAAAACTATACGGAAACTAAATTTAAATTCTAGACCGTATCCGGCTTAACTGAGATTATAAAATCGTGTTAGAATCTCTACCCAGGTTTGAAGCCCGAAACTAAAATTTACTACGTGGTAAATTCTGTTTATGATTTATAGTTTACGCGTAAAAAGCAAAGCAAAAGCATTAAAAAACATATGTACTGCAACCTTATAAACAACCTACGTGTAAACTACAAGTATTTGCGTAAAAATGAAAATGCGTTTTACAACTAAAAATAACCTTTGATCCTTTTGGCGAATCGCACTGTATTCCGATGCAAACTTTGGCCACTCTTAGAGTTTTACGTCCTACATTTTTAGTCTTCTGCTTTTTCCTCCTGATATGTATCCATTTCCTCAGGAGTCAGGATTAGTAAAAATGTTACGCTATACGATTTTTAAAAATTTTTGAGGTTTCATTTTTTGTTAACAAATATCCAAGCACCACAGTTTCCGAAAACTACATTTTATTTGCAAAATCATTCCCATAGTCCTTCCACTTGGAAAAATTTACTTGACCAGCCTAAATGCAGTGATCAGCAAAACCTCTTGTGCTTTTATAGATTTCATGCTTGAAACAATTTTTTAATCACATTTTAGACAAAATCACATTCATGGGCTGGCTTTTTAATATGGAAAACAGATATAAATTGCAAATGCCTTGTTTATTTGAAAATATCGTTTTAACGAAAACACCTTAATATCTATACAAGATTACGCAGTGATGTTCACATAAACTTCGCCTCAACACTTTTTTGTGTTATCGTTCTCATACGTCTGTCGCAGCCTTGTTTCGAACAATGAACAAAAAAATATTTTTAAAGGAATTCATCTAACTATTAAATTGCAAAATTGTAGTGCTTTTTCTTTTGTATCAGTATTATTATTATAATATTAATATTATATTATAATATTAATATTATATTATAATATTATTATAAAAGGGTTTATTATTATTATTATTATTATCAAATAAAACTTAAATGAGCAGAAGTAAAACGATCTTTGGCAAGCTGCACATTAATAAACGAGCCTTGCTTTTTCCATTTAATATACATCTTTATCTAAACTATTAACAAAAATAGCTGAAAAAAACATGAAATTGTTTTAACGCAAATATAGCAGTGATAAGTCTTATTCGATGTTTGTGTTACTTTAGTGGAAATAGATTTCGAAAATTAAAATGCTTCAACTTCCTCATGTCGACGAGACGTTTCGACCTTTACAGAAGTTTTATTTAACTTTTTGAATATTGTTTAATTGTTTTACCGGCAATTTAATGAAGAACATTGTTTTCTCCAAGAAAAAGTTTACAAACTGTATATTTAATCTATAAATTATAGTATAAAGCTAACACTAAAGAAAGTAAAGAATTTCATTATATTTTAAACTTGCCATAAAAGTTCCACCAACAAAATCACTTAAATGTTACAAAATAGTGATGCGAGTATTCGAGTACAAAAATCGAATAGTATTCGATTCTACGAAGTACTCGTTGTTCTCAAGAACACGTGTGTGGGTACTCGATACTTCGGTACTCGGATGATGTAACGATGTTAGACAATACGATATTCAGAATCGAGTGCAGCATACCGCAATTTCGGATCGCGGCATGTAAGGGAACAAGACTCAGACGGTATTTGAGACCAAATGCGGTTTTCGATTCGCTTCTCGTATTTTCATGCTGAATATCKCGTGCTACAATCGACGACTCGCGTGATCCTGGTTGCCGACTCATGGATCTCCGCTTTAAAGTAAACGATGTGCATAAGTATATGAGCAGGATTTTACATTGCGGTTTGCGGTCCACTCCCGTCTTTCAATATAACCTTTGACGAGACATATTCACATAAAATAGTAATAATAGTTGTCCATTTCTGAACAAATGAATGAATCTAAACTAATTATTATGTTTTATCCTTGGCTGAAATCGGAAACTGCCGTACGCTATATATCACGTTGCCGCGTCGGCCTGTAACAAGTGACTATTTCCCCGCAACCTGCAACTCTACTACCCGGTACTCTAACAAGTATTCGATTCTGAAAAGTATTCTAGAACAAGGTACTCGATTCTTTAAAGTACTCGATTCTGAACAACGCTATTACAAAATAAGAGTAATAACTAAGAATTTAGATGGCAATGCTATCTGTCAGCATTACACTGACATGATGACAAAGCCACCTAGCTGCCATAATGGGATCTACTTCCTAAAGGAAGTGACAAATTGGCATGCTGTCTGCACTAGACCTAAACTGCACTGATGAGCTATAATGATGATGAATGAGCGAAATAGATCTATCTGCAGTTGGTTGCGGTGCAGACAGCACAGCATAGACATGCATATTAATGTATGTCGGTTCTTGCCCGCTGGGGTGTGACAGTAGACTAGCCTCCTCGTGGTACACCCTGGGCAACGTGACACTCAGTCGCGGCTAAAGAGTCTACAACAAGTGGCGATCAGATTATATCCTCGTGATTTCCTGATCACTACACACATGGTTGAAGTAAATGCAGAAAATGGTCCTTCTCAGGATCACATGACAAAGAATATTGGTCAAAGTGTCCGAATTTGCCAATTGAATATTGAGGGCATCAGTAGATCCAAGTGCCAATATCTAAGCAAGATACTAAAGGAAAATGACGTGGACATTCTCCTCATACAAGAAGCACACTTGGAAAACGATGAGCAAGCCAGAGCACGTGCAAACATACCTGGCTATAATATCATTGGTATAACTTTCCATGCTCATTATGGTAACATAACATATGCCCGTAACGACATTGAGAATATAAATCTCGTATCCACATCAACCGAAAACGATATCCATTCCATCGCCGTAAAAATGGGTGAGACCACTATCGTTAATATCTATAAACCCCCTGGGACCGCTTGGCCTCGCAACGTATTACCGCAATACCAACACCCAGCAGTATATAGTGGCGACTTTAATAGTCACCATACTGAATGGAAGTATCAACATAATGATACAAATGGCGAGAGGCTATACGACTGGATAACGGAAAACAACATCCAACTAATATTCGACGCCAAAGAGAGGGGCTCGTTCAAATCAAGGGTGTGGAATAGAGAATATAACCCTGACTTAACTTTCGTCACAACCAGCAACTCCGGCCAACCAATTCATGCCCAAAGATGCATCCTGAAGGACTTTCCTAAAAGCCAACATAGACCGGCACTCACTAAAYTGGGCATCCAGATCCCTATTATAAGATCTTTCCCTAGACCGAGGTGGTATTTCTCTAAAGCCAACTGGCTCGCCTTCTCCAGAGACTTGGACAAGTGCTTAATATGGATACCCCCTACATACAAACATTACAAGAGATTTGTTGGTGCTGCTATCTCAACAGCCAAGAAACACATTCCAAGAGGGTTTCGTAACCAGGATGGACCAACGAGAGCGAAACAAAATACCAGGAATACCTTGACAGTGGTGATGCTGAAATAGGAGAAGATCTGCTACTCACTTTGGATGCTGCCCGTAGACAAAAGTGGATCCAAACTGCAGAGAATGTGGATTTCAAGCACTCAAGTAGAAAAGCATGGGCCTTGCTGAAGAAACTGGGCGAAAGTCCACCAGTTCTTAAGAATAACCCTTCGATTACACCGAATCAAGTAGCTAATCATATAATATCGTCGTCACGCGCACCCAAGGAGAAGGAGCATACCAGACATATTAAACAAGAACTTAGGGAGATCAAAGCCACATGTCGGGATGGGACTGATTATTCGATACCTTTCACGTACGCTGAAGTTTCCATCGCACTCCAACAGATGAAGATCGGTAAAGCTCCGGGATTTGATGGTATGCATAATGAGTTTCTCATCAACTGTAGCCCATTTGCCAAAAATTGGCTAGCCAATTTTTTCACAGACATCCTATAAAGCGGCAACATGCCAAAGGAATTCAAGAAAACGAAGATCATCTCCATTCTAAAGCCAGGGAAGCTTGCCGACCAGGCTAGCAGTTACCGACCAATTGCATTACTGAGTGCCTGCTTTAAACTCCTCGAACGCATTATTCTAAACCGAATTGCTGAGATTTCAGAACACATCCCCGTCGAACAGGCAGGCTTCAGACAAGGCCGTAGCTGTATAGACCAGGTTCTCAGCCTTACGACCTACGTCGAGGCAGGGTTCCAAAATCGACAGAAAACATCAACGGTCTTCGTGGACCTATCAGCCGCCTTACGACACAGTTTGGAGAGAAGGACTTTTATATAAGTTTTTAAAATTGATTCCTTGCAACACACTGGGCTCACTCTTGAATAACATGCTCTGCAATAGGTCTTTCCAGGTGATTATGGGTCAAACACAAAGCCACACAAAATCTTAAATAATGGGCTACCCCAAGGTTCTGTCCTTGCTCCGATACTTTTTAATCTCTACATTGCGGACATGCCGGATACTACTAGTCTAAAATTCGCCTATGCAGATGATCTGGCCCTTGCCGTAAGCCGCAATACCGTGAAGGATACAGAAAGAATCCTAACAAACGATCTGGCTATATTGGGAGCATATTACAGAAAATGGAGACTGACACCAAACCCAAACAAAACAGAGTGCATATGTTTCCATCTCAACAACAAGGAAGCCGCACGCAAACTGAACATCCAGTTCGATGGACACCCTGTGAAACATAACCCAACCCCGAAGTACCTTGGTATTACTCTTGATAGGTCCCTCACATACAACTCTCACCTGCAAAAAACAGCAGCTAAAGTTCGCACAAGAAACATCATCCAGAAGTTATGCGGTACAACGTGGGGATCTACAGCCTCAACCTTGCGAAGTGCGGCTCTTGGACTTGTGTATAGCTCGGCTGAGTATGGCGCCCCCATATGGCTTAATAGTAGTCATACTGACAAATTAGACGTTCAACTAAACTCTACTATGAGAACAGTCACTGGCTGCATAAAGAGTACCCCGACCCATTGGCTCCCCACTCTCAGCCATATCCCACCACCTCAAATAAGAAGACAAGGAGCTCTAATCCGAGAATATAGAAAAATACTGCATAACGAACAGCTCCCAATCCATAACTACATCCCGGCAGCCACATCCACCAGGCTTAAATCCAGATGTCCCGTAATAAAAACAGCTAAAACCCTGCTCGACGAGAATTTGACCATCGAGCAGAGATGGGAATCATCATGGAACCGAGCTGTCCCTCCTGAAGTAAGTCAGTACCTGAACACGCATGATAAGCCAGACGGATTTGACCTACCACGACGCATCTGGAAAATCGCTAACCGAATTCGGACAAATCACGGTCTTTGTAGGGACTCACTACATAAATGGGACAAAATTCCGGACCCACTGTGTGACTGCGGAAGGGAAAACCGGACCATTCAGCATATTGTGGAGAACTGCGAGACCACGGCCTACCCTGGTGTAATGTCTGATTTCCTCACACTCCCACGTGCGGCGATTCAATGGATTGAAAATCTATCGATAGAGATATAAATGTGTTATTTTTATGTTTTTATGTTTGTGTATGTGTTTTATATATACACCTTTATAATTTTATATTTTTGTACGTTCTGCTCTGTGTGTAGCCATACGCTAAATAAATCTTGCCCGCTTGCAAAAAGTGCCGTGGGGGCCTGCTGTCAAATTGAAGTATGCAGGTGCAGGGCCGGCGCTACCATTAAAGCAAGCTAGGCAGTCGCCTAGGTCTCAAGGCTAAAGGGGGCGCAAATGCTGCAAATTTGGTCATGTTTCTAGAACACCGTAGTAGATGTTAATACAATTTTTGTTAGAAAATTTTGATACACTTTAAGCGGTTTATAAAAAAAGTAATCTCTAAATTAATTAGTGGTACGGAAAATATGAAGAGTGGATGTGTGATGTGTACAATCGTAATATGTAATCTTATTAGCAATAACTCGATATTGTTCACGCTCTATTCGCATTCACCCCCACCGCGCAGGTACCGGCAGTTTTCACACTCACGTGTTGGTGGATGGTGGATTTGAAAGAGTTAGTGGAACAATTTGCAAAGAAAAACGCAAGAAAATTTAGATTTTGATTTTGTGTTCTGTTATTTTTTGAGTTTACAGGGTCGCTACAAAGTATGGAATCAGAAGGATATTTCAGGTTCTGATCAACCGATTTTTCTGAAATTATGCATTGATCTATGGGTAATTAAAATGCATTTTTTTCTACTCCGTGTCAACTCCCGTTTTGGAATATAGGAGCAAGTTGCATTTTTTGAAATGGGAAGGGGGGTCAAAAGGCACATCATTGAAAACGAACGTTGATTGCAACATGTGGCGGTGCACAAACTTGTTGAAAGCGTACCTGTTCAGAAGGGCGCGCAGCATTTTCACGACTAGGGAACAGTCGAATAAGTTCTGGTATAATGTGTTCGCGCAAGAGCTGTAAATACTTGACTGCATTCAAATTTCCATCGATGAAAAAAGGTCCAATAATATGCTCGCCGATAATACCACACCAGACATTCACTTTCTGAGGGTTGTGTGTGGACCTGTTACATCCAATGTGGATTTGTGTCCGGCCAATATCTGCAATTATGGCTATTCACATTACCATCGAGGCAAAAAGTCGCTTCAGCAGAAAACATAATCCAATTTAAAATGTTTCTATCTTCATCTAACATATGTTCATAGCAGTTTCGCAAAATTCTATCCTACGATCAAAATCATCTTCGCACAGTACTTGTAATAAGTGAATTTTGTTTGGATGAAACTTCTCTTTCTTCAAAATTTTGTGATTAGATCTTCTGTTAATATGGTAAGTGGGAGCACGCTGTTGTGCGGAATACTACACATTTAAACGGACATTCAAGCTACTTCCCTCACTTGTAGCAACCTTTGGACTTCCTGGTTTTTTAAGATTTTTAACACCGCCAGTTTCGTCAAAACGTTGCAATGTTTTAATAACTGTTGATCTGGTTGGTTCACGATCTTCTTGAATTGCATTGAAGAGTACAACTACTTCCGAAGAACTCGCCTTCTATTTCCATAACCAATCATCATCAAAATTTCAATGTGATCATGTTCACTTAATTGAGGCAATGCGGTTGCAAATAACAAAGGGAATGAAATTTATCACCAGTCACGAGGAAAATGGAGACACTTGGAGTTTTTGCTCTTACTTAGCGATAACTAATATGGTTTTTAACCCGAAGTTTTTTGCAAGACCCAAGTTTGTTATCACACTTTTCTCAACTCAGAAGCAATAAATTGTATAAGTGTGATACATTTTTGAAATTAGGAAAAAATATCCTCTTCAGCCTTTTGACTCCCTTCCCATTTAAATAATGCAATTTGCGCCCATATTTCGGAAACGAGAGCTGACACGGGGTTGAAAAAATTCAAAAAAATGCAATTTAATTACCTATAGACCCATGCACAATATCAGAAAAATCGGTCGAACAGAACCTGAAATATCCGGCAGGTTCCTTACTTTGTAGCAACCCCGTATGTTGTTTTGTATGTTTATGACTATATTTTGTTTTGAATTTAAAAATATATTTTATTTTATTTACAAATACATAAATATTAATTATTGCCTTTTTATGAAGAAAATATGCATATATAATAGGTGAAAGGGGGGGCGTACCAATAAATTTTGCCTAGGGCGCAAAATAACCTCGCGCCGCCGCCGGCACTGTGCAGGTGCATGCCAATTTGTCAGGCTAATACAGGTCACTTTAGGAAGTAGATCCCATTATGGCAGCTAGGTGGCTTTGTCATCATGTTAGTGTAATGCTGACAGATGGCACTGCCATCCAAATTCTTACTTACATCATACCAAGCCTTTGATATATATGCAAAATCAGTTCCATGCCGTGCTGTCTGCACTAGACCTAAACTGCACTGATGAGCTGTAATGATAGCGAAATAGATCTATCTGCTGTTGGTTGCGGTGCAGACAGCACAGCATAGACATGCATTTTAAGAGTAATAACTATATAAATATTGAAATGTGTGGATTTTGATTTTCAAGATAAATATTATAGCCATCACTTTTCTCATTTTGCAATGAGTTTCGCGTTCACATAACACGGTACCGGCCGTTCAAGGAAACTGCTTTGTTAGAACATTACCTGTGGTTGTGGACGGGCGGCCCATAACGCACATTTTAATATGTAAATATTACCCTAATAAATCATCAAATATAATTGTTGTTCTGATATAATAATGCTTGTTTTTCTATATCCACCGCCCCCTAGCGGTGGAAGACGCTATGTCGTTTATCGGCTCTGTAACGAATTGGTTACCGCCATCTACCGTTACTCAACTCGTTTGCCAAAGCTAGTCGTTCCTTCAATAATGTTATTGTGTGTACGTACATATTACAGGTATACTTAGAGTGCCTAGCACATAAATAAAAACAATTTAAATTTTAATTAATGTGCAGCTTTCCAAAAGATTGTTTTCCTTTTGCTGCTGTAAGTTTTATTTGATAATAATAATAAACCCTTTTATTTTCACCGATGTCGAGCAAATAGCTATAATAATAATAATGTTTAAGATAAATCTGTAATTTAAACATTCTATATAGGTAACATCATTATTCACACATATGCTACAGATTTAATACTATTTTGCTAGATGTTTTCTTAAAATATCATTTTATTGTTTATTTAATTTCTTCGCTTCTTTAATTAAAATTAAAATTTAGTTAATCTCTCAAGATTAACTAATAAGGCACTATACCGCTTTACTGAAACTAATTGATATAACCCAATTTTGAGTACTTAAGTATTTACTACCGAGTAATAATAGGCTCATATTATATTTAGTGATTTTTTTTATTTGCGTTTAAAATAACGTTTTTATTAATTTTCAACAGTAATACGTAAATTTTGTTTATATCTTTTCACCAAAAAATATCCATTCATCCTTTTCTTAGACTGTGAAAGCCTGATTGATAGCAATACTGTACCACATTGTCATAAAAATGCAAATAATAATTATAAAAATTTACAGGTTCCTATTTAAATATTTTACACCCTACTTGTTTGAAAGCAGAAAACAAAACTAACCTGTACATACTCATATAAAAAGATGCCATCAAAGGGTGTGTCAAATAGCAACAAACACTAACATATGAAAAAATAAGACATTTCCATGTTTCATATTCTTGTATAACCATCCTTGTGATCATATGATCACAAGGATGGTGCATATGCACTACCTCATTTTTTGAAGGATTGTCTATTTTAGAAAAATATTTTTAATTTTAATTAATGCATAAAAAAGTACAAACCACAGCATATTGAAAACTTTATTCTAACTTTATAGCTACAATCACTCAGTATATTTACAGTATGCTGAATTAAAGAATATCTTTGTTAGAAATGTATAAATGATTGTGAAGCAAGATGTTTATGTCAAGGGTATCAAAAAATGCTTTATTTTAACAACTTGCAATACCAAACATGGTATTTTACAATCCAGGTATGTATTACTTTCCTGTTTTACTCTGGGATTACAGATCAACAATAAACAGCATTAATTTTACCTGGTATAGACAGTACTACAAAATTTTTATCAAAACATCAAAAGTAGTTTGCAAATCAGTATATATTAATTTATAATCCATTGAGAAACTGGCAGTGTTGACACCTAAAATTTAGTTGCTTAAGGCCTAAAACAAAGCAATCATTCTTATTATCAGTATTATTATTATTACCTCTTATATTATTTTAAACAAAGCTTCAATTACCATGCTATTTCAATAAACTTGTAACACTGCCTAAATGAATACTTAATACTGTGTAATAGTAGTAGGTACTTGATCTTGTATCAACCAAAATTTAAATTTCATGTAAAACAGTGTTATCACTAACTTGCTCAAACAATTACTCATTTCTTGCTTGATTGATACAAAAAAAAGTTAAGTACAAAATTGTATGTTGCCAGATTTATATGGGATATTTGATGTTTGCCTCCAATAATAAGATTTTACTTCAAAACATTAATATTTCTTTCAATGCAGCACTTACAACAAGCAAATACATGTTTCTCTGTCATACCTGGCAACATTGTAGACACACAAAAAACATACCTAAACAACTGACTAAAAAAATTAAATAAATACTGTACATAAGTCAACAAGCAACAATAAAAAATGTTGACAAGTGCACTAATATCTGCATAAATCAAGACAGTTTATTAACTATACTAAATAACAAATTAATAATGACTACAAGAATAAGTCAAAAACTTTCCAAAAGCAGATAATATTAATGTGGTTGGTATTGTGGCTATCACATATGAAAATAGTTGGTAACGAAAACATATACTAGAAAAGACAAAAATTTATTGCACCCATGAAGCTGGTACCCACAAAGGTTCCGTTTCAACACGAATTGCAGCTGCAAGCAATTGACTAAATGCAACAGCTAAATCATCGTTCACTATTTGTTCATCAAACAAGTGTTCATAGAGGAATTCTATACGAGCTGAAGATTTTATTATGTCACTGAATTCATCATCCTGTAACCACACAGATATATTATTATTACAAAATAATGTGACACTGCAAAAACTTACCGTAAAGCCTCGTGAATTATTCACATCAAATGTGGATCTAGCATGAGCAGCAGTTCTAGTTTCCTTCAATATGTCCAATGGTGGTGGCTTTATGTAAATTATATAGGGTTTCAACTGGGGTGTTCTAAGCATTTTTAAGGCTTGATAGTGTGGACTGAGAATACAAACATGACCCGAATTTACTATAGACTTCACACTCTCTGCTGAAGTTCCGTACAAGTTGCCTTTATATTCTCCATATTCAATAAATTTGCCAGCCTCAATGTCTTCTTCCATCTTTTCTCTAGTCACAAAGAAATATTCTTTGCCATTGACTTCACCTGGTTTCATAGGTCGACTAGTATCTAACAAAAATAAGAGAAAAAATTAACCTGCATGAAGACCAAAACTACAAAATAACACCAAATAACCTTCAATTTTGAATAGTTTATAATGCTCTCATACACAATATCTACATGTAATGATCCGCAACTGTTCAGACGTCATACTTGAAATATTTCAATAAGGAAGATCGCAAATTTTGTTGCAATGGATACATCACAAGACAAACTTAAATGCTGTATTCTCTACATACATTAAAATGAATAATGAATTTAAGGCAGGTAATAGTAAAAGAAATTTCCTCTTTTTTAACTTACTAAACACAGATAGGTATACAAAGCAAGTGCTTCTAAACTAAACATAAAAAATGATCTTCAGAATACTAAACAAAAATTCAATGCATAACAAAGCATAACTACGTGTAATGTCATATCTTAAACAAATGCAACAGAATACTGTGATCAGTGGGGGTTTGTCAGAAAAGGCAGGTTGGACGGCGGAGTGGACAGTACCGACCCTCGAAAAAACAACATGTATTTGCATTTGCATTTGGTATTTGGTTTAATTATTTAGTTTAGTTAGTGTACGCAACCCGCAATAGGTCCTTCGGCTTTATGCATTTGACAGATGACAAGTTCTAGCGTTCCAGCAATTAGAGCGGCGGTGAATAACTACAAACACATTTGCTGATACATAAGCTTCTTAACCTTAGATGACAAGTTATTTGTTCACAAATTAAGACCACTTAGTTACTTCTACCCTACCTAATATATTTGTTAAAATTTATTAAATACACCTACCCCATATATAGAATCTTCGGTTTTTGTTTTTTAGAAATATATTCCTGCTAATTTTATGTCTTGCACAACTTAATTTTTGTTGCCTACTTAAAAGTTATTTTTATTTATTTGATATTTGTCCCTTCCGCATATATAAAAGAGGACAGGTAATTTCGCCACCAGTAATTACATTGATCCTTAGCCATATCCTTTCGGTCTAATCGTATGGGTAAATTCGCCACCAATACTTTTTATTGAGATTTGTAACTGATAAGAATTATTGCTCGGAATACCCGATAACCCTAAAAATCCGTGAGTAATAAAACAGAAGAATGGGGAAAGAATTGTTAGTTCTTGTTTATCATTTGCCAGTTCTTATTAAGTCCAGGTAGAGGAGTATTCCAATATTCAACATGTCTTTTAAAACAAGTACGTGTGGGAAATCGATGTTAGTCGTTGGTAACTATAAATTTAGTTTTCATAAAAAAATCAAATGTACCGAAGAAATCTTGTGGAAGTGTATCAATAGAATGTGCCAGTGTACCACAAATTTAGCAAATTTTGCTTTAATAAAATCAATAATTGAGAAATCTCAGCTTGTTTACTTTTCACTTATGGTATTTTCTTGGAGGTTGCAAATTCAAAGTATATCTAAGTAAGGACTCAAAATATGGGGTATATGGAAGCATGTTTGACATGAGTATCAATGAAGTTTATAGCTAAGGAAAATAGTTTACCTCAACATGTGCAGCATATATGCAATGCCTACTTAACTTTTACCCAATACTTAAGTATCAACGTCATATTCATTAATTTATTAGATTTTCATTAACAAATAACTGTAGATACAAATTGGCACAGTGTTGCGGAAGAAAAAGCAACAAATTAAGGTTGTCTATAAAAAATTGCCCACTCTTGAGTTTATTTATTAATCAATTACAGAACTCAGACAGTGCCAATGTTAGGGTCTACTTTACCATTACCAACAAAAATTGGGAAAAAGAAATCCTGGTGGACAGCACTTTGCTTCTCAGAAAATATTTCTTAGGAGTATCCACAGAATGGTTAAGAGCGAAGCCCAAGTGGGTCGTTCGTTAGAAAACACCATATGTTTCATTACTTTTGAATCTCTACTATACAGGGTGTCCCATTTTCGTTGTAATTGTAGGGTATCTCGGTAACTATCAATGCAGAGCGTTGAGGTTTCGACATTACTGTATTACATTTTGTCTTTTGTTTTAAAGCTGTAGCCACCTTTTCAAAAACGTAACATTTCCTCAGATCTCAATATCTCGATTGGCTATGTAGATACWAAAAAACTGTAGACATTTTTTTATAGACATTTTTATTCTGAATCCAGTAGCATACTCAGAATTTATTTAGGCGGTCACATTTTAGAGATATAACGCAAAGTTGCATTTTTTAAAAAGGAAACTATAGTTGGCTTTGCTATTATTAAAAAGACCTATTTTTCTGATTAAGAAAATGTGTACATTGTTGGGTTTCTTTTTACTAATCTTGGTATTAATCCAATTTTTGTAATAATTTAATGAGATTTTACATTTTTCGGCAAAATTAATGTAAATAATTGACGATAAACAATGCTTAGGTACTTATCTCCAAATAAACAATCATTTTCATTAGTTACATGGCCTAAATTACCGATAAAAAACTGCATGAGCGCTCTTAGAAGTCATATGTATGTATTCAAATATGCATATATTATTTGTAATGGATTGAAATTTTTACTTAATAATATTAATTATATTGTGTTTTCTTATTCCATAACCTCCTGGATGTAAACGTAAAATCTGATTAAATTACTAAAAAAAATTGAATAATTTCAAAATTAGTAAAAATAAATCTAACAATGCACACATTTTTTAATCAAAATAAATAGGTCTTTTCAACCTCAGCAAAGCCAACTATGGTTTCCAATTTAAAAAATGCAAGTTTGGGACCCCCTAAAAGAATTCTGAGTACGCCACTGGATTCAGAATAAAAATATCTATAAAAAAAGTCTACAGTTTTTTTGTATCTACATAGCCAATTGAGATATTGAGATCTGAGGAAATGTTACGTTTTTGAAAAGTTGGCTATAGCTTTAAAACAAAAGACGATACAAAAATGGCGATGGTACAGCTCAACTCACAACAAAAAAGTAATACAGTAATGTCGAAACAATTACAATTACAATTACAACTAAAATGAGACACCCTGTACATATCATGTAGTAAAGAAAATTCATTTTGCTTTATTGCCTTTAGAGTTAAAAGACTTGGGTGAGTAAAAGTGACCTGTTAATCCTATCTCGCCTATGGAACCAAAGCAATACGTCTGCACCTGATAAAACTCCCAACATACCTATCCAAAATACAACAAAATTTTTTCAAAATTATTATGTAACCATGGGTAGTCGCTAGCTCACAAGCTAGAGGGGGGCAAGCAAGAAAAAACAATCGGGGAAGGAATACTGCTTTTGTAATTGTACAAATAAAAAAACTAGATAATGCACAAATTTTAAATATCGTTATATCTCAAATAAACATTGATATAGTTTATGTATCGATATATTGCCAAACGGACAAACGATACTTCAATACGGGCGATATGTGATTCAGCACTTCACAACAATTTATAAGATTTTGGAGGTTTCGAAGACCTGGAGGGATTCAACACTTTCAATGAAAGTACACTATATCTTGAATTCGACACCAACAGACAGCACAATTACAATTAACAAATCCATTAAGGAATGCAAATTTCTATAATGAAGATTAAATGGTAAGAAATGAAATATCAAAAACTCATACATTAAATAAGTACAAGATTAAATAAGAACAATGATGAAATGATACGGCAGAAAATTTCTAAAAAGAGGACGGATCTAGACGATAAAGATTTTACGAAAAAGTTTAATTTTAATTGAAATACATATACCTAAAGCTATGAAAAGAAATAGAGGTTCCTATAAACTTATTTGAAATAGCTGTAGTTATAGTTGTATCTAGATGGCTATGATTTTGATACTGTATTTGTGAATTATTTTGGTGGGATTAGCAAACACATTTTAATACTTTACAAAATGCCCATACTTTATCCAAAAACGTATTACAAACTTTAGTTAAGATAAAAGAAACTATGTAGTACATATATGCAGTTATATGTTAAATGCTTAACTGCCTTTAATTAATTTTAAACCAGTGAGACACAACCTGTGTGAACTCATATTCACTCGTAGTTTTGTTATAACATTCGATTTTATCGGAAACAAATCTTTTGTCATCCTAACATGTTGAGTTCTTATTTTGGCTCTTTATGTCTTTGACTAGTACTTTGATTTTCAAATACACAAATGTGTGACAATAAATTGGAGGTACATTTGAACTCGGCAACAGTTCTAATCTCCAATACGTTTATTATCCAAGATTCCAAGATCAAGCCGTTGTTTTCTTTTTACGAATTTTAATGCATAGAAGACCTTCGTTTGCATTTAGATCAGCCGCATTTTATTTATTTAAAATTTTAAGCACCTAAAACAAAGACACATCGAAATATTTTTTCCTACATGTTTTCCATTCAATAATTTGTAATTTTACCAAATTTGCTTACTTATATATCCCTGAATAAGAATGTAATGCAAAATTGAAAAGTGAACCTTATAAACCTGTAGCTATAGTTATTGTTGCAAGTTGTTTGGTGCCAAGCTGGAGAACGCCCCTGCGTTTAATGATGCATTATGTAGTAATAAATTTAACAATATAATTAATTAAATATACTAAATTAATATAAAAACAACACACAACATAAACGTCAGTCTGCTTCGCCATTTTCACTTTACCTCTTTTGTCTAATTTCCAGGGGGGGCAGCTGCCCTCCCTGTTCCCCCTTGGCGACGCCCATGTATGTAACTAAATACCCAAAAGATAAATATACAGCTTATAAGCAAAAATAAAACAAATTCTTGAGCATAAAAGCTTAGGCAATTTTTCATACAATTATCCTGATAAWATACCATCAACCTCGATAGCGCTACTTACAGGGCACTGGTGTTTTAAATTTCTGGGGATCGGTGTCAATCAAGCGTCTTTTCAGCTCATTCCTTCCAATTCCAGGGGCACCGATCAGCACAAGTGGGCGGCAGATTCCTGGTCGAGGATACAACTTTGCCACTTCCTCGTATGTAGGAATCAGCTCTCGATCAAAGTCATCATTTTCCTCTGTGTCATACATAATCTTTTTAGTTTTGGGTGCAGCAGTGCAATGTGGGGATTTCGGGGACTGACTGCATGAAAGTACAGGCAAAGCTGAAACAGAGCACAGCCCTGCGGCCGAGTTATGAATGTTAATTGCGCTAGTATTAGCAAAGGACTTGTGAGTATGAAAATTCAAAATGAGGAAGAAAAAACAGTGAAAACAGGAAAAGATTTTCAACATATTTTGTTACATAGTGAATAATGAAATATAGCTAAATATGGTTAAGGTTGTTTAAAGCCGTAAAAGCAATAAATGCATAATTTATATATCTTCCAGATGCCAACGATAAATAGCTTACATTTTTTCTCATTCAATATCATTCTGTTTGAACTGCACCAGTTTTCTATTGTTTCGATGTGTTTTTGTAATAATATATTCATTTCCTGAATAAAATAATACTGTGCCACAGTAATAATACTGTGCCATCTGCAGACCTAATAGACCGTCAGATAGTGAAAGATTTAGGTGCCCCACTTTCACATGCAAGCTTTGAAGAGGGTTGAGAGTATATTGGGGCAGAGTACAGGGTGTCCCATTTTCGTTGAAATTGTAGGGTATCTCGGTAACTATTAGAGCATTGTGGTTTTGACATTACTGTATTACTTTTTTGTTGTGAGTTGAACTGTACCATCGCCATTTTTGTATCATCTTTTGTTTTAAAGCTATAGCTAACTTTTGAAAAATGTAATATATCTTTAGTTCACAATATCTTGATTGGCTATGTAGATGCAAAAAAACTGTAGAGACATTTTTTATAGATAACTTTATCCTTTTTATTCTTTTAATGGAAACCATAGTTGGTTTTGCTATGGTTAAAAAGACTTATTTTTTCTGATGAAGAAAATGTATACATTGTTGGGTTTATTTTTACTAATGCTGGTATTATTCCAATTTTTGTAATAATTTAATGAGATTTTACGTTTTTTGTCCAAATTGATATAAATAATCGACGCTAAACAATGCATAGGTACTTATCTCCAAATAAACAATAATTTCCATTAGTTACATGGCCTCCTAGATTACGAATAAAAAAACTGCATGGTCACTCTTATGAGTCTTATGTATGTTTTCAAATATGCATATATTATTTTTAATGGATTAAAATTTTTACTTAAAAATATAAATTATATGGTGTGTTTCCATAGCCTCCTGAATGATAACATAAAATCTGATTAAATTACAAAAAAAATTGAATAATTCTAAAATAGTAAAAATAAACCTAATAATGTATACATTTTGTTAACCAGAAAAAATAGGTCTTTTCAAGCATAGTAAAGCCAACTATGGTTTCCATTAAAAAAAATGCAAGTTTGTGTTATATCTCAAAAATGTGACCTCCTAAAAAATTCCGAGTGCGCCACTGGATTCAGAATAAAAATATCTATAAAAAAGTCTAGTTTTTTTTGTATCTACATACCTCAGCGAGATATTAAGAGCAGAAGAAATGGTACATGTTTCAAAAGTTGGCTATAACTTTAAAACAAAAGACGATACAAAAATAATGATGGTGCAGCTCAACTCACAACAAAAAAGTAATAAAGTAATGTCGAAACCCTCTAGCATTAATAGTTACCGAGATACCGTACAATTACAACGAAAATGGGACACCATGTACAATGAAGGTATATTTCTGAGTGGTCCCTGTAATAACAAATTGAAAAAGTCGATTTTCCACAACACAAATAAAAGGTTTCTTGCAGATTGTTAAAGGATTGAAATAAGAGCATAATGTTGCAAGGCAAGATGAATAACAATTTTATATGTTTTTGAGAAAAGTGGCAGCAAATATATAGGTCTATGATCTTTTTGAAATTTTTAACTTATCCGGAAAATTMCCTTGTTTTACTTTTATACTGTCATGCCCTGGCATTTAGGCTATAAATAATTTTMGTTATTTTGTGAGGGTTTATTTATTTTATTTAAAATCTTGTGTTGAATGTGTTGTTTTGTTTAAGAGTTTTGCAGTTTGTAGAAAGTACTTATTAAGATTTTTACTGATGTCTTTCTTGTTTTGATTCTCTAATTACCACATATACATAGTTTTAAATATATGGTATCTGCCTTTAAGCCTACATTTGAGAAAAACAAGCTGCATCAAAACGTACAGTCCTCCCTTTCGAGGGATAAAACCGGAAAATATTATCGTCTGGTAGTTTTTACCAGTAATTAATACACTCATAGGTTTGAAGATAGTTTTATTCTAAAGCTGGTGAAAACTAAAAGTGTAGGCCAAAAATATTCTAAAAAGTAGACCTCGCAATTAGCGATAAAGGTATATAGCTATATTCGTTGCAAAAATTCCTTAGGGTCTAATTTAATTAATATCTTATCTTTTGGATAAGCATTCATTTATTTCTAAATATTGTGTAGTTTTTGAGTGGTACTGTTTCAATCTCAGTTAGATCTTTACCCCTTTCCAGGGTACTAGCCTAAACCAGCATTTATGAATCGCATTTGTTATAATGGGTCAAAACAAGCAACTTATTTCCAACACTGTTTTGGCATTTCAGTAGCTTAAGCAAACGAACCTTTTCTGCTTGTGGATAGTGAAACAGAGTGTAGTGTGATCACGAATTTAAATACATTAACTGTTGTAATAAATTATACGAAGAACAATTAAGGCATTCAATAAACTAAATTTATTTATCTAGTTAAATTGTTTTTTTGGTAATAATAATTCTACTTCCTTTTTTATTTAAACATAAAAATATAAGAACATTTTTATTAAACATAGCAACATAAAACTAAAAAATATATATATAAATCCATCATGCAAATGTAAAGTTGTTAAACAAGTACAGAAATATGTCTCTTACGAGAATCTGTAAATCAAAATAAACCTTGCCTTAGTCATTTAACAAATGTTTCTTAACGTTTTCGTTTTATATTTTTTTACTAATATGTTATGTGTGTATGGTAAATTGTGTTCAATAAATACAGATTTATTAGTCCTTTTAACTAGTAATCTTTTTCTTTTTTTGTCTTTATGTTACCAAATGTTTTAAAATTTCCTTCACAACTCGCTGTTATCGAAATGTTCAATATACAGAAACAATGGTACGGAGATTTTTTCAGGGACAATTCTCTTCTACCAAACTGGATCCATTTTTGTGTTACTGGCTACTTCCCAATGTTTCGATTCGCACCATTTGAATTTTGTCCTACATTCTGCTAGCTCGAGTAAGAGATCAACTTTATTTATTCCCAAATTTATCACTAAATTCCATCGCTTGTGTTACATTTCTTGCTGACACTGTTTGTATGTAAATTAGGTCTAAGCATTTTAGCAGCAAATTGTACATTGTGACTTAAAAATTCCTTACGGTACTTTACGTTTTGCTATATTTGGGAAATAAATTTTTACACAATATTTGCATTTGACTTTTCTTTTTATTCCAGCAGTTAATAGCTCAAAATGAAAGTCAGGTACTGAATTTAGATAGAACTACTATTTGCCATATTGTCATTTGTTAAAAGCTGTTTGACAAACAAAAACACCAGAAAATCAAAAAATGGTAGAACCCAAATGGGGAAAAATCCAGGGAAAATTAATTGGAAATTTTGATAAATCCCATTGAGGTTTTAACCCTTGCTTAGAAAATAACTGTTAGAGGGAAAAAACTGGCAAGTCATCTCTACAATTTTCTAAACTATTTATTAAGACAGAAACTCGTACTTTTCAACATTATGTTTACCGACTTAATATAAAATCTTTTCCCATCTGTTCCTCCTTCAGAGGCTATTAATATCATCAAAGAGCACATTTCCACTTGCCATGTCAGTGAAAACAACAAGTCAAGTTTAATTTGTTTGCTGGAGCTCCTTCTTGATCAAAATTTTTTTCAATTTAACAATAAACTATATAAACAAATGGATGGTTTAAGTGTGGGTTCCCCCCTTTCCCCTCTCTTAGCGGAAATTTTCCTAAAACAGTTGGAACATTTCCCAAAATCAAACATTGAAAAACCACATTTTTGTTTGGAAACGTTATGTTGACGATATTTTTTGTGTTTTCAATGGTAGCCGTGATGATCTTTGTTCTTTTCTAACTTGGTTAAATGACATACATCCTAAAATAAAATTTACTTTCGAAACTCAAAATTCAAACTGTAGTTTGCCTTTTCTAGATCTGTTCATCACAAAAAAACGATAATAAACTTTGCTTCGACATTTTTCGAAAACCCACACACACCTCCCATGTTATAAATTACAACTCTCACCATCCTTTTCAACATAAATTAGCAGCTTTCAGATCCCTCTTTCTTTTTTTTTTACTTAACACCCCCCTATCTAAGGAAAATTTCATGAAAGAATTAAACCTAATATTTAGCATAGAAAAAACCAATAACTTCCCATTCCCATTAATTAATAATCTATATCACAAAATTAAACATAAATTTGACATCAAAAACAACACAACTCTACATATTTCTAACTCTCATGACCTTACAACATTTAAATCTATCCCTTTCATACCTCACATCTCCAATTTAATCAAAAAGCAATTTACAAACACAAATATTAATATTTCTTTTTCCAACAATAACTGCTTAAAAAACATACTTCAAAAATCGTTTGAACACCAAAATAAACTTTCTTGTAGTGGTGTCTATAGATTGGAATGTAGTTGTGGTTTATTTTACATTGGAAGAACTTTCAAACAAGATGCAAACAACACTTTCAACAGATTAGACTTAACAAAAACCAACCACATATCTCTAATTTTGCTGATCATATCTTACAGTCCGGTCATGATTTCAATCATGATCATCTATACTTGAAGCTGTTTTTATTCTCATAATTTCTATGACTTGCATCTTTCAATTGAAGATTTATAAACCAGCTACGTAGAATGTGACATTAGGCAATGATTTAACTAGTTCCACTAGTAGTTTTATTGAAGTTAATTGGCAATTATGTCAACATATCAAGCAAAAAGAACGCAGCTGATTTATTATATCACAAACAACATTCCTCAGATAGATTATTAAGAGCGTTGGATAGCAAACCAGTCCAATGTTACAACTTATTTGCAATTAACAAAGTTGTATCAAGAAACAAAACCAAATCCTCTGCAAACTAAGAAACTAACTAACCTTCTTCTTCATTCTGGGACTGTAACCTCTCATGAATTATCCTTCTCTCCTGAAGCGCTCTGCTTGGTATCAATCCAGCTCTCATGTTCCTGTCACCCTCCTTCCTAGCCTGCCACCAGTAGGCATCATCTTGTGATACAATGTGCAATACGTCACCTTTCTGAAAATCTAACCCAGCTTCCTTACACGGTATGTAAGGGTCGGTGCTAGCAGAATAGTCAAAATGTGCCCTCACACGGACCTTACTTTCCCTTAAACTTGATTTTCCATCTGCTGGTACCAGTTTAAAAGTAATAGTGCCTTCGGAGTTTTGCTGAAAAGTAAAAATTTCAGATACCCAAGAGCTAGTGATAATTATTGTACTATTCCTACTAAATGGCAATTTTTAGCGTAACCCCCCAAAGGTGGACTGCTGATATCTTCATTTTATGTCTGTCTGATCTTGGGCAGATGTAATAAAGGTATAATTGACAATTTTCCTTTAATTTTAGAATGGCATTTGTTTGGTGAGCCCTACTTATTGTAAAACTAAGACACACAATATTTGGGTTGATTTGGTGTTCTGTAAGATGTTTTTTTAACGAAACTGTAAAATCGCCATCAAATAAATACACCTATTTTATCACTGTTCGAAATATTTTTGTTAAGAAGTAGTTTAGAATACCACTTTATATCCAACCAGGTTTCAGGAATACAAACTAATTAATATTTTATTTTGTATAATGCATGAACATTATAACAAATGACGAATATTAAACCTTAAATAATAATTTTAATAATTTTAACAATTGTAATTCCGTCATCTGAACTGTATGACTCTGAAAAAGGACCGAAGCAGGTCTTCAACGACTAATCCCTATCGGTAAAGCAAGCAGTCCATCATCGTAAATTACCAGATTGGGTATCTCCCCAAGTAATCCATTTGCTAAAATTATTTAAGAAATTAGTCAGATTTTCTTACAGAAATGCACAGACTATAATTATTGATTCTATACAGGGTGTCCTACCAGGAACTGCCTCAATCCATATATGGAAAACTGGAATCCTGAAAAATCTGAAAATCTGGCAGCATACTAAAGTTGATGGGCGATACACAGCTAAAATATTTTCAAAATGGAGGTATACCCGGTTATACCAAAAGAAAGTATCAATATTATTTTAAATGAAACACCCTATATATACATATAAAAATATTAAATTGGCAATATTTGAATACTAAAAACTATCAGATTAGACAATCTTAGGTAAACTTATCCTTATTTTTAATTGTAAATAGGATAAAATTATAAAATTTTATGGTTCCATTTGACAAAGTTGATTTTTGGCACATTTCTCAACATTATTATATTATATTATATTTGTATTCATAGGTGTCAAATTATTTTAAGCAAATCTATAAAATAGGCGTTTTCCAACAAGGAATCCCACCCAAATTAAATAATGAACTCTTCTTCATAGGATAAATTGATTGTTTGTTTCATAGATAAAGGGTAGGTTTTTCTTCCGTTTATTAAAGTTAATGTTAGCTAAAATCAACCCAGTAACTATGACAACACCTGAAATTGAGGTATGTGATTGGTTTAGATTTCAAATACAGAGTTGATTTTAACTTAAAATAGAGAAGAGAAAACGGCTCAAAGTCTATGGTTTGTTTACGCCAGCAAAGGTCACTTTTGACATAAAAGTGCAAATATTTAAAAAACACAGACTTAGGCTTAAGACATCATGGTACATGAAATATGCCTAGAATATTGTGTAGAATCGAAAAATGTAATAATATCGAGGGTGTTCCATTTAAAATAAGCAAGTTGATACCTACTTTGGTATAATCAGATGTACCACCATCTTGAAAATATTTTAGCTGGGTGTTCCTCATCGACTTTAGTAAACTACCAATTTTTCTGATTTGTCCTAATTCCAGCTTTCCTATATGGATCGAGGAGGTTTTTGGTGGGATACTCATCAGCATAGTTACCACCCATATGCACACAATTTGCATTCTTCCCTTGCTTGAGACCTCCATAGAAAGCAGTTGGTAGACTTAGGGATCTTGGTAGGTACTTAATTCGCCTATTCCTAGCAATCCAATTTGCTTCAAAGTTTATATTCGACCACAGATTGACCATTTCTATGAAGTAGCTAGGGAAACCACCAAGAAGAGCATGAAATACAGGCATATCTTTCAAAATATTTTAATACTCTTCAAAAAAAAACTCCAAAATGAGACGAGGTACATAATGCCTTCATTTTTCCGTAACACTGGCTTTTACAATGAATTCTAAAATTAGAAGTTTTAGATGCCCAATGCGAAACAGTATACCAATGATAGCCAATGCAAATTTATCCAAGAAAATTAGGTAATTATAAAAAAAAGATGTCTCTTCCATGATTTTTTCGCCAATAGTTGAATACAGATCGAACATACAGTGGTCATCACATTATTTTAAGTGCAAGTTTAAAAATTTATTTGCATGTCTCTCTCATGATAGCATCCTAGACCTAATTATAACAAAGCTACACGAGCAGTGATAGCCCAAATATTGTCTGCATGGTATGCTATCTTTTATATTATTCTTATTAATTTTTTATTTATTTATTTATTTATTTTAAGATCACTATTAATACTAATAACCTTTTTTTTATTCTTGACACTGCAGTGTTTGGAAATAAAAATGAAATTTTCTTATCAGAAGTTCACCAATTCAAAAAAACTGACAATATAATTCTATTTTCCACTGTAAGTACCATTTTCACTTAATTTTTTGCAGTTTGTTCTCAGCATGATCCATTAATCAGTTTCATTAAAGAATGAAGGACAATGCTAACAATACTTCGCAAAAATTTATTATTTTTCCTTTTTAAATTCTATATAAACCAAAATTCATATTATATTTAATAATTTATAGTCCTGAAATATGGTATAGAAGAATAAATTCTATTCTACTCTACTTTTAGGGGCACTTTTCATATCATGGAAAACAAAGATACTTTACTGGTACTGGCAGTAATTTTGCAATTTTGATTATAAGAACCTGTAGAATGCCAAATCAATTCCTTTTTTATTCGAAATAACAAAAATTACAATTACATTCGTAGGTTAACTCTGATTTATCTTGATATTGATATATGCCTCTTAATTTTTATAATGTAATTTAACCTTGACACTACAACAAACTTACCAAAATAGTTAACACATCGGCTGGTGTCTTGCCCTCTACATTTAAACCATTAACCTCGATAACTTCATCTCCAACATGTATCAATCCTGATCTGTCCGCAGCACCTCCATGCATGACTCTCGCTATGATTATTTTCCCTGTTGTGTCATCTGTCTTTATCGTCGCACCCTTTTGTGTAAAAAAATAATTATGACGGATCCATGTTTAATAAAAAACATTAAGTGAATTTAATAAATTGAAAGTGCATTATACTGGTTTGAAAGATACTTACAACTATCGGTTCAGCACTTTGCGCACCAGTCTTTGCAAAAAAGAAAAAATTTATGAATATGCCATATTCCATTTAATATAAGCATAATTCAGATTCAAGTGTATTATGAGGGAATATCATTAGTAAAGCGTTTAAAATAGTATAGGGAGCTATTATACACTTAAGCTCTGTCGACACKGATATCCGAGCTGATATATTTAAGATTATTTTTTTATTACTCCTGCCTAGTTGTGTCAATTTGGCCAGCTCATTCGGTACTTTAGTGAATCCAGATTTAGATTGATTCCGAGATCCACATAGTTTGAACTTATTTCTCATGCGTGAAATTCAAATAGTATAAATAAGTAATGATGTATTGTTGACCTATATCCTCTTCTGCTGAAGATCTGGTGAGGAGAATATACTACGCTTAATCCATCCAGACATTTCAAGAAGTCATTCCTTCTACTAACGATTGCAGCGTGGCTACCGAAATATGTATAAAAAAAATCTTTCTGAATCATCTTGGTTTGGATTTTTCATTATAGTTTAATTAGCGTTAAAGAGCACACTTAGCTCTTATTTTATTTACCTATAACCAAAGTTAAAACGAGCAGAATTTTGTTAAAGTAAACAAAACAATGTTTTTCTATATATGGATGTTTACATGACTTACAAGGCTGCAGCTTAATTCTTTTACTTTTTGAGCCGATGCTTTTGGTACTTTTTCCATTTTGCTTATATTATATTATTCATCAATGCAAAGTATGGTGCTATTGCACTATATATCTTGAAAAGTATACACAATTTCTTGTAATAACAATATAATACAATATATAATTGTTATTTTAATATTATTAAAATATTAATATTATTAATTACTGACTTATAAATATATTATAATTAATGCAAATTATAACTCAATGATTTAAAAATTTTTAGTCTGTGTAAGATATTTTCTTGACAACCATCAATGAAAAAAAGTGTTTTTATACCAATGGAGAATTTTGTAATATTGTATTTGCAGGAATAATTCATCATTTCCGTTTTTAAAGTCATTTCTTCCTGAAACCCAAAGTGTTACCTGTTATTTCTAATTTTGTAATATATCATTAATGCAATAGTAGGTAATACTAGTGCCAGTAAATAGATTTAAAATACAAAATTGGTCTAAGATATTTCTCAAAGGAATAACCAGAAAATAGGTAAGTAGTATTAAAATATACAAGTTTTCATTTAAGTAAATCGAAACACAACCATAATTTTCACGTAAAAGAGACTGTTTTCTACTTAAGAGATGCAAATTTTGAATTAATTGTAAAAAAAACATGGTAAAAAGATGAGCGTATAAAGAAAGCATACCCAAAAGTATTATGTAATAGGTGTCATGTAATGAAAAAGTATACTTTTGACTGTATTATTTGCCAATGTTTTATGGGAGTAAATTCCACTTTTTCAAAGCTTATTATAATAAATTTGATACCCACTTACCAACAAGTATTTTGAAAACAATGTCACATCAAGAGATGGACACAAATAATGCATACTTCAAGACATCTAGGACAATTTATTGCCTTTAAACATGTTAGGATAAAGGTAATACAAATTAAAATTCTTAGTAAGGTGATATGTATACATATGTGATGAGTTTGTTGCAATTATTATTACTTTTATAAGTTTACTAAAATTGAAACCGCGCAAAAAAAATATGAAAATAATGTAAGTAGTGTAATCCTATTTTAATATATGTGGGAAAAGGTTTTTAAGCTCCAAAATATGTAGGTATTAATAATACAATTATTTATATTTAGAAACACAAATAAGCAGGTATGGAAAATCGGAATCCCAAAATCTATTAAGCATTTATAGCAGACATAAATTTTGTGTATCTCTCCTGTATCCCCCATAACTATATCGAATTTTGTTTAATCTCGTATGATGTGTATGAGTGTTTCAAACTCAATTATTATTTTACATCACACTAGACTTACCAGGGGTTCATTGCTTTTCACTAACTGCACAATCTTTATAGTTTCTTCATCTTCATCCACTTCCAGTGGTATTTCAGGTAAATGAGGATAATAATCCTTTTGTGCTACTGCATCGTGAGCACAGAGTAATCCCTAAAATATACCTACATTTAGAAAACAGCTACATTTTAAGCTTCTATTTACAGCTTTTACATTAACCAAAATTCAATCATAAATATAGCCATATTATCAAAAAGAAATTCAATTTTGCAAAAAAAAAACTATTCAACCATTTCTTGAAGTAACGCTTAATCTAATCAAATCTATTGTAGATTTGATCAATACAATGCTTTATCATGTGATACCTAAATTGTTCGTCTACTTAAATTAGTAAAATGTTACAAATGATACATTACCTGCACATGAGGCCTTTGCAAGAGGAAAAATAACTCCTTACAGTCATCAGATACATGTGTTTTAGCAGCGAGTTCATCCAAAACATCCAGCATCACATGCATGGATGTTGACAATATAGGGAAAAACTTATCACTAGCTCCGTTACAAAGAATTTTATTATGAACATTAACTAAGGCGTGCAGTTCTTTTGACTGCAGTAAGTCACTCAAGAAACCTAATTCTTCTTCTGTCGATGGCAGTTCAGTAGCTTGTTGAAGAGATGTGAGCAGACGAGAAAGGGCTATCAAAATAACGCAGGTATCAAAATAGAAAATGCACAATATATGAAAATTAAACAAAAAAGTCATTCCAAAAATAATATTTATTTTATTACTCAAATGTACTACAAAAAATTGTATGCACATGCACTAGTAAAAATTCACAAAAAACAAAAAAAACAAGAATGGTGCAAGCCACATCTCACCTGGATCCCATTTACCCTTCGATCCATTTGCCATGACTTCAATCATTCTAATAACAGAAAACAAGTATTAAATCACTATTGATATTTCAAATTAACCAGCATTTTAATGAAACTTTAAGCACCGGTATTACTAAAACACACAACATGCACTAAATATGCAAATAAGTGTTTTCTGTGAAAAGGCATATCGCTGTAACATGATCCAAGAAATTCGCCTCAATCCAGTTGACACTGCTAACGTGTCTGGTTAGTAGGACATTTAATGCACGTTGCTGCAATTCACTTTCGTTGTTTAGATGCTTTATACGCTTAAATCACTCAAGAAAGGCAATACCAAACCATCCGAGCATCGATAGATCTCCGAGGTTACATCGCTTTAGCCCATTATTAGCTATGATTCTACAAATACAAAAATCAACATTCAACACTTCCGTCTCCGTCTTTTGCCGCAACAAATGCATGAAACGGTGTTGCCAAATTATTACACGTTACACTGCTACTAAAGATCTACCACGGCTTTCTTGCCGCTCACACTCTTCAACCATAAAGTCTCTAATACCTGCCAAAAGTAGATGTAAAAAATTTCCAAATGACCAATCCAAATGCGGAAAAAATGGGTAAGAGGTTAACATAATAAATTAGAAAACGAGCACCTTTAGATTAAACTATTTATTTGTTATAGTAGTGTAATGAATATTACAAAATACATATGAATGTTAAATAAAGAATGAATAATCGACAATACTCTGTAATTAATGCGGGATATTTAAAAAAAAATACTTTGCCAGTGTCAAAAAATTTCTATGGCCATTAGAGAAATAAATATAAAACAACATAATATTATATACGTAGGTATTTTTAAAGTATTTGAGCGACTTAATTTATATATTACCTATGTAATGTGTCCCTGAAAAACAATCTAGTCTTGCAAGTAGTGCAGATTGCAGAGATGAATAATAAACAAACAGCTGCTTATTATTTTAAATAAATATACCTATATAAATCTATAGGGAAGTTATGAAAGAATATGTGAGAAGAACTGTTTATTAGCTTGCTAGATATACATCATTTCTGCCATTGAGCTCATTTTTTTAGGTATATGAACAAATGTTTCGAAGTAACTTGCTAGTTCATCGATGGTAATATCACATGGTGGTGCAACACTCATACGTGCTTGATGAGAGCATGTCGTACTTATGTTCACATTGTTCGCACTTTCAGAACGTGAAGAACTTGATACTGGAGCTTGGAAAATGCGAGCCTTTCGAAAGCATGGCAAGGAATAATCTTGGACACCATCGTTTGCATTTGCCAAGCTCAGTTGTTCGCAACCGTTAATTATAGATCGGAAGTCTTGCTCTTTATGGGTAGCACACTGTCCGAACAATTTCACTTTCCCAGAGTTCAATTTAACACTATTTAACACTAAGCCTGAATGATGGTGCTTTCTGCACCTTTTAACATACTTTAAAACTGGCTCACGAAGAATAGTTTTGTTCAGCGATAGTCGTTTAAAGGATGTTGTGCGTTTAACGTTGAAGGCGGCTTTGAGATTGCAGTTGCATGAAGGACCGAAATTTATGTTAGTGAGTGATTTGGAGCGCTTACGATGGATAAACGGGTTCGTTTGTAATTCATTTCCATTTCTAAACAACTTCTTTGAATTACTTATATCAAGTTCCAGCTTCTCTAAACCTAGGGATAAAGACGATTCTTCGTTTGCTACTTCTTTTATTTTTGATGCCATCTAGAACATTCAAACATTATAGATCTAGGTCAAAGTTGAAACTTAAAAATAAACTACCTGATCCATTAGAGTGATCAAGCATCATTTAACGTCTTTGTTGCACGAAATAAATAAATTCTAATTTTTTTGCTACGAACATGTATTATTTTTTGACATCCAAAAACTAAAACAAACATGACTCAACATGATCATTTCACCTCAACTGCGCAGTGAAGTGGGCTGGAAGCAACGTTGCCAAGAGTTCCGTAACCCGTGAGGATACCATGTGAAACATGAACTAGTTGCTAGAAGATAAAATTACTATTTCGGGCGAAATTAATATAGGGTATTTTTACTATTTTTGTATCCGGTATAAAGTTTTTATAAATGAAAGGCTCTAGCTCTTAGTTATTATAGGCACACATAGGTAGCAAGCCCTTAAATGTAAAGGTATTTCGTATAACCTAGGTAGAGAAAAAGGAGTCATATCATAGGTTTTTCACATTATAATTAATGCTTAATATCATTCTTTTTGGTTCGACTTTGATGTGACTAAAATTACTGTACAATGAATAAATTTATAATAATGTCCACTGTCCAAGCTAGAGGACCATACCTATACCGCATTTTATTCTTAACTTATTATGTAGGTAGGATCATTCACATATTATTAAATGGACACGACATCTCATTCATAAATACGGTTGGAACTGACGCCAAGACCAATGAGGGTGAGAGGAGCGCGGGTACGAGAGGGAGATACAGTTTTCCTCCAAGTACATTGCCGTACTGTTATAAAAGGGTCAACAGTGAAATAATTTAACTTCCAACTAAAAACAAAAGCGGAGCGTACATCAATAATATTTCGAACAATCTTTCAGTTAAAGCAAGGAAACATCTTTTTGTACAACAAACACTAATTTAATTTCGTTACAAGCGGAAAAAAAGTTTTGGCCGAATGAAAGCATCAACAGAGTTCTAGCATTAGTATTCATTAATCAACACTTAACGAGAAAACATTTGACATTCTTCACATAGAAATATAAGGAAAAAAATTCACAAACTGCGAAAATGAAATTTATTGTTAAATAAAAAGAAATGTATAAAATCAAAATGCGCATCAAGCATCACTGAAGTACTTACTCCGAACACATCGGCTCTCTTCTTCTATCTACAAATATTTATTTTTAGAACGTCTACCTCTAACAGTAATCATTTTCCATATGTATTAATCCTTCACTATCAACTTCATTACATTTTATAAAAGTATTTCTCTATAAAGTAACTAATTTCGCTAAATTTATCAAACGACGCCTATGACAACAAATATAAACATAACCTAAACAATGCTTACCGGTGAAATGATACGGTTTTTTCCTTAGAGCCCATCTTTTTGCATACTTGACACATCCGCACCATTGCCTCGATTAATTTTTTATACGCCTTGTCCTTACACAGCTCGCAATAAGCTCTTTTTAACCAAAAATTTACACCACACTACTCAACAATACAGAACATTCTAAACACCAGTAGTACAGTGGACCATCTAATGCGCGTGAAGACGGGCAATCGCACGATGCAATGAGTATTGTTCTGATCAACTGTACTTTTCTGTTTTCCTCCATATCCACCTTAGAATGGGACTATTATGTTGGCTTCACTTGAAAATGTAAACAACCGACTCCAGACACCTCGATGGGTAGGATGTAGCATGCATGTCGATGTTGTAAAGAGCATGTAATGTTTACTGTAGTTGATAACATTTGCTGGAAGATTAAAATTTACATTTAGAACGTTATTTGTGCAACGTTACAACAGTGCTGTCAGATTTCAACAGCACTAAACCAGAAAATAAGCCTTAAGCACCGTTCACAGAACGACGAAATGTCGCTGGCGACATACCCCCACTTACCGCATGGGCGACAGCGCGACAGTCGCTACTAACAGAAAAAGCCCGCACCCCGCACAATTCCTTGAAATCAAGGTACCGCTAAATTACTAAATATCAAAGATGATATGTACCTGTATAACTTACGAAGTGTATTACATTGCTAACAATGGTAAAGGTTAAAGCAAATAACAACTGTCGGTTATATATATAGCGTTATAGCGGTGGAGCAAAAAGAAATATGCAAAAAGTTGTAAAAAATAAAAGTAAGTACCTTATGTTAGGTATTTGAGTAGGTACACAGCAATATAGAAATTTTGTGATTTTATACAGAATTTGGGTACGACCAATCTTACAACAAAACATACGTGATATATGCTGCTGGTGCTGGGTAAGAATTTGATTTGTGAAATGCGACTTGATGATGAATTAAAATATAATCTTTATTCGAACGAGAACACAGGCTTTTAAGAAAGTGCTTGATTTAGTCGGTCTTCTCATTGAGAACGTGGAGAACCAATACCTCCTGCAATAGGACTAGCCCGGACTTAGCTGCATCATTGAAATTTTGCGCACCTCCTGAATACGAATCTGAAGTTTTTAAAAAATGATTGTTTATACGTCTAACTGCTTTACAACACTAGTTCTTGCTTATAATGTGTATTGTAGTGTTGCATGCTTCGGTTCAGGCCTCCTACGCCAGTGTGATATGGCCTTTTTTGCCAAACGATTTTCGCCGCTTTTAGGGATATAGAAATAGTTATTACCAAACAAATTACCCTTTTGAGCAATTCTAATTTCATAACAATTTAAATTAACACTAAATTTAACTCCCGTGTGGTGTACTAGAGGGCAACTGTGCCTTTGCGACATAGCTAATTTGAATTCAAATGAAACCGCCCTATTCCTAACCTCAAAGAACTAGCGACACTTTACTGTAGTTCGCAAATTCAAACTTCACGGGAGTTAACGAGTCACCACGAAAAATAGCGTTTTTAAAGACTAATTTTATTTATCGACTACAGTGTCAGAACAAATGTATAATGTGTGTTTACTAATGTAACTGCTAATCTAATCTGCTCTATCCTAAGCACGACGGCATAACGTAGGTTCTGCAACGTCTGCATAATCCCACGGTCGGATTGGTGACGTGATCCGACGGTCGCTGTTGCACGCTAGGGTGACTGTACTGGTGACAATGTAACTCCTCCCTCCTTAAGTTTGAACAATGAGGGATGAATTGTTCAAATTACAATTTCGGTGCCTGGATCCTTGGGTTGGTTCTTGGTCTTCTTTGCTTTGGATAAAGTCGATACCTTTTCTATAACATACTTTGAAAAGCAAATACATATTATTATAAAAATTACAATGTAGATGATGAGTGTCCAAATGCCGATTTTGTCCGTGTAGATTTTGTCACTTGAAATTTCGTTTAGCTTGACATGTTGATCACTTAAAGCACTTTGAATGTTATTTAAGTTGCCAAAGTCTATGGAGTCTAATTTTATTACACTTGTTTTAGTATCACCAGATTTAAAGTTCATTTCTAAATTTGGTAGTTCAATCACTTTAATTTTAGATTTTGTGTTCTTATAGTTATTGATTTTAAGGTGTCCGATGATGATTTCACAATTAGAGTCTATTTGTACCACATATGTTCCTTTTAGGAGAATATTTTCGACTTCGCCGTTGCATCGTTGTCTTGCGACCGTTTCTTCTGGTGCTATTATGACGTAATTATTGTCTTCAAGTTTTTGGATTTGTAATTTTGAGATTCGGGCATTGATGACATGACACTGGGTTTCGCTAATCTCGGAAAACTTAAGCAGTTGAATTTCGCATGGTTGTGTAGGTTCTATTCGCATCGTCTTGGTAACTTTGCAAATATAATTTTGACGTTCGACCTCTTGGCAGTTACTGTCCATGAAAACGTAATTTTGCTCGTTGAGGATAAGGTAGGGGTTTTTAGGTATAATTAATCTAAAGTTTTCACGATCTGGCACAGGTAAAGCATACAAATGATAATAATTATACTGATTAATTTCAACTAAAGGAATTTCGATTATGAAAATAATTTGGTTACCTTTACTAAAGCATCTTATATTAAGAATTTTCTCGAATAATAAAACGTTTTCGAGTATTGGTTGAAATGGTAATTTAACTTCAGAAATTTGACTGGTGATATTCTTTAATTCTTCTAGTAAATCACTAGGTTCGATGATTGAATTGTGCAACACATTTAATTTAGCGAATGAAATAGCGGTTTCGATTCGTTCCAGTACGTCAAATATTAATTGATATGCAAAATGAATTTGAGTTAGAAGGGTGTGAATTAAGAAATAGTTCTGACTATCTAATTCCGTTAATCCAACCGTTTTAATGGTTTGTTCTACTTGTAATAACCGGGATTCCAGTACTACTTGATTGTGCTCCAAAGTTTTTGTAACATTTACGAATTTTTTAATGGAATTTTCTAATAATGAAGTTTGAGTATTGACTATTGCTTTCATTTTCATCTGGTTATTCGTGAGAGAACCGATTGCTTCATCGTAGTGCCTTGCGTCCTCGTGATCTAAGTTTCCAGTTATGACTTTGATAATAGAACCTAGTCCATTTATTAATCCTCTTTTATATCTACGATTTAAAGGGTTTATTTGGGCCAATTGATTAGAAATTTTAATTTGAATTGTGGCAATTAAATTGTATGAATTATGATATTCACGTTTGTAGTGTTCTGAACTTTCTATTGTCGATTTTAAACGTTCATACTGTGCTTTAAGAATGTTAAATTCGTTTATAATGCCAGTGAGGTTAAATATTTGAACAAACGTCCATTCGTTAATTGCATTTTGGGCTGAACCTAATTTTGCAGGTAGTATGCCAGGATTGTCGGTTAATTTTTTGATTGTAGCAGGATCCACCATGCTTGTTACCCAGAGGGCAAGTCTGAAACAATAGAGACTGGTTTCAGTTCCTTCATGTGAACGATTTTTGACTTTTTTGGTTTGCCTTTGATTTCAACTTTATTGTTTTCTAAAAATTTTATAATGGTAAATGGACCAGCGAATTTGTTTTCTTTCTTATTCCGTTGATCTGTTTTCCTGTACACTACTTGACCTAATTTGAACTGAAATTGATCTGGACCTAAATTATTTCTGTTTTCTGTTATCTTTTCCTTTTTTGACCTTAAATTTTGTTGAATTGCTGAATATAAGTTTGATAACTTCGATCTGTGATTATTTATGTATTCGTTGTAAAAATTTTCGTCTACCAAATTGGTGGGGTCTCTAGTGTTCGTGTGACCTAGCGTCAGTTCCAAAGGTGTGAATTTTGTGGACGAATGAATAGAATTGTTGTATGCAATTATTGCATATTTCATTAATGATAGTCCGTTTTCACCTTGTCTTGTCTGCCGTAAAATTCTTAAATGTTCTATGAGAGTCGAATGCAATCTTTCTATCAAAGCGTTAGATTCATGATGTTGGGGGGTCGTGATGTGGATATTAATTTTGTGAGATTTTAACAGTTCTTTAATAGTGTCGTTTTTAAATTCTGTACCGCTATCAAAGACTATTTTGGTTGGAGTGCCGTAGTATGAAAAATACGTAATTAGAGCGTCTGAGATTTCGATCGCATTTTTACTTGTAATTGGTATTGCTTGTCCCAATTTTGAAAAAGCGTCGATAATTGTTAGAAAATTTTGATTATCAAATCTGAATATGTCCGCGTGCAGTAGTTCAAAAGGTTTACTTACCGTTTCAGTAAGTACCATTGGTACGTAAGCTGGACTGCGGTTATACTTAGCTTGATTGCAAATTTGGCATTCGTTAATGTAATCTGTTACAAATTTAAGCATGTTGGGCCAATAGTAATTTCGTTTGAGTTGTTCTAAAGTTTCGTTTATTCCTCGGTGGTTTGATTTGCTTTCATGTTGTTGTTTAACCAATAATGTTTGTTCATCGCGAAGTTTTATTGTGTTTATTAATTTAGTGCATCTAATTAGTTTTGTATTATTAAAATTTTGAATATAGACTTCATTAAAAATCTTGTACATCGATTCGTCGTAAAAATACAAATGAAATGTTTTGTTTCCATCCGTATAGTCTCTTAAAAACTCATAAATTAATTGTTTGTTATATTTTGGAATTCTGGCATGAACAATTTTTATGTGTTGTATATTTTCTCTTTCTAGGTTTATACAATTATGAACATTGTTAGATATTAGAATTTGATTGGGTTTATTATTAATGATTTCATCCAAAATGGGAATTCCGTCATTTAAGTTGTCGTTTTGATTGATAGAATGTGCGGTCTCTAAATCGTCGTCTGAAATGTTTATTATAGGAATTTCTGAATCATAACTATCGTCATTGATTGTTAAAATTGGTGGTCTTATTTGTATATTTTGGAGAATTTTGAATTTTTCATTTACCTTTTTAGTCGAAGTGCTGGGTTTAGTTTTGATTTCGCGAATTTCCTCGTCTCTAATGGGATTTTCGGCTAGCTCTCTTAAATAATCTAAAATATCTTTATTTACTTCACCTGGATTTGCAATGATACTCTCTGTTTCTATGGCATTGACAGGGATTCGTGATAACGCATCGGCATTAGAATTTTGTTTTCCTTTTTTATAAATTATCTGGTAATCGAATTCTTCTAATTTTATTTTCCAACGCATAAATTTAGAATTTGGTTCTTTTAAGTTATATAGCCAAACTAGGGGTCGGTGATCGGTATAAATTTTGAATTTGCGTCCAAATAGATATGGCCTGAAATATTTTGTAGCCCATACAATGGCTAACAATTCCTTTTCGATGGTACTGTATTTAGTTTCCGTATCGTTGAGCGTACGTGAAGCATACGCTACTGGCTTATCGTTTGGAGGCTCGCCTTGCGACAAAACTGCGCCTAATGCAAAATTGCTAGCATCGGTCGTTAGCACAAACGGTTTCTCGAAATCAGGGTATTGCAAAATGGGCGAATTTATCAGAAGTGCTTTACATGTTTCGAAAGATTTTACAAATTCAGGACTGTGTATTACTGTACGATTTTTCTTTAAACATGACGTCATTGGTTTTGTAATTTTAGCAAAATCCTTTATAAATTTACGATAATATCCTAGTAGTCCTAAAAATGACTTTATTTCCTTTTGACTTTTGGGTATTGGAAAATTCTTTACAGCAGTAATTTTGTCGGGATTCGGCCGTACTCCTTCGGACGTAATTATGTGTCCTAGGTAGGATACTTCTTTTTTCAAAAATTCCGATTTATCGAGTTGCAATTTAAAATTGGCATGTCTTAGTCTGTCAAATATTTGTTTCAGTCTTGTGATGTGTTCGTCTAGGGATGTGCTAAATATTATTATGTCGTCTAAATACACAAGACATGTTTCATTTTGAATACCGCGAAGAATGTTGTCCATGACACGTTGAAATGTCGATGGCGCATTCTTTAGGCCAAAGGGCATGCGTCTGAATTCATAAAGTCCATTTTCGGTGCTAAAAGCTGTTTTTTGAATGTCTTCGGGATTCATCTCGATCTGGTGAAAGCCAGAAGCCAAATCGAGGGTGGTAAAATATTGAGACTTTCCTAATTTATCTAATATGTCTGAAATATTTGGCAAAGGATATTTATCGTCCACTGTCTTCTCATTGAGCTTACGGTAGTCGATAACCATCCGCCATTTGCGCTTTCCGGATGCGTCCATTTTTTTTGGGACGATCCAAATTGGTGAGGACCATGGAGAAGCTGAATGTTGAATAATGCCTTGCTCTAATAAATTTTTAATTTGACTTTTTACTTCTTCTTTATGAATTTGTGGATATCTATAGCTTTTAGTGAATATTGGTTTATCGTCAGTTAATTTTATGCTGTGCTTAATTTGGTTGGTAAATGTAAGCGGAACTTTATCACAGTAGAATATATCTCGATACTGGTAACATAATTTACGAATGGCATCTTTTTCTTCAACGTTACAATGATCTAAACGTAAGTTTTTGAGGTTAGCTTTTAAAAGATTATCGTTTTCTGTGGTTAGGTGTTCATTTGTTTCCATTTGATCTATAAAATTTACGTTCGTGACGTCAATAGGTTCGATATCGAAAGGTTCTAAAATTTCAATCTGAACAGAGTTCTCTAACGGATTCAATATTGTTGTGGTCGCCAAATAATTATTTACTTGCACCAATGCTCTTGGCATTTCAGTTTTCTTCCCGAGGTCAGTGTAATTTAAAATTCCTATGCCTTCTTTTAAATTAACAGGAACTTGAACTACTGTTTGTGTACGAGGTGAGAGTGTGTATTTTCTAGGAACAAAATTTTGGGTTTGACTAATTTCGTCATCTAAATTTGTTTTGATAGAGTTTTTGATAGGTATAATAGCATGTGGAGTCGTAATTTGACAAGTATTGAGATTAATATTAGCGTCAAGACTTCGTAATAAATCTGCACCTATTAAGCCATCATATTTTACACAAAAATCAAACAAATAGAATTTATGTGCACCGGGTGTATTAAAAATGCTAAATAAAGGAATGTTTGCAATTTCGTTATGATATGTAATTCCATGTGCTGTTTGTATGTTAAAATTCTCGTTACTGATGAAATTTTGATAATATTGGTAAGCTAAATTTGGACTTATTAGACTTCGAGTGCTGCCTGTATCTATTAAAAATTTTGCGTCGAGTTCCGGTATATAAATGTATGGGAGTTCAGTATGAAACGTATTGAAAAGTATTATGTCGGGTTGTGTTGTGTGATGTCCGTCATAAAATTTTGATTATTGCTATCGTTATATTCGTTATCAAAGATTTGGGTATCTTGGTCAACATTCTGGTCATATTCAGAATTTTCCGTGAATTCATAATAATTTTCGTCACATTGTTGGGGATAATATTCGTTACTTGTTGCTTCAGGTTCTGGTTCGATATTTTGATTAAATATTTCTGTGTGCATGAAATTTGGTCGTTTGAGAACAGTGTTGCCGGATGACGTATCCATCGGTTCGGGTTTAAATGATCTGTGACTCATGTTTCGTGACATAGTGCTACCTTGTCCATTATAAAAATTTTGTGGTCTATAATTTTGGAAGGGTCTCACAGTTTGTTGCGAGTTCCTGGATGAATTTCCGTAAAATTGATTTTTGGGATTTGGAAAATTCTGTCTAATTCCGGATTGCGAGCTGCGTTGAAAATTTGGTTGAATAAAAGTTTGTGAAGATTGTGGGCGGTTCGGTACAACTTGATAGTTTTGACCAAATTGTGGCCTTGTCATATTTAGTGCTTGTGTTGGTTTCGGTTGCGAAAATTTATAAGAATTTTGTGTGGAATGTTGATTTCCTGAAGTGTGGCTGCTGTAAGTTTTAAAATTTTCTTCTTCCACTACGAAAGACATAGCCTGTTCTAATGACTTAGGATTTTTTAGTCTTATGACTAACTGCAAGTTGTATGAAAGACCAGCAATGAAAGTTTTTAATGCAAAATCGTCATAATGGTTCATTTTTATTTGTTTTTCTGCAATCGTTTCGGGACTAGAGTTTAATTTAGCAAAGAGCAAACTTCTGGAATCTTGGATTCGAGTACCAAATTGAATAGGAGTTTCGTTTCTATTGGGTCGCATGTTTATAAGCTCTTGTATGAGGCAATCGATACTTCTTTGATCAGAAAATGAAAGTGTAAGCGTATTTTTAATTTGATCCCAACTATTTAATTCCAATCGAGAACAAACCAAATCAGCGGCTCGGTTTCTTAATTTATTTAATATGGTGTCTATTAAACAAGTATTAATTGGATCATTAAGATTTGTTTTATTTTGAAAATTTACAAGAAAGTGTTCGCACGCAGTTATAAACCTATTTAACTGTTTTGGGTTTCCATCAAAGTTTGGAATGTTATCGGCCTGGTATCTTAGTAATGAAAAATCTACTTGTGAGTTTGCTGCCGGAGTAGCCATGATTTCTAAGTTATCGGAATTATCTGTTTCACTGTCTGTGCTTTCTAATTCTATATTTAAACTACTTAATTTATTTAAAATGTCGGCGATATCTTCTTGCATAAGCGTTCACTTTTAAGCAGGAAGCGGAATAATGGAATGAGCAAAATTACTTACAGTAGTGCCGTTGTAAAGTATTTCATCTGTCCTTACGGTATACTGCCTATAGGTCCCAGCGATGTTTGTCTGTTCCCCAGGTCTTCCTAACCTAATGTACGTTCCAATAGGCTTCGGCGATGTTTGTCCGGTACCCTGGATGTTGTTCTGACGTCCCTGGAAGTTGGCGATGTTTGTCCTCGTTCCCGTGGGCTGTGGCTGATCGTGATGATGTCGAAGGTGGTCCGTTGGAAGCTGTCGTACTCTTTGGCGATGTTGTCCTCTAAGCACTGTCTTCCGGATCAATTAACGATAGGAATCGAACAACTATTGGCGATTTTTGTCCTCTAGTTGTTTGATCTATCCTACTGACTGCGCCAGTTAACGAGTCACCACGAAAAATAGCGTTTTTAAAGACTAATTTTATTTATCGACTACAGTGTCAGAACAAATGTATAATGTGTGTTTACTAATGTAACTGCTAATCTAATCTGCTCTATCCTAAGCACGACGGCATAACGTAGGTTCTGCAACGTCTGCATAATCCCACGGTCGGATTGGTGACGTGATCCGACGGTCGCTGTTGCACGCTAGGGTGACTGTACTGGTGACAATGTAACTCGGGCGACAGCAGTTAATCGCCAGCGACAGAGGGGAATATGCAACGCTATTGGTCGGCGAAGTGTCGCCAGCGACACGTCGACGTTCTGTGAATGCGGCTTTATTGTTATGCAAAAACCATAAGCTTTTAAATAAATAAACAGCTATAGCATACCTACTTTCTCTATCATTAAACCATCGAAATTTGATTTGGTTATTTGACAATAGGAATTTGGAACTTTTAACATTTAAAAAATAAACCATACTTTGTGCCATTAAAAATTCTATTTATATATTTTTGAAGAATTGATCATGATCCTGCACAGTTTAATTAATTAATTTTGCAGGTAATATTGTGTTTTTATATCAACAAGCTGTTGCCTAGAAACAGCAATGGGAGCGAGGTTGGACCAGAGTACCAGAGACAAACAGTACTACCCAGGTAGCTAAAATATACAGTCCACCGCAAATAGCACGCTTTTCCCAAGTTAGATGGAAATACTGCAGTGGCATTTATGGAAAGATTACTAAAAGACCCAACAGCAGTTATTTATGGTTAAAATGAGAAGCAGTAGTGCAATTGGTTGAACGTATTGCTTTAACCCAGATAACAATTGCAAATGGTAATGCGCACTGTCTAACTGTCGGTAAAAAAAAGGTACAGCGTATTAGCATTTAGCAATAGCCAATCAGCGTTAGACTTTAAACACCTGTTGCCAATTATATGTTGTACCTTCCTTTTTCCTTATAGTCAGGTCACATTAATCCTAAAAATAGTGGTGAAGCTACAAAAATTCGCATAGAGCTAAAAATTGGTATGAATGTTCGGAACACTGTTATAAATGAAGGCTGAAAGGTTCCCATGAATTCCGTACGAGGATAAAATTTTATTCAATGTCAAAGTTCTCAAAAATAGGTTTTTCGTGTTTTTCAGCAAAACGGTAAGTTTTATCATAAAATTGGGTCAGACAGATATTATACACGTAATTATCTACAAAAACATTTCAATACTTTTTTCCCAAGAGAAACCGTTTCTGAGATATAACGATTTTAAAAGTTGTAATCTTCACAGTATGCATAAGTACGCCACGTATGCACATCACGACAATGTGCTGAAGCTTTTAAAAATAATAAAACTCAACGACACTAAGTTATCACCAACGGAATTCGCTTTCTTCTTTCAATGCACGGAGCTCCTAAAAAGCTACCTGTTTAGATAAGTTCTGATACGCATGTTTTGTTAAAAATACTGGTAATAAAAATTGAGTGCAATTAGCTTGTCTTCCTCCAACCTCTACTTCTACTCATCAACATCTTTCTCGAGTATATTATCAAGTTCAAGTATGGCTTATTGCTTTCAACTAGATCCAAAAGACTGGGGTTTGAAGTTGATCGACAATACATTGGAACCAGTCCAGACTTTAGCCCCACCTGCGTCGGAAAAACTCCTCAACACAGTTTTTTGTAACTGTAAAAAAGGAATTTAGTGCTAAATACCTACTATTATTGTCTAATAAATGCGACCGGTTGGACACATTTAGCCCATTAGGTTGTGCGATGCCAACAGCAGTTACAGACTACCTAGTTGGACTGAAACCTGAAACAGAAAATAGTGCTGACTTACATTTTCATTTCGTATGTAGTTAAAAAGGAAAAACTGTTTGATGCAGATCTAGTTCAGTGCTGAGTTTCGCTTGCCAGGTAGAGCCTCTTTGAGATAGCGTAAATTATCGGTCACTTTAAAATAAAAATGTATTACTATATATTTTTAATGAAATAATTTGTTAAGAAGACAAAAAAATAAAACAGAGGATCATGAGGGTCGTTACCAAAAAATATAGCATAACGATTTAGTAAAGGTGTTTAAAATGTTTAAGTACGTATTTAAATAAGAAATACCACATTAAAAACTAAAAAGTATATCGGTGAACTTTCAGTAATTAAACTTGCATTTTTAAAAAGCGCGTTCAGTTAATTGACAACGCAATTTACGCAAATAAAAATCCCATTGGTTTTTGGAATGTTACGCCTTACGCCTACGGATAACTGCTCCATATAGGATAACGAACAGACGATTCGGAAGCGTTCCTGTTTTTGCCGACGAATTCAAGTTCTTGCAGATGGCCATAGGTGGCACCACATGTTAAAAACATTTTTCTAATAACTCAGGCACTAGTGATGTCAAATCCGATTACTTTTATGTAATCGCGATTACTCGTTACTGGAATAACTATTAATCGTTACTTCGTACTCGTTAACGATTACTCAGCGGTAACACATTCGTGTTGCCATTCCAGAATACGGGAGGAGTAAGTTACAGTCTTGCACTAATAATCGTTATTCGTAAAGTAACCGCGGTTACGGAAGGTACTGTATTCCACGCGAACACGTACGATTATTGCAGCTGCGTTTAAAATTTAATAAGTAGGTACCTACTTTAAAACGGAGGCGCATAAAAATTATGAAGTTTTTATGTAATTATATATAATTAAAAATAAAAGCAATGAGAATTAGTAGGTACACCTTTTTGGGCAAAAACTAACCAAAGAAGTACAACGGCAAATGTAAATAATATTGTTAGAGTAAAAATGAAAGGTAGGTTCACTCATTCACTCTTTCGATGTAATTATAGAAACAGCGTTATTACATCAGTAATTGACATAGGATTTCCTACATTATTCTTATTATAACTATTATTTTGTCGTCAACAAGATTAATTTTGGTGTTAAGGAGATAAATAAGTTCTATCAAATATATATACATTAAGCAAATGCGTCAGTAATAACTGGAGTATTTTTCGTTAATGGTATTCTTGTATTTAAAAAAAAACAAACATTAAGGATACCACAAACTAAATTATTATATGCGTTTAGTAAGGCGCTAACAATATTTATTATATTAATAATTATTTTTGGTGTAGGTAGTAAGATTTTGTCAGACCGTTTCACTTTTACTGTAACAGAAGCAGAGCAAATAATTATTAAATGCTGATGGAAAAACAAAATTAACAACATTCCCCTGGACCATAATATTTTAAACTTATTTCTCAACGCGACCTTTAGAATCTTTATTTTGTAAGCTAAAAGACTAAAAACCTACTTTTCCCCGCATTTAACTACCTTCTACTTTATCTACAATCGATCCACGTATCTTACTTCAGTCGTTAGCTATCGAATCCGAACCGACTCTTTCCTTATTCGTTATTCGTCGTAGTCGTTACTCGCTACCGCATGACTGTGCTGTGCTGCGGCACTGCAGAATATCGGTATACGAGCAGTAATCGTAGTAATCGTGTAACGACTACTGTTCACAATTGGTAATCGATTACTTCGATTCTTGTGAAGTAACGATTACTGAGTAACGAATCATTACAATATTGACAACACTATCAGGCACAAACTGACCCGATATCCTGTTTAACTGGGTAAACGTTAGGTTTTATTTTTATTTCAAATAAATAAAAACAAATACCAACCGTTTAAAATTACCGTATAGGTAATAAGAACACGTGTTGTAATATAACAATAATTTAGAAACTTATATCTACTACCATTAACTTTATTAAACAGACTGCTCAACCATATGGGTTTATTGGAAACCGTGATTAGCAACTCACCAGATGGCGCTAGCAATTCAAATGTGAGCATTTATAGTATATTAACTGACAATTAAATCAAACATTGGGTAGGAATCTTCTGAGAGTAGTAAAGCTACTAGCGTATAGATGGTACTGATACCGACGGCCACTGCAGTGCTGCCAGTATGAATGAATTTTCGTAAATTAATTAATTGTATTGAAATAATACAAATTATGAACCTGTGACATTACTGAAGAGATCGTTTTCTGCTCAGGTTTTCTCAAATTCCGTGAAAAACAATGGCTATAGGACGAACAAAACACAAGTTCTCATAATCCCTTAAGGAATGGATTGAATGGAATTTTTATAACTGTTTAAGCCTTTATGTTATGTAAACTCTGGTTATGCTGTATCATAGGTATATTTGTATTACTATAGGGGAATGTGGTAATGTAAAATTCTAACAATGAGTTATTGATCTATTTAACCAAAGGTGTTTAATTAAAAATTACAATAAGTATTGATATTAAATAGTATTAAAAACAGATGAAAGTAGCACGTAAAAGAAAAAATTGGTGTTCACCCTAATAGCGGTAGCCATATCTGAAGTTACTTTACATTTAATTTAGTAAGATTATATTAATTATTTACTTTATTAACGGGAAGCAGTTTGGTAGAGAGGAGGGTTGTAAAATCTGCAATGCATTTCTTATTGGATTCTAAGATGTTGGATTATTTGATTTTGAGAAAAATGGTTAAACTTTTTGATTCAAAACTGTGCAAAAATTATAATAAATGTAAGAACTAGGATGCAAAACGAAACTGTGAAAGTTCTAAAGCTTTTATCAAAATATATTCACAACAAACGGGGGGGAGGATAATTATAAAAAAAGTATCAGCACTGTTGCATAGATAATAATGTAAATAAGTTCTTTAATTGCTGAAATCCCCAAAAGAATGAGACATTCAAATTTCTACATTGACCATAATAAGCTGATATTTATGTAACAGTGTTGGTTGAGGTGTAGACAGCACAGAATAGACATGCATTTTAGTGTTAAATATACTCAATAAATATAAACCCTAAAGAATACTTACCTTTAGCTTATGCCCACTCAGAACTTATTATTTTTAAATTAATGCTTAAATGGGAATACCCCATTTTTTTAGTATTGCCCACATTCTTTTTATTTTGTCTTTATGAAGGTAATAATGACATAAATAAAGTAAGAACAAAAACAAATTTAATATAAAAACAGAACTACATATATTGTGATAAAACAGTATCATATACTACTACTATTACAAATCAAATGTTACATTAAATATTAGGCATCAAAAACTTAATGGATTAAATAATTGCATGCAAGCTGAAATATGGCTTCAATTACTTCTAGTGTGATGAGAAACATAACAATAAGAAGTATAATGAACAGGTCCAGCAAAATACTTAACAATAATAATAGTGACGTAATAAGTAATTTATAACAGTGTCGCAGTGTCGATAGATTTATAAAGCGCAGTAGTAGTCGGCATGCAAAACAGTTTTTGATGTATTCCAGCTTAACAAAACAAATATTGCGATGCTAGTTTTATTTTAAAATTATACATTTTTGACCATTTCAACGTAATATTTTCAAGTATTATTTTTATTGAATTCTTTAAAATCTTATTAATTTTCCAATTATATTTTGGGTAGATACGGCGGATTTTTGCATTTGAAGATTTATAAATACAAAATAAATAACACCTATCAATTATGACACTTGAAACAGCTGTAAAATTAAATTTTAGGAATTTAACTTGGAATTTTTACTGCAAGCTTTGAAAAATATAGATTATTAAATTTAATTTTGGAGATTGCATAGAAATAAAAACAGAAGGGACGTCAATAATATATATCAATTCGTACTTCCTATAGGTGCCATTTAGAAAAGTGTTTTTAACGTAGCTTTAACTATACACTGTTTTTCGTAAATATTTTCGACATCCTGTTTAAAACTATTAAAGAATGATACATTCAATATTTAATAGTAAAAAAGGATGCCTAAGAATAAATTCAATAGCAGTATCTGGTGAATCTGGCAATGTTGCCCAAAATGCTGTTTGGTCGACATCTATGAAATGTTTAACAGTACTAATATGATCTGCTTTCTGTTTCCTAGTTCCTATAATTTTATCTACTGAAAAGCGCCACCTAGTAGCTGAAGACAGCGATGCTACAGCCATCTGGATTTAGAAGACGGGGAGGCGCTGCTTTAAAATACATGGGGTTGAGCAGTCTGTTTAATAAAGTTAATGCTACTACCATAGGTACTTTTATTTGTTTGTCTGATCTAAGCGACCTTAAATTTCATCAGATCGAATGTTAAACAACTAATTTAGTCAAACTCAAACTAAAATAAGTTAAAAACACCTAAAACATAACTGCAACTTGTAAAATAAGGTAGTATATACCTACTTAATTAAAAAAATGAGGTATCCTTGTAAGTTGTCTCCATCTGTCGGTGACATTTGAAACCTCTATCCATCTTCTCTAAAGAGGGCCATTTTTGTAGCACGAGGCATGACAGATGATATCAATGATGGTTATTTTTAAGTGGGGTTATCCGTAACAAGTGCTTACTTATGTTTAGTTTTAGTTTTAGTTTCTATAAATGATTCATGCATACAGGGCGCTTATGGAAATTATGGATTAAATCAATTTAAGGAAAGTGACGTATACTTGTCATCGTCGATTGTTTAATTATTTTAATATGAGAGACGCCTGGGAATGTGTCTTTTCAACATATTCTGTAGTGTTTTGTGATATTATTAACTTTAAGGTTGCAGAAAGCTCACATTTCGGAGCTATGGGGTGACATTGATCTGCAACCTTCGGTACTATCACCGTGCATATTGTAGCTTGGCAGCAGTTATAAAAAGGCGGCACAAAGATTCAGGAACCAACGCCGCCCGCGTTACATGAATCAGTTATAGAAACCCTGTACTACAAACTACAGTACAGGCTTTGAATATAGAATGTAACATGTACATAGAATGTACATGTACATAGAATGTACATTCTATATTCAAAGGTACAGGTCTGTACTATTAGGTATTCAGTAATTTAGACAACCATGTTGTCCTTTATTGCATTCAAGGTAGCCTATTTGATGCCATTGGCCACACAGATATGACTTATTTTTATTATTGGCCATTGACCACAGAATAGACATAAATCAGTGAAATAAATACTGAAGACAAAAAAACTGACAGATAGTTAGTAACCTGTTAAGTGAGATCTGTTAACAGATCACATGTAGGTATGACAGTAACCGACTCAAATGTAACGTATTAAAAATTCTACGACCTAACGAAGCGTACAATCAAGCATTAAGTAATTCAGTAATCTATTTATCATATATTAGCAGACTTGATTATCCGCAACCACAACCTATAACGGGTACGTATTACCTTTGATTATTCTACATATATTCAAACATTCAAAGGTATTGCTTTGTGACTGCTACCTATGTGTGATTTGATTTTATTATTTTAGAGGTATGACGTTCTGCTCTATGTTATCTAATATTGCGACAACATTGAACGTTTTCCTTAGATTAGATGTTTTCCATGAATTGAATCCAGATGTCCTTCCACAAAATTCGTAATACGGGAAGCCTGTTGAGTAGATTCGCTATCACATGTGCAAATCCTAACCGTAAACACGTTCCGTTATTATACCGTCCCTTCTCTACGCGTTTCTTTGGAGGCCGCCTGCGCCTGAATCACTCGGCTGTTGTGTCAGTGGGACGGGGACTTTGGTTAGGTGTATTGCGGCTAAATACTTATAGTACTGTACTTACTAAAGCAAAGGCGAAAATGCCGGAGCGTAAGCCATTTGAACGGCTACCATCAACTGTGAAACCAAAACATTACAAACTCGTACTTACACCGGACCTCAAAACCTTCACTTTCCAAGGAGATGTCTCTATACAAATTGAGGTAAGTTTGAACATATGCCGGGCGATAGAGAATAGCGTAAAATTTTCTTCAGGTTGTGAAAGATGTGAAGGAAATTGTACTTAATGCTCTAGACATACAAATAAGAGAAACCTCTTTGGATGGAAGTGCAGTGGGAACTCTGACTCCACAAAAAACAAATTTATCGGTTGAAGATGAGAAACTGACGCTCAGTTTTGAAAACCATGTAGCTCCTGGAACATACGCACTTAATATTAGTTTTACTGGCGAATTGAATGACAAGCTGAAAGGTCTTTACAGAAGCAAATATGTCAACCAGACTGGTGAGGATTGTTATGCAGCTGTCACACAATTTGAGCCGACGGATGCAAGGCGATGCTTTCCATGTTGGGATGAACCAGCTTTAAAAGCAACTTTTGACATTAGTCTTATTGTGCCACCCAAGTTAGTTGCTCTTTCAAATATGCCAGTCAAAACAACAACACCTCAGGGTGATCTTATCCGCTATGATTTTGAGACTACGCCGATCATGTCAACATACCTTGTGGCTGTGGTGGTAGGTGAATATGATTTTGTCGAGGACAAATCGGCTGATGGTGTGGTAGTCAGGGTATACACACGTCCAGGGAAAAAGGAACAGGGTCTTTTTGCACTACATGTAGCCACAAAAGTGTTGCCTTATTATAAGAACTATTTCAACATTGCATATCCTCTACCAAAGATCGATTTGATTGCAATAGCAGATTTCAGTGCTGGCGCTATGGAAAACTGGGGGCTAGTAACCTACAGGTAAGAACGACTATTGTAATATTTTTTAACTATTTATTAATCAGTTTAAAATATTCATCATCTGTTGAAATTATAGTGTTATCGTAACTACTTAATGATAATATCTACATAAATCTCCCTTATAGTGAATCGTAACATTATTTGTTTTATACTAATTTTCATGTATGGCACATAATCATTTGTGCATATCAGTACTTCAACAAGTTATGTGAATGATTGTAATTTATTAAAAAATGGACCTGATTTTTAAGAGAACACACAATTACCCTGCAACTTCCTTTATACATGTTGTATGTATTGATATTTTTTTCTAAACAATATTAAGTATAACAATCTGTTTTCACACGAAATAAGAAGAAACTTACTTGATTTGCCATTATCTTAAAAACCTCGAGTTCAAATATAGTATAAACTGTAAATAGTAATATTTATATATTTAAGGATTTTAGTCGTATATTTAACTAACGATTAATTAAGTCACTACTAATTAATACAATTACAACCACAAAAGCACATACCATCCATTCTACATTATCTTATGTGTTGCTCCCTTGTCACCATCTCACTTATATTAGCATTAGTGTTGCGAGGCGAGTAAGAATTTTATAACCACATCTCATGTATAAAAATCACCAGTTTGGCTATGTATGCTAATTTAGGATACATATAGATAAGTATGAAATTCAATGTTCACGAGTTATAGTCTCCACTATTTTCCAATGATCAAGATCAATGTATTGAAATTGTAACAAATTATATTTAATTATTTTGGTATAAACTGTTATCTGTTTTAATTTATTTGTTCTGGAATATGAAGATTAATCTTCATTATTAGATTCTTGTTTGTATCTCAAAGTGTTCCACCATAAATTTCAATTTTGTTAAGTTTATAACAAGTAACAGGTCATATAGGTATATTAGGTTGCCAGAATTTTGAATAGCAATTATTTACAAGAAAGGTCCTTGTTATTACTGGGTATCAAGCATAAGTATACGATTTGTGTTTGAACAATTGTATTTCAACTTTAAGTATACATAATGCAGGATACACAATACAAAGGTAAGAAGGTAACCTTGAAAGCTATTGTGATCATTCATTTTAATGCAATGTAAGGTATACGCCTACATAAGTAAGTGACAGATTGTTTAATACAAGAAGATATCCAAGCATTACACATATATTCCAGAGATCGCTTCTAAGTCAAATAGTAATAACATAATTTTTTTACATAAATTCTCAATATTATAAATGTGTTCATTAAACGTAAGATAATCATATATCAGAGATAAGACTTATCTGCCCACTTGTTTATTTTAAACATACATAGCCATACGCTAGGCATATTTAGTGCTCCTTTCCCTGTTATGTTAGCAATGACTCTTTAGGACAATTGTTAATGAAAGTAAATGTTTTTATCTGTATCCTCACACATACTATATTAGATTATATGGCCATAATAGCAAAGTTCAGTTTTGTTCTTCAGTTTAATCAGAATCATAAAGTACTGTAGTACAAAAACAGTTTCTTATTAACATATATTTTAATACAATTAGAGACACATGTTTATTGTATTGTGTAAAATGTCTTTTGGAAGCAATCAGTTCACCAGTGAAGATGAGTTCAAGATAAATTTTGAGAATTGGTTTTGAGAGCAGCTATAAAAAGTATGAATATGCTTATTTATGTTATCTTTTGAACCCAAAATTAAGGTATTACTGAGCATGCCAATTTGAATTTTTTCAGAATAACATATTAGAATATTCTTGTATGTGTTACAAAATTATATTTAACAAGAACCTCCTACATGCACATATTTCGACTCGCTAGGCTGGGGTTGTCCAACCTTTCGTTTACTTTGGACCACATTGCACAAAAACGAACTGTGTTTGGCCACACAGGATGTATGTGTTTAGTCAAACTACAGTAGATAAACAAAACAAATACAAGATATAGTTAACATATTTTAATGTTTAAGTAATTTAAAATTAATTAAGTCATAAATGTTTTATAAAGTAAATGTTTTAAAAGTAAAAAACAACAGAGCATAGAAACACTTAACTTTGTTTTTGGGACACTAACATTTCGATATTTGTTGCGGTACAAGAACAGCTTTCTCTGTGATTTTCAAGGTGCACATTAGTCATTGAAGTTCTTTGTTTATACTTCGTGTGCTTACCGTTGAAGATAGTTGTTGAAAAATATATGTTCTTCCAAATAGCGAAAACATCTGTTCTGTGGCTAAAGTTCGAAACAGTAGCAAAAAATTTATTGTGGAGTTTTTTCACATGGGCGGAAAATTTGAATAGTTAGTTAAATAGTTTTAAAATAAATTAAACGAAAAGGTATCATTACAAAATTTTATTTGTAATCTTATGATTTTGTCATTGGCCGCGGGTTGGACAAGCCTACACTAGGCTTTTATCAGTCAGCCTACATGACAAACATTTGATCTAGTCAGAATCAGCATCTCACATTCAAACAAATAGTTTGTTATATAAATCTTTGATAAAGATCTAGCCAGCTGAAGATGAATATGTAAAAGATTCTTAATAAATATACTTTTGGAAATACCAAGTGTTCATATTTCTAATATTAATAACATTAATGATTTATTTTCATACACACTAATGTCTAATGATCAGTCTGCTGAAACGAAATCTGCTTGTTTACTTTCATCTAGTTTTTTTAATGTACTATTTCGGAATAAACATTGATTCATAGCTCAGGTCATTTGATACTTATAGATAGAGTTAAATAATTAATCAAAAAATTATTTAAGGGCAGAAACTTGTTAAAAAATTAGTCAGTCACACAAGAATGAAGTAGAGTGATGTAAAGGTGGAAACCGAAATGAAAAACAAATACGTTAGCAATTTATATTTGTGTGCTACATTCTCATACTTCTTTTCTTCGTTTTAATTTTGTTTAGAGAAACCTGCCTGTTGGTGGACCCTCAGAACACATCTGCAGTATGCAAGCAATGGATAGCTTTAGTAGTAGGCCATGAGCTGGCTCACCAATGGTTTGGCAACTTAGTGACTATGGAATGGTGGACGCACTTGTGGTTGAACGAAGGTTATGCCTCCTTTGTTGAATTCCTTTGTGTTGATCACCTGTTCCCCGAATATGATATCTGGACACAGTTTGTCAATGACACTTACATAAGAGCACTAGAATTGGATTGCTTACAAAGCTCCCATCCCATAGAAGTTCCTGTTGGCCACCCATCAGAAATCGATGAGATTTTTGATGATATTAGTTATAACAAAGGTGCATCTGTTATCCGGATGTTGCATCATTACATTGGAGACGATTTGTTCCGAAAGGGCATGAACTTGTACTTAACCAGACATCAATATGGAAACACATTTACAGAAGATCTTTGGGCAGCCTTAGAAGATGCAAGTAACAAACCTGTAGGAGCAGTTATGTCTACCTGGACCAAGCAAATGGGTTTTCCTGTAGTGAAAGTAAACCAGTCTAAAACTGAAAATGGTTTGTTATTAACTCTTTCACAAAATAAATTCTGTGCTGATGGTATTGAACCAAAAGAGGAATATTTATGGATGATCCCAATATCAGTGTCTACATCTGAAAATCCTAGTAAAGAAGCAGCCAGCACTGTTCTAAAATCGAAGGAGGGTAACTTACTCATACCAAACAAAGGTGATGTTGAATGGGTTAAGCTGAATCCAGGTACCATAGGATTCTATAGGACCCACTATCCACATGAAATGCTTGAAAAATTTACCAACTCCATTTGCAATCATACCATGCCGCCACTAGACCGTCTTGGTTTACTTGATGACCTGTTTGCATTGGTTTTAGCAGGGCATACAAATACAGTTGAAGTCTTCAAATTCATCAAAGCCTTTGGGGATGAAGATGACTTTACAGTATGGTCATCAATTAGTAATATACTGAGTAAAATCAGTGTAGTGGTATCATACACAGAATATGAAGATGCTTTTAAAAATGTAAGTTTAAACAATTAACAGACTTATTAATCAACTAGTATTTGGTTCTGCTATTGTAGTATAAAGTAACAGGTATTATTTATGCATAAAATATATCACTGACAATTTGGAGTTAAAAATATTAATGAAATCCAAACATTTTTACACCTGTTGCTGCTTATATTCTGTCAGCATAAAATCATGGGTGTTTCAATCTGAAAATATTTTCTGCACACTTCCCATCCTTACTAATTTCTAACTTTTGAACATGTTAAACTGGAATGTTTGGATGAAACCCCGGTAAGATTGCAGAGAAATAAATTTTTAAGGTCATAATGTTTTCTTTTCAAAATCATAGATTACACTACAGTCACTACCAGTCTAAAGGTTTTAGATACATAGCAAAGACGATCTTCTCGCACATCTTTTGATAGTCACTTCCATTATCTACACAATCACGATTACTAAATTTAAATCACTTAATTCAGTCTAAAGTTATGATACTCTCAAATATGTTATTGTACTATTTTAGTTTATTAAACACAACTATGTAAACAATAAAAGCGGCTTTTACATGACCCCAGTTGCTATTTAAAATATTTTACTTAATAATGACTATGTCGCAATTTTGGATTTTGCTAAATAAACATCACTTTTAAAAGAAAGTCATTTAGCAATGAACTTACCTGGATATTTATCTGAACCTTCTAACAGAGCTTTTTTGAAAATTAACATGAGGGGGATTAATAAATAAATGTGGAGCGAGCAATTAAGAGAGGTTGTCAGTCTTATCTCATATACCAGTAGTCCCAGAGCCATGGAGAAAAAATTATTGTGTTTGAAGTAGCCAAGAGAAGTTTTCAAGTTTGCAGAATAACCACTAGAGAGCGCTGCAGCAGTATCTCTAAATTACAAAAAGAAAAGTTTTATTTTTACCATCATGAAGATATTTTCTTAACATAAGCTTCTAACCCTCTATAAACCATCATGTTAGGTGCTGTCAAGTCATTTTTGTAGTGAGTGCAAGGCATTCTTTGAAAGTTTTACTTAGTGCTGTCAATGGTTGCAGTTAACCGGTTACGATATCACAATATTAACCGTAATAGTGTAATTGGTTTAAAACTAAACTGGTGATGAAATAGGTTAAAATTTACCTGTTAAAATAACCTTTTTTGAATGATAGGTTCAGACTCAGACATACAAACTACCACATTAAATTAAATTGTCAAAAGCTAAAAAGTTTAACAAATTCAATGCTCTTCAAACTGGTTGGGAATTTATAGGTTCATTACATTAGGCGAACTGCTAAGCTAATTAATAGGTTAAATAGTAGAACGGTTAAAACAGACGGTTTTATCATTTCCATAAAAATGGGTGTATCTTAATTGCTTAAACTCTTATTAATTGTTGAACTTATTGACAGTGTTATTCAAAACCTTAAAATTAGTTTATGATCGCTGKAAAWGTCTATATTTTATAACATGAAAGTCCCTATGTATAAATCAGCTGGTTATACAGAAGACTTGTTAATTAGTTCGGCTTAACCTGTTAAGTGGTTACTTACTGTTTAACCAGTTAATGAAAACCGGTTAACTGTTTTATATAAACCGGTTAACCATGCAATTTAACCGATTGACCGGCGGTTTGTTAATTTTACGAAAACCGGTTAAATTTATTGTAACCTCCAAACTGGTCACAGCAATCACTATTGACAGCACTACAACTTAAATATTGTTTTTTCAAACTTTAAATACAGTGATACAAGACTTTTTATATCGTTAGAAAGAAAATTAAATGTTTCTTAAACTGGTGAAAATCAAATTTTCATATGATTTTATGTCCAAAAAAATAACATTTACTTTATTTGAAAAAATTAAGCTAATTACTATTTTATTTTAACTTGAACTAAGCTGATAAGCTAATAAGCTACCAAAATAACAGATTATGGTAATTATTATTAATACTAAGGAACATAGGAGATACATTTTAGTAGCTAAAACTATAAACTAAACATGTAATTACACAATTGGCATCATTTCTTAGATGATTAAATTGTCCTGTTATTATTTTCAATATATAAATAAATGCTTCTTGAACTTCTAGGGCTACATTTTCAATTTTTGTAACTGGCATTGAAGCACTAATTGTATTTCTAATTCAATTTTTTATATTGTTTATTTTTGTTAATCATGTCTGATAACCTGTATCTTTTAATTTACCCCACAAATAAAAGTACAAGTGTGTACAACATAAGTCGGGCAGGAGTATGAATCTACCAATATAGTGTTCTTTACATAAATGTTTATCTGTGATAAACATATCTCTACATTTAGAATTGGCATTTTTAGATTAAAAATAATAAGTAACTTTAACCAGCAATGACAGCTAAAGTGTTCAAATTGCAGTTATTTAAAACAAATTGTGGAATGAGCTGAATAATGTATGTTTAAAAGAGGCATATATTTTAATTACTTAATCACACACACATGTACGTTTAATTCATAGAACATTGTAGTGGAATGTTTGTGGAGAAAATAGTGCCTAGCAACTTTTTAAATGTGCAACTTTAAAATTGACCAAAAATAAGTTGCTAATACGTGGCTAACCTAAAGTTTAAACTTATACTCTTGTTTTTTCAAATGTTCAAGCAATATTAAATAATTTAACTGTTGTATCTAAATTTTCAGCATTTAAATTTTGCCATCTGAACAATATTTTTTGATTCAACAAATTTTTTTACTCTAAAAAGGTACTCTTATTGCGTGTTTTTAGATAAACAATTTTTGTCACTGTGGAAACAAAGTGTACAGATTTATTGAAGACAGAAGATAACAAATTTTTTTTTTGCAGTACGAAAGACAATTACTAAGCAAGGTGTATAAACGTGTGGGTTGGAATGCCAGACCTGGTGAGAGCCATCTCGACATCCTTTTGCGTAGCCTCGTTCTTGGTCGTTTGGCTTGGCTTGATGATGAAGAAGCAATCAAGGAGGCCACCAAACGTTTTGAGGATCACATTGGACAAGGCCCAAGTTTACCCGCTGATATTCGTAGTGCCTGTTATAAAACAGTTCTTCGTGCAGGTGGTAAAGATGTGTATGACAAAATGTTGAAGTTATACCGTTCCGTTGACCTGCATGAGGAGAAAAACCGCATCAGTAGAGCCATGGGTGCAACGAAGGATTCCGAACTTTTGCAAAAAGTTCTAGACTTCTCCATATCAGACGAAGTCAGGTCACAAGATACTGTGTTTGTTATTATGTCTGTTGGGATGACCAAGAAAGGAAGGGAGTTAGTATGGAAGTTCTTGAAAGATCAGTGGGATGCCTTGAATGACAGATACCAGGCAGGGTACTTGCTTGCTCGTCTGGTGAAGATTACCGAGAACTTTGCCAGCACTGAACGAGCAAACGAAATCGAGAATTTCTTCAAAGAAAAGAACACTCCCGGCACAGAACGGGTAGTGCAGCAATCTGTTGAAAACATTCGACTGAATGCAGCATGGCTAGCCAGAGATGGAGATAGCATCAAAAATTACCTCAAAGATTACCGTTAAAGAGACGGAATCTGCCGCTTATGTTTTATAGGTAACCGATGCCAGTGACTGTACCTATTATCTTCTTGATTGGAAATTTTTTGTTTATACTTTGCAACTGTACTGTATGAAGTGGTATGTTCTATTAAATTCATTCTGAACGTGTTTCTTTAATTTTCTTGTCTTATTTAGGTAATCCTTCATAACAACAATTTCCCGAAGTTAAAAAGATAAGGTCCTGTGAAGCAAATGATTTTATACAAAAATACGCTGAAGTTAAACATAAATCAAAACTCAAGTTTTTATAAAATACTGTAATATGTTCTCTAGAACTAATATTATATGGAAAGTGTAGACAAAAGTTTGCAAGACTTGAAATTTACGTTTAAATTCACTAGGCAAGAAACTGTAATAGACATTACTGCAATAATCAAGATGGCTTAACACTGTATAGTTAACAAGGTTCCACTTAACAGATGATTCAAGGATGCTACAAAATTTCCAAAATGTCTTTAATTTTGCCCACGCAACCATAACCAAACCAAGGTTTCGAACACTATCCACGACCTCGACTATGTCACCATCAAGAACACTGAATCCTGTGGAATCCTCTAAATTTGACGAGTTCCAGTCCACATTACTTTTATTTTCTTCACATTTAGTTTCAACCCATTACACTTGGACCAGTCACGAAAGACCAAAAAGGTTCTCGTTAAATTCACCAACAAGACGATCATAGTCTAGGTAGACAGTCCTTATAAAGCTGTGTATCATCCGCTTAACAAAGTAAATTCTGAATAATACAGGATCTAGAACACTTTCCTGAGGAACATCAYATGATGTTGCGAKTTCCYACGAAACAGTCGATTTAAGCTTTACCACTTGTGAACGAATGGAGAGGTAGTCATGAAAAAGACTCAAGGCAGTATCYGTTATTCCAAAGTGAYTGATTGTATATTTTTCATTGTTAGAACTTCATACTAGACAAATAATATTACACAAACAATGACGAAGATAGCTAACAAATAACAGCTGACTATAGAAATTGTTTCTTTTCAATGCATTACTAAAGCATTAAAAATTCTAGGATAATTCTAGAATTAATAGTACAGTTTTCAATGAGTTCTAAATTTGATGTGTGTTGAAAGAGTGACGTGGTTTAAAACAGTCTAGACCTATTTATAGTATCTCGTCTGTGTTACAGTAATTGTATTCCGTTTGTTGGAAATTATACTGCACTGACTTGTTGAAATTTTGAGTGGTTTAGACCTCTTGACTTGATGAACGTTTCCCTGAAGAAAGGGATAAAATTGACAGTATGCATAAGTACTGTGATTAAAACATGCTGAGCCAGCCTCTGTGGCCTAGTCAGTAGAGTATCTGCCTTGTGCCCTGGACATCTCGGGTTCAAGTCCCGACCAGGGTAAGGTTATATGAAATGATTATAATGTAATGTAATGCACAAATTGGGATGAAACGCCCAGCAGCAGAAGCCCATGGATAGAGTGCCGTTACACCTATTTTTTCAGATTAAGACAATGTATACATTATTAGGATTATTTTTACTAATTTTGGTATTATTCCCATTTTTGTAACATTTTAATGAGATTTTAATAATAACTAACGATAAACAATGCATAGGTAAATATATCCAAATAAACAATCATTTTCATTAGTTACATGTCCTCCTAGATTACCTATAAAAAACAGCATGAATGCTCTTAGGAGTTTTATGTATCTATTCAAATATGCATATATTATTTTTAATGGATTAAAAATTTTTACTTAATATTAAATTATATTGTGTGTTTTCTTATTCCATAGCCTCTTGGATGTAAACGTAAAATCTGATTAAATTACTACAAAAAATTTGAATGCTTCCAAAATTAGCAAAAACAAACCTAACAATGTATACATTTTTTTAATCAGAAAAAAGTGGTCTTTTCAACCATAGTAAAGCCAACTATGGTTTCCATTAAAAAATGTAAGTTTGTGTTATATATAAAATATGTGGCCCCCTAAAACATTTCTGAGGACGCCACCGGATTCAAAATAAAAATATCTATAAAAAACGTCTACAGTTTTTTTGTATCTACAGAAATGTTTACAGTATTCAAAAGTTGGCTATAGCTTTAAAACAAAAGACGATACAAAAATGGCGACGGTACAGCTTGACTCACAACAAAAAAGTAATACAGTAATGTCGAAACCGCAACCCTCTACCATAAATAGTTACCGAAATACCTTACAATTACAACGAAAATGGGACACCCTGTACTAGAAGGTGTATAATTTTTATGGGTAACTGTATTTATGGAGATATGATTTATCTTTTGTCAAACCTCATTTTTTCTGCCTTTCCTCCTCTTCGCTGGTTAACGCAATTCCTATTTTCACCTACTGATGCTGCAGGTACTGTAGAGTTGATTTAAGATTATTTTATTTGCATGATGTTTTATTCATCCCACAATTATTTATTAGACATGTTTCAATTGAAGAGTCTAATTAGTTACATAACTATGGAACTAAGAATAATGTAATGTAACAATAAATAAATTGATACATATATATTTTGTACCAAACTTTTAATGTCTTTCGTGGATATTTTCCACTTATTTATGGTTCTATTGTGAATAATGTAAGATCCCAAGTTTCATAAACATATTATTTTTCAAGTAATCAAGTGGTCTGAAAATAATATTAAAAAAAGCTCAAAAAGTCCAAAAGTGGCTGATTATTTTATAAAGTAGTGGTCAACAACTAATTAACTAGTTCAATTAATAGATATCTTTTTATTTTGTTTAGCCTTAGATCTAATCAAATTTAATCCGTAATTGAATAACATTATTCTATACCTATACCTAGATTATTGTTTTTATTTTTAAATTTATCTATTATTTGATAATAATAAATAAGCACCGACTAATTTGTGTCTCAATGTTTATTCTAAAGTTTAAAAAAATATGAAATGTAAAATTTGGAGGAATGGTCCTAAAAGTTTCATAATGAAGACCTTACATAACCTAAATTGGGTTATAAAAGTAGAACAATTTGCATAAATAAATAATTAAATTATTAAAAGTTCTCTACGTAATTGTCAAAACAATTGAGGCATTTGTCATATTGCAACATCAGTTTTAGGATGCCCTCTTTAAAAAGCTTTGCCACCAGCTCGGGGTGGTAGGTTTTGACAGCCTTTACGGCTTATCACTAATGGCAAAGCATTGTTCGCCTAACTATGAAGCAAGGGACAATAGCAAAAAGATTTATTGTAATATATTATATTGCCTGCAACGAAGGATTCAGAATAAACGCTAACATGCTTTTGTTCAGTTCTGTTTTTATTCATGAAAACACATAATTGCACTATACCAACATGATGAAAGATCTTTGGAACAATTCAAGTGGTAAATTTTTAACCATTTACAGAGTCGAAATCTGGCACTACCTGATTTTATTCTGTTTCGAGAATTGAAGACATGCTTAGGCATACATAACTATCCGAGTGACTTTTCCCAACTTTTAATTATAGTTATCATTTTATATAAATGGGCCACATATATGAATAGTACATACTTTTTATCCATAAACTTTCCATGACATTTAAAACAACTTACATATGTTGGCAAGCAAACGTAATGTGATAATTTTCAAAAAAACATATTCTGCTTAACAAGTATTCATTTCAATATTCCTAGCAAAATGAAAAATCTTTTTAATAACAACCTGATTCTATTATATTAAGATTAGGCAAAAGAAACTAATTCAGCAAAATTAATGTCACTCTGCGACTTAATGTTACTGTATGTACTCTTAACATCAAATTTGGCCCTAGCATTACTATGATGGAAGTGATGACTGGTACTGTAAATATAATGTGTGTATAAATGAAATAACAATCTGTATAAAGACATTTATTATCTAGTAATATTTTCGATATTTCGTATAATTATCTAATTGTAATAAACAACTATAACTATGTACAATGCAACATGGTACAATATTACGTACACCTTTTCTCAGTGTCCATAAAACTGTGTTCAAATTTCAATAGGTAAAATATTAATAATGTACCTATCAAAACAATAGACAAACTCTATCACAACTGTTGTTGCACCAGGTATTCAGACACCCTGAATTTTCTGGTGCAATACGATTTCACTTGTTACTAAAATAAAACCGCCTGTAAAGCGTGCACAGAGCAGGATGTGACTTTTTTTTAGAAGTATTCGTTAATGCTAGAAAAGGACACGCCGCAAACAATAATCGCTGGCGCATCACTGGACGTACCATAGGAGGGGTGCGTGTTCGCATATTTTCTTAGTGCCTTATCCAGCAACAGACTACCGCACTACTGATTACTATTTTTTATCATACAGAAAAATAGTGGTGTTCTATGGCTCACAGCATATGAAAAATTAACATCTGCGGAGCACTTTAGGCCTATAAATGTAAGATGTGGAGGAAAAGATCGGCAAGTAACAGAAAGACAGCCTTCTAAAGTATAAATGCAATGGACAGTACAATGTGAACTTGTTTACACTATCTACAGCTTACTTCTACGCTATTGCCCTTTGGCACATAAGACCCATGCTAGATTTGCTAAACTTACTGTCAGACCAAATTGTGTACTATCAATGTTATAACAGTACAAACTCTAGTATTCAAAAACATAAACACCCGAGATGGAAGGGTTATTAAAAACAAGAACAAATATTATAAGAAATTGTGGTTGTGAACTTTGTTTAGTTCTTATTCATTTATACAAAAATCATCTTGAAAAAAGTTAATTTTAGAATGGGGATAACTAATGCACATTTATATAAAATATATCCCTTGTTCTAATAAAATAAATATAAGATATACATATATTGTCAAAGATAAGATTTTTGCTGCCGACCTAAGGATCATTGATCTATTGCTGAATGGTCAGTTGCACCGAAATACCATGTCATATATTATTTTTTGTTCCCTACATGTATTTTCCAGGAATGTCTTCTTATATCTGTTATTGCTGTTATTTATTCTTGAATCTTGGATTTGGTATTTTTTACCTTTACATCTGACAGTTCATTCCTGTATGTAACTTGTATCTTTTGTGCTTTAAAAAAGTCTAAAATAATGGAAATTAAAAATTTCTGTGAAAGTAAGTTTACTAATTTCTGTGTTTTAATTTTACCCATTGAAAAAATTATACAGGGTGTTTACCTTAGGCAAGGAAAAAAGATGGACACAGCACATAATAAAGCCAGAGTGTTATCAGCTGGCACTAATCAGTAGTGGCAGCACGTATCTAACTAGCAAAAATAAGGAAAATTGACCTATGCCACTGGAAGTTTTGGTATTTGTGGAAGTTGATCTTGTATTTCCATTTTTGAGCTTATAAGCTGCACTGAAAACCATGGTACATCACTGCTGTTGTTGACACATCTTGTGAGGCACCAGTAAAATGGCGCCCATTTGTTTTCGGTAACACACTCAGTATATATGCCAATGTTTATGTAAGGTGTTTACAGTCACGGAGTTTAAATTTTTATGGGGTGCTCACTTGCTAACAGAATGCATTACAACAAATTTTACCCCAAAAAATTGCTCTACAATAATTTTGTCGATCTTTATTTGAAACTTCAGGTTCACCCGTTTTCTGTAACTGATAAACAATTAAAAATTGTCACATTCTATGTATGCCTCAGCAATGAGCTATGGCATTTAATATGGGTAGCTATTGTGCTAATTCTAAAACTGCATTACCTAATAGATCTTCAACAGATTTTGAAAATTGTTACAAATTTTTAAAGCCAAATATCCGTGATATTAATTGCTACATCATGTTAATATTATTAATCAAATAATGTGTTTTTTTAATACTTAGTTCAATTTTCGACTCTGATAATGCAAAGACCCTGTATATAAATTTTAGAAGTTTATTTGGCTCTAAAGCCTGGTGGTTTTAGATTAAGTAAATTGAGTAAAAGCAAAACACAGAAAACCAGCAAATATTATCAAACTCCATATTAACAAACTATCGGTGCTGTATTTACAATGTAAATTACAGAAACAAAAACCAATTAAAGAATGGTCAAAGTGGAGTTCTACATTGGACCACAGTTTGTTTTTTCATATTTTAGACATCTTATTAACATTCAAAACTGTTAATGAATTATTATTACTTAAAATTAGACGTACAATAGAATTCTTAACTATTTGATGTATTTATTCGTTGCTAGTAGATGCCTTCAAAATAAACTCTGTGATCTCAAATTTTAATATAAGCATCAAACAGTGGCTTTTTTATTTTCAAATACTAGTAATACTTTTATAGCAATGACAGTAATATTGACTTAAAAGTAGATGAAATTTCAAAGTTGTTTTAAAATTCAGGATGATCTTTAAAAACCAAGATATGGAATGTACAAATTTAATGTCATTCTAGTAATATTGAAATTATCACAACTTTTGTAACATTATTAGTTAATCATTCTAGTTATAAAAAACCTGACAGTAAGTACATACATATACATTCATATATAACATACACATGAAACTGTTGTTAAAGTATGAAACAATGTACTACCCAGTTGCAAAATTTGCTAGATGGCAAGGAATCAACCATTTACGTATATATGAAAGCTATCACAGTTAAGTATACTGCATTCCATACTATAAATAAGATTATATTGATTTCTCGCATGTTTAACCGTTTTTAATTGGTATTTGTTACAACAACGGTGAACTTTAGATTTTGAACTGCAATAAAATTAAAGGACGGTAAAGTTGAAATCTTTAACAATTTTGAAATTTTGCATAAATCATATGAATTGACATCGAATTTTTACGTCCTGTACCAAGCTGGGCAGAAAACACATACATTCTATTTAGATTTTACCGAGAAATATCTTTTATGTACAGAATAAAAATTTGTGGGGTTTGAAATTCACAGTGTGAAATTCTGGCCAAGAAAATGCACACTTGCGTTCATCTCAGAAACAATCTTAACTTTTCTACATCTACATCTTGGAACAACTCCATTAAATGCAATTAAACTGTTATTAGTAAACCTAGACAGAGCACAGAAATTTCCTAGTAAAAATTGTACTGTTTTAGCAAGTGTGTTACATTATAGTACTGCCTTCCCACCAGTAAATGTTGCAACTTCACACCATATTATACAGTAAACGTCTTACAAACAACTATTTGTGCCGGCAAGGCAATGGCAATTCCAGCCTTGAAAAACAATTCAGTTCGTCACATGGTTGCGTGATTACAGCCCCTTTTTTTTTGACGAGACACTAGTCTTAGTAATAATTGAGCACCATGGAAGGAATGGATCTAAGCGTGCATGCAGCATATGTACTCACATTGTGGTGAAACTTGTCCTTAAAAAAATTAACAAAACACCTTCGGCGACAAATCCAAAGTTGCGTTGTGGCATATATTATTGCATGGCTGTTTGTGATTTAGAGAAAAAGGTCGCTTAGTAATTGTTGTTTCCACAGGTAACTTGATTTAGTAATCACTTTGTTCGTCATGCATGCGTACACGACATTTTGAACAATCGCTCAGTCTATAAAAATATAAAAAATGTTCTTTTTTGCTGATATCGTGCATCTAAAAAGTTGGTAAGGTGAAGATGATGTGAAGCGAATGGAAGAGAAAACCAGTAGAGTTGTCATTGCTTGTTGAATGTTCCTGAGTTTATTAACGTGTGAAACTTTCATTTTATTCCTGAATATTGTTCCGGGTAAAGGTGTATGCCTTCAACACTGAATATTGACACATCTGAAAACAAATTATACATTGTAAACAATTTTTACTAACAATCTGCTTACTTCTAGGTCAACTTTTTTATGCTTTTAAAATTTATAACAATATTATAATTTCCAACCAAATTAATATTTTACAGCAAGTAGTCAATGACAATATTCTGAAGAAGTGAAATTCAACGTTTTGATATTATGTCTTAGTAAAAAATTAAAAATATGTGAAATCATTAATGCATCTTTTAAGTTAAAAGAGGTAACACCTGATTATTTTAAATTACATTTTCATCATATTTCACTTGTTAGGAATCTTTTTTGATCAGGAGGTAGAATATTAAATTTGCAACAGATGTAAGTGCTACCAAAAAGCTTTTTTGAAGAAATAAGAAAAGTCACTATATGCAAAAAAAATTTTGAGTTTGTTTCAGTAGTAACATATAAAAAATGTACCTTCGGTTTCTTAGTATACTTAAAACTAATTTTTTTCATAACTGCTGTCTCCATGTTCAACTGTACACAGTAAAATAGGCTGATAAAACTTTTAAAGGCCATAAATATGTGACATCCCTCACTTTGTCGATGGTGCAACATCAAATGACTCTGCTGTCAGTTATAACCTATGCCAAGTCGGTTATCAAACACTAGAAAATTTAAAATTTAGGCGAGAACTACACATTTCTACGTGAGAAAAACCATTGCTGCCTTTTGATGAATTGAGGAATATTGCAGCCGCAGCATTATGAGGTCACGCTAATTAAGCCCGAACGTCAAGTTTCAATTCAGGGCTATGGGGTTTAATTGTTTTTTTTATTCATGCAGTTTTTATGTCTTTTTTTTCATATTTTGTACATCATCAAGGTAAATTGTTTAAATGGAAATAATAATTATATTTATTTTTTGTTTCATGGGGCATGAACAAATTCCTTTTGCCTTATACTGGACATAAAATAGTTGTGTAAACCATCTCCAATTTATTAAATAAATTACAAAAAAAATGAATTGTAAAGCATGAAACTTAATTTATTTAACAATCTTTGCCACAGGAAATTTATTGATTATATTAATTACATGCCTTTGTATAAAATAAATCCTGTCCTGCATAAATTTTATAAGAACTCCAAATCCTCAACAAAGCATTTGCATAAGTTGAAAAAATAAAAATAAAATCTCATAACACCTAATGGAAATGTGAAATTTGATTTTAATGATCGTAAACCTCCAATGCTGCTGCCATCATTTTCCTCAATTTGGGGAAATGCCAGCGAAGATTTTTTATTTAGAAATGTGTGACCTTTTACTTGGACTTTTTTTTGACAAAGTTCGATCATAGTGAAAAGCAGAATATAAAATGACTTATCCAGCAGCAATGTCATTTTATGTTACAGCATCAATGAGGTGGTAAATTAGCTACACATGTGATATTCATAATAAATTATTATGAGGAACGAACATAATACAAGGTAAGTTCAAAAAGTACAGGATTTTGTACTTTTATAGATTGTATCAGTCTGATTCATACAACTTTTTGGTTATTATGTTGGTGAACATGTCTGAAAAGAATGAATATGTGGTTAGCCATGTTGCACGTTTAGTTTGTTGTCAGCTATCAAAAAGGTTGTGTTTTTGAGAGATCGGCGAATTTTTACTTTCGTAAAAGCTGGATCAAAGAATTTTTATTAAATTTTGCTATAAGAATGGAATAAACTGTAGTAATGTTTTAGAAATGTTCAATATTGCTTTTGGTGAGAATGCTATGAGTAATACAAAAGGTTTACGAGTGGTACAAGCATTTTCAAGAAGGTCCTGAAGACGATCTAGCACCTCTAATCGACAAGAAAGATGAAAAAGGGAAAGGGTTAGCATATCAATTGACTCATGCTATGGAATTTGTTCCGAAATTGCTGAATTTTGATCAAGTATAGCGCTGAATCACAGTTGTTCAGGAGTCACCAAATGAAGCCAACGAAGATTGAAATTTTCACTGAAAATTTGGTGAGGAGAATATTCTCTGGTTAAATCCAGACATTTCAAGAGCCGCTTACTTTAAGTTCTACTGAAGATGCCAGCTAAATTTTTGTGGTAATGATTTTTCATATATAGTTAAATTAGAATCAAACCACACAAAGTTCATATTTTACTTGTGCAACACCGTCTGCATGAAGATTTCTCTGAAAAAACGCCCCAATTTATGGCGAAACAGTTCATTGCTTTTGCACCAATATAATGCACCTACTCACACTTCATTGCTTGTTCATGAATTTTCGATAATAAACAGCGCTGTAATGTTGTTCCAGCCACCATATTCGCTCTGTCTGAATCCTTTCTGTTCAGAATCGCTAAAGGAGCTTAAAGGCAATACCAAAAGGTGACTTCCAGAAGCACTTAAAAGACTGGAAAAAATGCTGGCACAAGTGTGTTGTATCTAAGGGTGATTACTTTGAAGGGGCCAATATTAATGTTGATAAAAATTCTTTGAATAATTAATATTACCACTACTTTTCAAACACACCTCATATGTAAGGTATTGATATACAATATACTTGCAACAATATTAAAACATTTATAGATTTACTTTTTAATATGTATAAAAGAAGTTGTCTACAAGCCTTTCTTTGATAAACTTATTAATGACATTGCTACAAATGTAGGTACAAAACTGTGAAACGCTAAAGAAAATATCAGATCATATTTGAATAATCTAAAGTTTATTTAAAGAAAATGACATTATTCCTTACCATCTGGCAGTTCCAGCAGTTTTTTTGGTAACCCATTGAAATATGGATGTCGCATGGCATCCTCGGCACCTAGCCGATATTGTGGATCAAGCTGTAGAAGTGCTGTAGCCATGGCTTCCCCTTGTACAACATCATGCAAGCGTGGCCAACAGAGTCCTAACTTTCTTGGTTTATACTGACCAATTTTGTGAACCTTATAACCAGGTAGTCTTGATACACCTGGCCAGTCTTCTTCAGTTGGAGTACCAAGTACCTTGAAATAAGTAGAATTACATGCAGAGACAATTTTACACTAGGCATTTTTATTTAACAATACATACTAAGTTGATTTAAAAAGTTATTGCAAAACTTTATGTTTTAACCGATTTTAACAATACCAAAGATATAAGAGGTTTTCTTTATCCTCCTAACAATCTTGTGACATTGCGTAATACCCAGTAGTTGAAAACATACCTTAAAGATTTTATCTAACTGGTCATATGTATCTCGAACTCCAGGAAAAATGGCCATCCCTGTTATCATCTCAACAAATATACACCCTACACCCCACATATCTAGTGGTGTAGAATATTCTGTACTTCCCAGGAGCACATCGGGCGGTCGGTACCACAGAGTAACCACTTCGTGTGAATATGTATGGCTGGGTACTGATTTGGCCCTAGCAAGTCCAAAGTCAGCCAATTTCAGTTCACCTATTTCACTAATAAGGAGATTTTGTGGTTTAACATCACGGTGAAGGACACGTCGTTTATGACAATATGCGAGGCCACGTAATAATTGGAAAAGGAACAGCCTAACATTTCGAGGATCTAGCCCTCCACTGTGTCTCTCCAAATACTGAGACAAATCTGTATGCTGAAAATAAGAAAAAATTCTTATGTAAACCCTAAGCAATAGATGCTGTGAAAAATAATTTTGAAATAAGTATTTTTTCATTAATTTTTTGCAGAAAATCGCAAGAGCGTGTGAAATAAGAATAAGACACAGATGAAAAATTGGCATACATTTTTCATTTCTCAAATAGTGTGAAGTGTTTATACAGTAAGAATAGCAGCTGATTCTTTAATTACATAGTAGTATCATTTAATTCCTTAAAAAGCTATAATTTAATTTTTTATCAATAATTTTATCATATATTTGAAACAATTTTAATTAAATTTTACATGGAGAAATTTTAGCTTTTTGTCCAATCTTTATCTATGGACTGAAATTTGGGTTTATATGCCACTCCAGGCATAAGCATTATTCTGGTTAAGCATTCTCTTATTCTTGGTTTATTTAAAATAAATTCAAAATGTTTTTAGAGACCAGGTTGTAAAAACTTTTTAGCGAAAACAATTAGGAGAAAGCCAATCTTTTAAAAATGTCTGTCAATATGAATAATCCTTGAAAAAAATTGACACATGAAGTCAGTTGTGAACATAATATTTAAACATTACACCATACTAAATTTGCATTAAAAAATGTGTTATACTTTCTGCCATTAAACCTATAGTTTTAAAAAAATTGACCACGTTTGGAGTCAGACTACTAATCGGTCTATGTCCTCTAGTAACATCTTAAAATTGTGTATTATGTTTATTTTATATTTTTTAAGCAGGCAAGATTAAGGTGAACACAAAATAAAGAGAAACAAAGGAATTTGTGAAAATAATATGTAACACAGATAACTTAATACTATTCAATATAGTACATTATATTTTTATATGGTAAACGATTTGTGGTTTCTGCTTCATATGGTGTTGTAATGTTAGCAACTTAACAATATCTCACAGATTTTACTACTATATCACTATGAGGTAAGACTTTAACACCTATAGATTTAGTAAATCATTAAAATTGTTGGAAATTTATACATATATTATAGTCGATTTTCAAAATTAATTTCTTTGCAGTGCGATGCTTAGGTATTGTAAATTTCTTTGTCAAGTTTTAGTAAGGGTGATTCAAATAGGTAGGAATTATCACTAAAAAACTAAATTAGAAAACCACTTGCAAATACCTATAACTTTTTAAGGAAGCAAAATGGCACGAAAATTAATTGATCTAAATTACTTTATTCTTATCCAGAGAACCTGCAGTAACAGTATACCCCATTATTTACGATTCACCCTGTATATTGTTTTAGTTGATTAGCATTATTATAAAAATAAGCGAAAAATCACAGTTGATGTCATACATTAACTAAGGCAAGGAGCTTACATGGTACATTTCAAACTGTTTGTGAAATTACTTAAATGCACCTACCTCATGTTAAGTACACAAATGTAAAAAAGGAGGATGGAAATATAACAGGATGTAAGCATTAAAATTTCATTAGGCGACAGCTAAACACAAACCTTGGATCTTACTGTTTTATGATAAGGAAGTAGAATATTGGTAAATTTACAACATTTTTGTGTACTGTCGCAAAGCTTTATTCTAAAGGAATAAGAAAAGTACCTGTACTTTTGATCAATTTTGAAATACAAATAAGTTGACACAAATAAAAAAAAACTCATTCATATTTCATTCGCCCTCAAACCTTTACAATCAATAAAGTTGTGTAAAATAACACGCAATGTTAAAAAAAAACAAAACGGTAAATTTTTATCTACTTGTTAGATGAAAACACCACCTCATTTAAAATGTACTACTAGTACAACTATATAAGAACAAAAACTGAACAAGATGTATATTTGTGCTTGAAATACTTACAACATATTCAAAAACAAAAGTAAGTGTTTCTCTGGTGTGCACGATATCATGCAATGTGACTATGTTGGCGTGTTTCAGTTCTTTAAGTAAGGATGCCTCACGAATGGCGGTGAATGGAGCACCCTCTTCTTCTTGTAACCTAATTTCCTTCAGCGCTACCACTTGATTTTGTAAGCTAAAAAAAATTGTTGTTTTTACGTTAAAACTATATAAACAAGCCATGACTTACTTGCTAAAGCCTTTGTACACTGTGGCATAGGAGCCTTCACCTAACTGTTCTAACTTAATATAAGCTTCCGATTTCCCAAATGGGGAATCACCCTGAAAAAATAAAAGTAGAATGACACATCCTCTCTGACAGCATATTGGTTACATACCCCAAATGCAGAGTATCTTTTGGTTCTTCTATGGTCGGAGCCTTGATTGAGCAGAACTTCTGATTTCGGTCTAGGAGGTTTCTTGGGTCGCAGGATGACTCTAGTTTCTTCGCGGATATCATCATCTAAAAGTTTGCTATCTGAGGACACTGAAAGTTGTCTTTTTACCCTATCGTGACCGGATACGCTATTCCAATCTGAGAATAAAGAAAAACTTGTTACAGCTGAAAACCAAAGAAATACACACGATCATTATTATTTCAAGGCAAGATAAAATAAATTCTTAAGCAGCTATTTAGAACACCAAGCCATACATTATGCACTTATATTATCTAACTAACTTTTGAACAGAAGGTAACCAAATAATGAAAACTTAAAAGCTGCTCATATATGATTACAGATATACATATGGTTTATTGGCCAACGACCGAAATCTTTCTGCCCACAGGAATATAAATATTATTATCATTAAAAAAAATCAATGCTCTTCTGCTACTTCAATCTGTTCCAATGCTGTTGGCCTGCATCCACTAAATAATATATGTCCATATTCAATAATAAATCATTTTGTATATTTTAACAGCATTGGCCATGTTGATTTCTACTTTTTTGAAAGTAAGCGAACGGAAATGTTTGGCCCTGTTTATAACCTTATATTTCATGGTATGAATGTGCCTATTAAAATTTAGTTTATTATTTACATATATTCCCAGATGTTTAGTTGGTGATTGTGGTGTTATGCGGTGACCAAAGATCACTAGTTGTGATTTTTCAGGGTTTGGTAGTATACGCCATTTTTTAAACCACTCTACTGTTGAATTTGTTACTGCTTATAATTTTTCTATGGTTACCAGCAAATTGTAATATGTAGTCTTTATTTAACTGTGGTTCATGTATATCTCCGTTGTTGTATAAATAGATATCGTAGTAGAATATATTGAAAAGTATTGGCGATAATGGTGACCCCTAAGGAACTCCTTGTTGTGATGTAAATGTGTCTGATATTTAGTTCCCAATTTTAAGTTGCAGTGCTCTCTCTTCCAGAAACTCCCGTATGAAAGCTACCAAATATGTCGGACATCCTATTTTAAGTAGCTTATAGATAATTCCATAGTGCCATGTGCAGTCGAATGCTTTTTGGATGTCCATGAACAGTACTGCTGCTATGCATTCATGTATTTTGTATGTTTGAATATACAAAGTTAGTATAATCAGCGGATGGATTGCAGAATTTTTGTGTTTAAAGCCAAATTGATATTGTGGTATATAGTGATGTGCAACAGACTCTTGGAGGCTTTGTTGTACGATTTTTTCAAAAATTATCCAACGACCGATAATAATGTTATTGGTTGATAGTTTTTAGTATTCGAGTGATCTGTATTTGATTTAGGGATTGTAATTATTATACCCCTCTTCCATTCTTTTGGGTAATAATGTTTTGACAGGCAGTCATTTTATAAATATATTATGAACTCTTTGCAGATAAAACATTTTGATGCATCGTTATATGCATTCAATGGATGTATTTACTTTAATACAAGTGCCGTGTGACTATTTACTGTTTTATATTTATACTTAAACTTATACTTAAACTAAGCAAGCTTCCTTTTCAAGTCGACAAAGTAATGAGAATAAACGCAAATATTTTTCCTTTATGTTTAACGTTTCTGGTACCCTTAATATAACTCCCGACGGTATTATATAAACATATGGGAGCGAAGCAACTCTCTGCAAGTACTGCTTGAGCAAATATTTAACCTACAAACACGTCCCAAGATAATATGTGAACCGCAGCGATGTATGCCTTATGTAATACAGTTATTTCAAAATTTGAATGCAAGCATTTTATATTGGGATATATGAAGGCAAACAGCTAGTGTGACTGCATTGGGCGATCCAGTAAATCAATTACTAAGAGAAAAAAATGATACAGTATTGTGTCATAAATAGGGAGCTTTCTGGTAAAGCCCTATTATATTTCCCGTGAATACGTTGTGGTCATAGTTTTAAAGCTATAAGTATTGATACTATGGAAAACTGGCATCTGAGCATAAAAGCATAGTGTTAATTGATTTTAGTAGATGAGGTACCATTCAGTATATCTGTATGAAACCTTTCATATGAAACTAATCGCTTTTTTCCCGTTTTTTTGCAAGAAGACTTTGATTCTTTCAGAATATGTTACATTAACACATTGAGGGTTATATTTCGCCAATGTTTTACCTAAACTAATAGTTAGATATAATTAAAAAGTATAGTTGGGATTGTTTCTAACCATTTTAAGGTTCCTTGGATATTTTCAATTTGTATTATTATTAACATTGTTTTAGTAGGCGATATTCTGCATGTATGTATATAGATTACAGCAAAAACATCATCTACTTTAGATATATGTATTAAAAAAATCCCAGTTTCAACTTTTAGCCCATTGCTTCGAAACGCCATACCATAGTGTGGACTGCATATTAATAACACTATTACTAACATTACCTACTTTTATTACTGCAAACTCAATACTCAATCACTCAATACGACAACCACATAAAAGTGTCCAAACATATTGTATCCGTGAAAAATTAAGTACACTTGGTATACGATCGATACTGTGCTGGCATCAAAATATCGCCTGCAACCCTACACCCGTGAAATACTACTTATAAAAGTTTGCTCCCGATTCTATCTTTTAATTTATACCGCTTATAATAATGTTTTAAAACATATAGCGAATAAGTTCTTTTTTGTTTGTTCAAAATTAAAAATAGTTTTGAAATTAAACATTTTTTTATTAAACGAGTATAATGAGACTTTCAAATTACAAATCTGATTAAAAAATAAAATATTGTGACTGAAAATGCCTATATCGATATCTGCAACAAGTATATTTTGTTTTGATCAGTTTCATCAATGACATTCCGGATTTCGTTCCTACTGTTAATTATTGTTTGTGGATTGCCTTCATGAAATCGGACAATTATATAAAAAAGGAAAACGATGGATCACGCTGATCAAGTTACACGGATATTTCTTATTTTGCGACAAATAAATTAAATTAATCATTTACAGCTGGGCCAACATGAAAAGTTAGCATACCGTGTTGTTTAGATTAAGCAAAAAAGAAAAAGTACTGTTAACTCATAATCTTCCAAGATGCTCTGTTAAAAATCCACCTATACAGTGTTTGGAATCGAACTAGTTCTCACGAATTACAAAACAATTTTTGGAAATGAAATGCGATATTTCACTTAAAACGATTTAAAGCCCGCATCTTTCTTCTCAACACCAACTCTTAAAAAAGCCAACAACGGTGACGTTAGGAAAAATTATTTTCTATTTATTTTTCGACTAATTTTTTTATGCACGAATGGTCTTAGGTTTTGCTATACCCTTCAAATATAATATGACAGAAACCCGAAACGATATAAACGAGTGACGAATATAGCAGTACTGAACGTATTGCAATTTGACTGTTACTATTTGACTTATACTTGCAAGCAACGATCTATGAGACTCATTATACGAACAGCCGATTACTGCTCGCAATAGTTTACAAATATTACCTGAAGCTGTCGTAAATAACAGACGGGTTCGGCACGTTCCACTGTTTTGCAGCAGAGTGGATCGTATCCAAAAATTGTGTTTAGGCTTTTTTAGAATTTTTTCCGCACACATAAATCAATGAGCATTATTTGGTATTCAAAAAATATTATTTGAACTACAAATATTTCTCATCTAATAGTATGGCTCAATCGTATTCTTTCCCAATTTAATGAGATCCGCAGGGTGAGGTGAAAATGGTTTCATTCCTGGAGCCCTGTATCTTGGACGCAATAACTTAAAAGAAGCAAACGCCGATTATCATTCTGATAAGAATGGGGAAGTGTTTGAAAATTGGTTTAAAAACATTTTATTGCCCAAATTGCCACCAAACAGCGTCATAGTAATGGACAACGCTAGTTACTATTCGGAGCAACTGGATAAAGTTCCAAATACAACAACTAATAAGGCAACCATTCAAGAGTTTTAAAGAAAAGAAGATTTATATTTCGAAGAGGGCTACACAAAAAATAATTGTTGGAAGTGCTTGGCACAAAAACAATTCGAAGGAATTTAAAATTGTCATTCTCGCTTCTGAATGTGGACACAAAATTCTACCCCCATATTATTGCATTTTCAACCCCATTGAAATGATATGGGGGCAGCTGAAACAAAGAATTCGACGAGGGAACACCGGTGGAAAATTCACCAATGAAATGCTGTTAAAAATTAGACACAAAGCTGAAATAACAAGTGTCGATGCATGGAGAAATTCAGTGCGACATGTACTAGACATTGGAAATCGGTACAGTGCGAATCATGTTCAAGAATTAATAATAGAAGTTAATCGTGATTTTAGCAGTGAAAGTGAGAGTGAGTAATTTCTTTAGTTTGTAACTTTCTTGTAATGTGCTTATTAACAAGCTGTAATGAACATAATCGATACCGTGTATAAATTTTATTGTGCACTACTGTAAATTTTTTCTAACAAATGTAAATAATTTTCCACTTACTAATTTGTAATTTTTTATATTAAATTTGTATAAATTCGTTATCATGTGTTAAGGCTTTTATTTTATACATCGGAAAATTTAAACCCAATAAAGCATCACATAAAAATAGGTCGCGGGCCGCGCCAGTTAGAACACTCGATATGAAAAAGACTACTGAAGGCTGAAAAACTCTTGACAGTCATGAAATGGAAATGCAAAACCATATTGTTTGCATCGTTTAATAACCCTAAAACAGACGACAATAGTACGTATGCACTGAAATCGTAAAGAAGAACTAATAACAGCAGGAGAGGGCAGCAACTGGACCAATAAATGTATTGCCAAACTGACATTTAGGATATATGGGCACGAGTCGGGGTTAGTGGATAATATCTTATTTGCCTTGTTTTGCTAACTCAGATTTATTAACTAAATCATACATCAATGTATCGACATAATTTGGTTTATTAACATTGCTGCTATGTATTATCTATTCTAAACGTTCTGGTCTCTCTTTCACTACACACTCTAGAGCTCAACAAATGATATTTTTACATCGCATAAAAAAGGGGTTGAAGCCGAACAACCAACCCATACCAGCCCATACATATTTTATGACTGATTGCAGCCAAGTAATAACACAATTTTGGACTGAGCCATTTGCAATTCAAAGCGCACGGAAAGGCATTCCGGCGGACGTGATCTTGGATTGCAAATTAAGATTTTACGAACGGACCCACTTCTTGCATTTATATCCGACGTAAGGGTGGTGGTCTCCCCAAAATAACGGAGCCGCGTAATCTGAATACCCTGTCCTGAATAAGAGCGCCTTTGGATTGAGCGACAGGTCTATGATGGAAATTGGGTCGTAGAAAACTGATACCTACAGGCAATTATGTTTGTCGGGAAAGCGGAAGTATGTTTGCTTAAAACAAGAGACAGCTTTCATTTAAACGGAACTCTTGAATATAAGATCTCGTAAATAACATGAATAGTAGTAATTTACTTTCTTGGCCTGATATTAATTGTAATACCAATTTTGGTATGAACAAAATTCAAAATTTCTTGCCCGATTGTGTAACTGACTGTCGGATATTACTTGTGTGGAAAATATTCTACCAAATCAAAGAGATGGTTATTAATGCTTATCTCCAATTATTTTTGGACTACTCACTCATTAATACAATAGTCAAATTTTGTACCATATTTTTCCCATATTAACCTCAAGCTAGTGACTAATATGAAAACTATTATGTAATAATTATTTCACAAAATCAGTTAAATTGTAGCTTAAAATGGAAAATGTGAATTTAAACGTAAACTTCAAGTCCTGCAAAACTCTTGTCTACGCTTATCTTATAATATTAGTTCTAGAGAACATATTACGGTGTTTTATAAAAACTTGAACGTTCTAAAACTTGACTTTCGTTTTAAGCTTTAATTTGGCGTATTCTTGTACAGAATTATTTATTCTAAACAACCTTCTTATCTTTCTAACTTGATATATGTAAGATCTCAAATGCATCATTTGTCTTTAAGAAATGTAAATGAACTCCTGATTCCTCAACATAAAACAAAAATATTTGAGAGTTGTTTCATATACTGTGCGGCAAAGTTTTACAATGAAAATATAAATCTGTTCTTGAACTGTCGATCCATAAATTCCTTTAGAAAGAAGCTGTCTGATTGTTTATTCAAGGCGCAAGTAGGTAGTTAGTTCAACTGATTTCATTTATTTCATTATTGTGTCAACGGGCTCAATACTGATAATATTCATATATGTTGTTTCCTTTTATTTGACTGATACTGATTGATATTACTTTTCTTCTTCTCTTTGTTATATATTACTGGGATGTCTTTTGTATGTCGTGGCATAAGATGAAAACCGGCTTTGCCGATTCTTAGTGCTATTGAGATTCTCAATAAATATTATTATTATTATTATGAGATTTTGTGGAAAATGGACAGGCATTATGTTTTTGTGAGCTGAGAGTAAACGGTTGTGTACAGAATGCGCCTTTTATTTAATCGTTCAGCAAGTACAGCAAGTACAAACGACATAACATTATTAATGATAATATACCTATTATGTTGTTGTTGTTAAATTCGAACAGCTTAAGCTAAATAAAATATGAATCCACACTAGCAAATGCAATTTTTACCTGCAATTTTGTTGTAAGTTAGGTAATTTTCGGACTAAACTAACTAAACGTTATCAAAATAGAACAAAATATGCAGTAATCTTCTCGCAAAGTGCAAATTTATGACGATGACAATCAGTAAATTGCTTAAATTTTGGAACAAAATAGTATTTTTCTTTCATAAATACTCTGAAATAAGTGTGGTTAAAATCCTGCAATCATAACAGAAAGTACCGGTAATATAGATATACGGCTACGACAGAAACAAATTAATTTAAGAAGTGCAGTAGTAAAAATCATGTGATTAAAATGCAACAAGTAGCGTTGTTTATAATGTAGGCATCGGCTGATATTGAATGAATTGGAACATTTATGATGGCATGTTATCGGTACTAGTTTACTATCACCTATTCTCTTCAAGCATGCATTTGGGAATTCCCAAACATACACATACAGATGAAAGAAAGTATTTAAATCAAAAGTTAAGAAGATGACAGATCGAAGGTACTGAATAAACGCCTTTGGCACTGTACTATTGAGATTATACGTAAAGGTTGGCACGTGTACTTTCATCAAACGCTAATTTTTAAATTGTAGTGCAAGCAAACGTTGATGAATAATCACGAATGGTTACAGCCGAGATAATAATTAAACATTTTATAAGTTGAACGGTCTCAAATTGCACTCATTGTGAAACACTAGGTAGCTCAAAAACAAGCTGATTGTTTTGAACATGCTTTGTTTTACTAGATTTATGAGACCACTCTGACGATGGTTTCAAATATAAACGGTCATTTTTAAAGAGCATCAAAACTATATTGAACTCAGATTTGCAGAATTTTGTCCATGTCCCTTATTTTTACAGGTATTGTAAAATTTAGTTATAAAAATCTCTGACCTGGGTTTGAAAGTCGACTTTATAATTAGTGTCAAAGGCGTATTGGACTTGGGCATTTAGCCAACAACATTTTACTACTATCAATTGAATGTCAATCCAAATACAGCGTACGTTTCGGGACAAAGAATTATCAATATCAAATAACGCTCTTCTTGTATCCTTTGATGTTTCTAATCTTTTTACTTCTATCCCCCTAAATAAACTTTTAGCAATTCTCAAAAATAAAATAGATAACTGCTTCCTATCAAACAGTATACATATATTGTGGAAATATGCATAGAATAAAGTTATTTTACGTTTAAATACATATTTAGCAAGCAAGACGATGGATTGCCAATGGGTTCGCCATTGTCCACAATCTTGGTTGAAATTTCCATGAAAAATTTTTGAAGAAAAATTAAATTATGAAAAATGTATTATTCTGGACCAGATATGTTCATGATACCTATATTTTGTAATTGGACGGAAACCGGCAGACAGTTGGATGTACTCTCAAAATTCTTAAATACATCGAATAAAAAGATCCAATTTACGTGAAGGAGAGAAAAGAACAGTTCTTAATTTTCTGGAATAATCCATGTCGGTAAAGAACAATAAAATTGACTTCGAAATTTATACAAAACTGATACAGTTACTTAGATGTTATAATCCTGGCATGCTCAAAGCAATAATTGAAAATTAAACATTCCGTGTTCCATATAGTTTAATAAACAGATAAACAGTTGTGGACCGAATACTTAAAAATATAAAGTTAGAATACACAAAATGATGAACGATGGTAACATAAACTATAAAAAAATTAATTTTCATCGCAGTAGATTATATTAAAGGTGTTAGGCTGTACAGGTTAAAAATAAATTAGTAGCGATAAATACGCGTAATTTGAGTTAACAAAAAGTAAAAAAACCTGTATTTGCCAACTAAAATGAATAGAGTGTGATACTCTATAAACAGGTCAATCAGGTCGAACTATTAAAATTGGACTAAAGAACACGTTGCAAGTATAAATTCAAATATAACAGGTATTTCTGGCCATTACATCAAAAATAATCAAAGTCTTACATTACGAAAGAAAAGGTAACAAACGAAACCTTTTGGAACATGTGGAAATTAAAAAAATACAACATCTAAAAAAACATTTGGAAAATACGCAAAAAGAAATTGTTACGCCCAATAAGTGTTTGAAACGCGCCGAAATTATAAAGTCAACCATCAAACCCAAACCTTAAATTTTTACAACTAAATTATACAAATCCTGTAAAAATGAGCACATACGCAAAATTCTGCACGTCTGAGCTCAGTATAGTTTTATGCTCTTTGAAGATGACTGTTTATGGTCGAAACGATCGTGAGAGCTGTCTGTTACCTAAGTCTCGTGAAATATACACATTTGATACAACCGCCTTCTTTCCAACCTACTTAATGTATTGAGAATGTTTCACAAGTAAATTATTCAACTTATTGTTTATTGTTTGATATCCACTTCGATACAACTTCAACAATGTTTTGCAATCTTTGGAAATACGTAGCTGGAGCGAATCATAATGGATAATCATGATCATTAGAGCTGTTATAAATTAAACAATTTATGTTTTGAAACATTAGATTGTAAGTGATACTTTAATGCTAGCTGTCTGTATACCTCCACGAGAAGATATTCAAATTTTTGTCAATTTAATGAACTTGATAGAGGGCGATTAGTGGATTTGTGAGAGTCCGTATCTCCTTTACAGATATTGCAACTAGAACGAAAATGGGTCTAAACACGGTGATGGGTATTCCAGGGGGGCGAGCACCAAAAGCGAGAGATACAGGGCGTCGGCGATGGACTTTAGAAGGACGACACTTCCAGTTCCAAAGGAGCGCTTCATTCCTTTCGACCACGCTTGCAGACCAGTGGTTTACGGACTATGGAAAGCCTGTTGGTATGCGGACCGTTTACTGTACTGAATAAGAAGTTTTGACTTGTTTTCATACCGTCATCATTTGGTGCAGTCCTTTACCATCGGCGTAACTGATTTGAACGTGCAGAGAACGAGCTCAGTGGAGCCAACATTGGCATACGGTTTTCATTAGCGACCAGTCTAGATTCTGTAGGGGTACGCTTGATAGTCGAAAAAGAGTGAGAAGGAGACGTGGTTGAGGATGTGATTCTTAATTTTTTTGTTCATGGTAGCAGATCACCTATGTTTTGGTCAGGAGAATCAAATTCGCTCATACCGCGTTACATCCAGGAAGTAGTGGAACTACACCTTTTACCCTACCTCGACAACTTTTCCAATCCACTTTATTAACAACGCAATAAACATGTAGTAGCAAGATTTGGACTACTTTGAAGAAAACATAAATTTGTTTCATTGGTCACTAAGATCTCTAGATCTTTCACCCATTGAAGACATCTGGAACATCACTAGTAGAAGACTGCCACAGGAGAAAATCGATACGCGTTATTATTATTATCTTTTTTAGGTTTTTACTGACTTACTCCAATAAACATGCACACTACAATTATTCAAGTATGACAATTATTATTGGGCGTTCTTATTTCTGTCAGTCAGCACACAATAATTTAAAGACTTTTAAACAAAAATGCTGTAAGGAAATGGAATTGTGAGAACCATTTGTCTAACGCGATCGAGATATCAATTTTATACTAACACACAAGCATTACCAGGTATACATTTTATTTTTTTTTTAAAGTTTTGTTAGATTGATCTGTATAGGAATTTAATTCAAATTAAACGCACAAATTTCTGAATATGATCTACAAAAACAGGCAATGACATAMACCATGCAATACTAAAAGCAGGCCATAGCTTGACAAAACGCTAAATGCAGTAATTAATGTTATGTAAGCAGTAACGCTCAGATGCTCTTCGTAATCGGTACAGTTTACTGAACTATAAAATTGTAATACTTGAAATAACACAACCTTCTAAGCATAAAAGATGGGATAAATCGAGTCGATAGATAGTAACCCTGACGTCATTATGCATATCTGACGTCATTCGTAACTGGTCATTGTTAAAAAAGCGAATCGGTGCGAATAAGCTCTCTCAACTAAAGAGCGTGCTACCAAGAGCATTTTAACGAAGGTGAACGTTAGTGTTATTGGATCAAACCACGCGAAACGGCCATAAACGGACCAACCCCCGTAAATTCAGAGTGTTTGCTTCTTGCAGAAATGCTTCGGGCTTTAATAAAGGATAGCAATTAGTCTTGATTAAACTTTTATAAATCTTCCGGGTGTCTGCGCGGTATGTAAGTTGCCGAATTAGCGTTTATTAGTGTTTTAAGGTCAGACTCAAATGTCAGCCTTTGCTTGCAAGGTTACGGCGAAAACGCTGCTGCAGTTAATGCGATAAAAAATCAACTTACCATATCTAATATCACCTTTTCCGGGTGGAATATTGCCATTAGGTTCTAAACGATCTAGGAATTCGTCGCTATAACCGTTGTACGGTAATTTCCCGTGGTTTTGGTCATCAGAATCTTCTTTCGACACAGCTGCAACAAAGAGATAACGATTACTTTTCAATGCAATAATCTGCATTGTGAATTAACTCTATATACGGTGCGCCAATGCATACACTTGCGTTATTACCAACTAGGGTTTGTTCTTTAATAAAGGGGGAATCAACCTCTAACGGCAGCGCTTGAATTTACACTACCCTTTATTAAATCATAACTTTATCATGCATTCCCATTTTAGAGCACTCATGCTAGCTACGCATAAACTTCTGTTTGAAATACGCCGTTTGGTATTTTGATTGCACTGCTGAAATAACCAGAGGTTGTTTAACGATATTATTTAAATAATTCTTATTCTAGATCAATGGACTACACGTAGATGAGTATCTTTTTTGGGCATCGCGCATCGCCTTTTAAAAACAAGCTGGAGTAAAATCAATGTAGCACAGTTTGATCTTCGGGGCTTCTTTCAATTCAAATATTTTAGTAGACAGACTGCTACTTGCACGTGACACCCTCTACCCCACTTCGCATGGCTTTCAAACATCATAACTTGTGTGCACTAACCTGTATCTATTTTTTGATGACATTTCTATCCTTCCATCACTTTACGACAAAAACATATATCCTGTAAAAGTTCCTATCATGCACTCTTTTCGAGATATATCCATTTTAATAATGCACTGCATTTCCATCATTTAAAAAATGTACATTATTTTAAGTAGGCTTTGATTCAAAAGTAATAAAAAACAATTGTCATTTTAGCTTAATTTTGTTTAGCTTTGTAGGACTCTTGCACAACATCACGATATAGTTGTTTACGACAAAATAATGGAGGAAAGAATATATCGCCCAGAAAATAGATACGAAGAGACACCACAAAAAGGGTTGTGACGTTTGTAAGCTGTCTGAACTACCCCAGTTTACCAAATTATATGAATTCTTTGAGACAAAGAAGTTGCACTATTTACCATTATTTATGGAGTTATGGACCTCCCTATATATACCACCAACGAAAGCGAAACCACATAAAATTGCAAATATCTTACAGAATTCAATTTATTTTATTCAATTCTGCTAAAGAAGTATAACATATTATAAATAACTGTTGTAAAGTTTATTCAGCAAAGATCAAGAAAACTAGATGTGACTTATAAAAAGGATACAAAGGGTATATCAAAAGTATGGAAACAATTCAATAAAAAAAATTTTTGTGAGTGTTGACCAAATATTCACGTTGGTTTTTATTTTTTTTAGGAACTTTCTATATCATTTTTTCTTAACATACACATTTTGAAATATAACGTTATCGATAACAAAATAGCAACCCCATATTTTCAGCAGAAATCGCTAGACTTCATTTTGTAAAAACAATAAAATCTTATATTTTTTTTAGAAATTAAGACAAAATAGGGTATCCCATTTTCCTTCAACTCAGTTAAACTCAATTTGAGTTTTCCACGTTATGCGTTTATTATTATCTTGTTACATCACTTATCGGATACTGTCATATTCAGAACAAAATAAGACTTTTCTGTTTCTACTATATATATGCTCTTAAAATAATACTGAAATGGTCACAACTGAAATAAACAACTGAACATGTCTACTAACYGACATTTAAAAAATYCTCATACCCGAGCTTTTTCTTCAAAACTCACCAGTATTTTTATTGGACTGTTCCCACACTTTCGATACAACCCATACAATCAATTTTTTTATCAAAAGGGGGTAAGTTGAATTTTGCATAAACACACTTCAAATTTTATGAAACCCTCCTAGAACTTCTCAACCCGCTTTTTTATATACCATTAAGGCTTTCCAAGAATTAATTTCCGGTAAGATCTGTGGTATTCCTTTTGCAGACAGAGAGTAAACAGCACGAAAACAATAAAACTAACTGAGATATACGAGGAGTGCTACCGGTGACACTGCAATAAAAATGACGTCGTTATTGTTCCAGAGGCGTTTTCCCTTGACAAAAGCATAAGAGGTCGAAAGTCGTTGCTCTTGGGGGCTAACCACACATTTTTTTCAGAGATGTAAATATACAAAACAGTTGATGGTATTATACTATAATTTGTATAAATACATATACCATTGTGTAAGTAGGCACATACTTCAAGATGTTGATTATATAACTGATTATAAATACGATTCGCATGCAATAAAAATCTCTCCGTCTTTAAGGAATCAAAAAAGGCCCGACTGAATCATTTTCAATTCGAGATACACAAAATTTCAAACAAAAAATTAAACATATGTGTTCTAATGAAGACGACCTGTGGCAATAATACATTATCAAATCTTGAATTTATACCTATACAAACGTGTTTTCAATTTATGATACAAGTGCGATAAAGAGCCCGGAAAACTTTCTAACACCTAACGTCTACCCCGCCCATGCCCTCTAACACCCTAATCGATATTGGGGTCGCAGCACTTTGGCTGACCCCAAAATACAGATACAGGTTACGCTCCCTTATCAGGTATAAGCAAATGGGTCAACCCAGCCCAGTCGTTCGGTTTGCTCAGTTAATTTGTGGATGTAACGACATGGCATATCCATTTTCATTTGTCCGAACGATTCGACACTTCGTGGGGCGGTGAGAATCAATTTTAATTACGAGGTAAATGAGGCTCTACGTGTACTCTATTATATTTTGAAATTGCGCTTCTTTGTTGCTGTGGTAATTGTGTAACAATGTGTATAATATAACCGTAGTGTGTGAGGGTAGAATACAACAGACAAAAACGTGKAATATTTTACTTTGCCTAGTTTTTCATTACAATTATAACATTTTCATTTAACCTTCATAAAATTATAAAAAAAACTTCATGGCCATAAAATGGCATATTACACTACGTAAAAGATTTTATAAAATGATTGAAGTTTGTGCCAATGCAATTGTGTACGATGGCGTTAAAGCAGTTGTTGTAGYTATTAACATGTATTAAAAAATGCAAAAAAAAAAACAAATAAAAAGACGTTTATGGATAAGACTGTTATATATTGGGTGCCAAAAAAGTTATACCAACTTCTTGAGGATGGGAAAAAGACCTTCAAATTTGTAGCACTAAAGTTGGGACCTTACTTATCACAGCAGATTACACATTTACAAAACTCAGTCAGTGTCGAGGAAAGTCTTATTATGATACTCTGATTTTTAGCCACTGCGAATCCTACGTAAATCTCCAGTACTAGCCTTTCAGTTTTTGACGCAAATGTTATATGCATATTTGAGCAACGTATATAATAAATCACATGCCGAACAAATGCAAAATTCTAGATTGCACTAAGGAAACAATTTATACTGTTTTTCAAGTGTCACAAAACGGAAAGACTCGTAAACAGTGGAAAGCAGTTTTGATGCATAACCTAACCTAGAATTAAGCAGAACTCTTAGTATTTGTGAGAAATATTTCAAAGAATAAGAAATCGTTGCTTTTTATGATATAAAGGAAGCAAATGGCAAAATTATAGAACAAGTAAGTATAATGCGTTTCTTTAATTGAAAAAACGTGCTCAGGTTAAAATTACGAGGGTACCGAAAATACACTCACCCATAATTTTTTATTTGCAAAACTGCAGCAATCGTTTCGTACGCTTCCAGTAGTTTATTACAATTTTTATAGGTAGGATGAAGAACATATAACTGGTCTGTCACGGTGGAAATTAGTAACTCTGTAGCCGCGCTACAGACCACGTTATTCGATATCTTTAAAATACGGCTTCAGAGAAGGCGAACAATTCATAGAGATAACAACAGAAAGAAGAAGTAAAAAAACACCATGACAGCACGATAATACGGTACAGAAACCAGGAAGACATGGAAACAAGCTTAAGCACAGAAATTTGGGACCCCATTCAGAGCTCCAGCAAACGAACGGATAAACACATACAAAATCACCCAAAGAAGCGTCGACACCATCACAAAAGAAGCAAACTAAGCAAGACACAAGTCATAATTGCCACTTGCAAAAGGCAAGAAAATAATAAAGAAGTCCTAAKTCTGTATACAACWTTAGGCAAAACTTCATACGAGGAAGAAATGATTAATGCATCCTAGKTAAGATCACATCAAACACATAAACATCTAAGGAAAGCATTCACTAGTTGAATTCCATTCCAATCTKAGCTTCCCGTAACATGCGCTACTTGGGAGCCCACTAGCAAAAAGMATATCATCGCTACAACCCAGCGAAGACGGGCCGGCACGGCGGTAGGTATATCCCGGAGCGCAGAAAATGCCTACCGCACGCTACTTCAATCAATCAACATATTTTATAAAGGATCTTTGCCAAAGAAGTTTTATGGCATCTTGTCGGCTTAATAATAAAATACCTAATTGTATATTAACTATATAGAAGTCCAGTAATTACTTCGACCATCCACATGGAAAATGAAAGATAAAACATTTTACTGTATTTATACTAACTGCATCTACTGAGCAACAACTAGGTATATGAACACCGGCGTGTTTAAAATATTGGTAGGCAGGATACTGAGTCTTCGACTTGTCCAATTGCATCTTTTCTTCAAAAAGAATGAAACAATTATAACAACAAGTTGATATAACTGTAAAAACTGTAATATGAAGATTTAAAAGAATGCTGCCCGATTAAATCTGCTTCTTCCACACCACGAAATGATTGAATGCAGTTGGCAGGATATGGAGATACCATATGCTGACTGGAACGAACAACGCAGCATACTTTTGACAGATAAGGCATGAATGCAATTAGGGAAGCCAGATGGATACGATGAGTGTATAGAAAATTGAAAAAATTTTTGACAATGTTATCTAGGTAAAAATGGATGGTGGTTCTATTTTGTATTGTACTATAGGCTGCCATTAGTTGGTTTCCTCAAAGCTTGTCGAGGTGAATTAAAGAAAGGACGATGGCTGATATGTCGAGATACAGTCGCTGGATTGGTCACCACTGAACTTCCACATATGCATATCATATAGAGTACTTATTATAGGACATACACATTTTAAAAACGACATATATTTGGGTACAGGAAAAATGGAATAAAATTACTCAAGAAAAGATCCAAGATATTTGGAGGAGCACGAGCAGAAGAATGTATCTATGATAAAGTCATCTGATGTGGTTTTATAGAGAGTTTATTTATGTAAATATGAACTTTACAGCACGATGTCATTTGTCCCTTTTGTTTTTGTATGCCAACGCATTACTATGGCAGCTTATTTTTTGTCGTTGTTTTTATGGCAACAAAGCGTTTTATGTCGATTTGTATTGCTCTTTTTATCTTTAAAATGACCTGGTGTTTATGTTGTATGATTTGATAAAAAATATGAATTTCAAATAAACGACAAAAAGCGTTACCAAAGTAGATGTTATTACTGGTTTTTATTAACTTGATGATAATAATTGTATTGCTGGTAATATACAAATACAAGCACACATTAACTCCAAAATGTACACAATGTCAGGTACAATATTATCACGCAGTAAGTTTAAGTAAACATCTGCTGTTACATTTCAATTTATAGGGTATGGACCTCTGTATAATGTGTTGTCCAATAATACCAGGCCATACATTTACGAGAAGTGTCTGTCTCCCGTGATTCCAACCAAATAAAATTTTTCAACCGATATCACTTATATCCTTAAAAACATTATAACCTTAACGTCAATTTAAAGCACGTTAATTTGAGTAAATGCAACAACGAACATGATTAGAACGTCTACATCATCTGTCATCCTAAATTATTTATTGACCGTAAATTCCTATTAAGAAATTAAGCGAGTATCCTGCAAGATGCCCTTATTAAGCCATCCGGGTGACACGGAGGCTTAGACTGCAACTGACGTTGAAATACCGGAGAATTTTTACTGTTAAAAGACAATAACGTACACGAAAATGAATTTGGTTTGGCACAAGAGAAAAGGCTATCGAGTTTCGTTTTGATAAAATTAGGGCTAGATAATATAGAAACAGCTGGTATTGCACTAGTAGTTACAGGTATTTTATTATTAATGGGAAAACTAATACGTCTAGAAATAAAAAGGAAACCGTGCATATTCCTACAGGCTGAACTCAATAAGACACTTTGGGGATTCAATTAGCAGTGGATGAATTTTTTTTTGAGAATATGTAAAACATAAAAAATAATTAAATTACGTGGACATTTCGAACACCTATTAGTAAATATTCACAAACTCGTAAAGTCCAAAAAGGGTGTTCTAAAATACACATTACTATAAATGTGGTATACAAGTATAAAGACCACGCACCTTCAGCAAGGTTCTCGACTCCATTAAACTGGTAATGAAATCTTCGAATGACCTGTGATTACGAATTACACGATCCACCGAGCAATTAATTGGTCCGATAAACGAATTTAACTGTTGAAAACCTTGTACTCAAGCAAGTACGTTTAAAATTAATTAACGGAGCTGTGCTTGACACTGTCTTTATTTAGATAAAAGGGTGTGGTTCTTAGAATGGCTCATTTACCCATAAAGAATTAATTAAGCAAATTAAAACATGTTGTTAATCATTATTTATTAATAATACAATGGCGATTATTCTCGGTTTTATGACAAGTTCAACAAAAATGGTATCTAATTATATATCAAAATTATCCGGATACCAAAGTGACTTCACATTATACCGATGAAAAAAAATCTCAACCTATAAGGTGCAGAGCTGAATAATAAAATTCTAGTTTAATGCTGACGTCGACAACTTATGAAAAGTGTTCTATTCCTTGTTTTTGCCAATATTATAACATCCAAACTTTTAGTTAAACAAAAGATGAAAAATTAAAAGAGTGCTTTACTGCAGCAATGCAACATGCGAATCTTAACAATATAAAAAATCTTGTACCACTTTTATTCCAATTTCTGAACGCTTGCACTAGAACTTATATTCATCCCTGTTATAAATCAGTCATTTACTAGAAGTGTAAAAATTAGTTAAACATTTTTTATTACTACATGAAGTTAAAAATCCACTTAAAGCTTTATAAAAGCAACTGCAGCTTTATCACAAGCCATATTTATTCGGAATTGTTTATAATGCTCGAAACTTAAAACAAAGATAAGGTCTGCGACTTCAGTCTAAAACTAAAATATTTGCCGGCAAATACAAACAGCTCTTCTTGGGATATTTATATTGGAGACGGTTTTCCCCGGAAAGGAGATTTTTCAGGATTTTTCAACGGCGATTTAGTGGTCGGACATTCTCCCCACTGCGATTTTTCAGCCCGTCAAACTCGCTCGTTTAAAGGCAACAGTGAATCGAATGCGCCATAAAACCTTCAGTATCAATGATGGTAGTCACTCAACAACCCAATTTACTAGGATGCGGCGTGAAGGGGATGAACAAATAGAGCCCTTTAGGGCGACAATCTAAGCTCCTTACATTATCGCTCAGGGCCGGCTTGGTGAATGGGAATGTGAGGCACAGCACGCGTTTGTTGGAATGTTTTTCATTGTCCCTGCATAGTGCACATTTATAACTATTACAAATATCTCGACTAAAATTTAATCATTCGCAGTAGACTAGTATGTGATCTCATTTAATTTCGCGATGAACAAATGAAAATGCTTTGGGTCAATAAAGTTCCCATTACTTTATTACAAAATATGCTCACTATCAGCACATTTTCCTCTTCACGTACACAAATGATGACAAGTTACATTCGATGGTACACGTTTCTTTGTCTATATTGGCGAAACTTTACAAAACCCATATATAAGTACCTAATTAAAATAATTGTGATGGTGCGAATTATTATATTAATCGAACGAGTTTTTTGAATTTTTAAAGACATTGTTTTTTTGTTGTAATGCCTTCTGCAGCACCGTTTTATCAGTTTTCTGCTAATATTACAATTTTTTATACCGGGTGTATTTTCGGGCCATTTCGTATGAAATCGTTTCGGATTTCAGTCATGTTTTGTCATTTTTGGCAACATGATGGCGGAAACTTGCGTTGATTTATTCTTGAATAAAAAAAAGTTAATTATGAACGAATTTCGCAAACTACACATCTACTATCGAAACTATCAAAATAACAGGTCAATTCCAACGGTGTCAAATAATAACGAAACCTGAAAACGTAATATGAATCCGGTCCTGATCCACTCTTGCTAGCTGCTAACGGGGTTTGTATGTTGTGTCACTTCGTCTACATCCAGTTTGAATTAAACCCAACAGGCAACGCACATTTCTCACCCGGGACTTCGGGAACAATCAAAACTTTTGTTTGCTGTTCTCGGTATGAATGGGGGCATTATACAATTAAGCACGATAAGGGAGAAGACGTATTAGGTAAGTCCCGGATTAAAGGAATACATAATTACTTCTTATTCTGAATGTTTCATAGTGGAAACGACATCGTTCTTGAAATGTATGTGGTTTAATGCAATCTCACAAGCAGTGACTGTTCAAACGAATAGCATAAAAAGAATAAATGATAATAGTACATCAGTGACATAAAATACATCCTAGATCCCAGATTGGGGATTCATCAAAAACTTAAGTGCAAAATGAAACCTGCTATCGAGTGAATTGCTAGATATAAACCATTAGTAGCTAAATAGCTCAATTCCTTTATTATTTTGTATTACAAAAGCTGTTGATAACTTTTGCAAAAACTAAATATTAAATTCTCGTATTTTAGCTTTGTTCAAAATATTTTACATATACTACATGTACAACTACATACTGAACACTTAGTTTTGGTAATAATATCTATATAGTAACTACTAAGTTACCAATTGTATTCCTCGATGCACGTTGACCCAAATACACTCTCAAGATACAAACAAAAAAATACATATAGGTATGGTTATTTTTCTGAGAATAACATTTTTCATGAAATAAAGCCCTTTCAAGTTTCTACCACTCAAATAACGTGTATTCTGCATTTACTAACTTTCACCATCTACCTAAATTAAGAGGGGTAGTTTACACAGTTAAATTTACACATGGCTACGATAAGTGCAATGCTTATAATGGTTTGAAGTGTACTTACTGAATAAACGCTCAAGCACAACGTAATAAAACACGCGCATTACTTACACTACGATACACTCTATGCATCTTGGCAAAGGTTCAGATAGTTTTCAGTTATTGCGGCAAAACAGGCAAAATAATAAATTAGACCCAACGTTTCCCTAAAACTACACCGATATCAGCACTAAAATAGCAGAGGTTTTGTAGTTCTTTTACGTTTGCTGAAATAATTATATTTATTTTATGCAACTTTATTTTTCTTTTAACATCCTGAGATACAGATTTTTGCTCCGGCACGAATATGAATTTGCGCGTATCTCTAAAACGGCACATTATGGTGAAATTGCTAGGAGACGAAATAAACTTCCACAAGCAAAAAACTGGTTCAATTACATAATTACTTGATAGATCCCTGTTCGCAGTATTTTACAAAAAATTAAATGCGGCAAGATATCTAAGACGACAATAGAGTTTAATTAGCTGGAACAATGATACCTAACAATACTACGCCAAAACTCAGTAAATGTTTCCCATTTAAACATAAATTTTATTGGATATGCAAAAAACGATATTCAAACAAATGATACTAGGATTTTCACCTTCTTGACCACCTTATACAGGGTGGCCCACTCTAACATATAACATATAACTACATACATATATAAGGTACCGCCAACTCTAGTTTCAGGTTTGATATGGGAACGCAAAAGACAGAATGATACTGATTGTGTAGTAAGTATTGCTGGACTTCAACTTTATCAGAAACAATATGGAAAATATATACGTCGCAAACGTTGTCCCTACCTTTCAAGATACAGTGACCTTAGCCCACTCTAATTTGTTATCTTAAATTGAACACTCTATTTATTACTGCATTTTTTAATTCTTATTGAATTTTAATGTGATTTTATAATCCATTATTGCTATTATGGTTTATCTTGAGCTGTTTCAAAGTTCTGTTTCTGCCATTTTGTGAAAATGGCGTTGGCAATGCTCAAGAAAAACGAGAATATTTTCGAAGCTGAAAAATGTAGGACGATGCGGTTTTCGCAGTTTCATAGAACAGAGAAAGTTTATTTTACTGCATATGGTTTTTTATTTTTTCATCGGAGGTTGCCATGATATACGATTTACAATGTAAACAGATTCAAACCGATAACTTATTTTTTTAAATAGAACTCCTATATATTTCTAAATGATTATATGCAGAATTAAATTACCTTTCATGGGATATAAGGTCGCTATGTGCAACTTACTGTTTTCGCAAGATTTTTAACGTCTTTTACAAAGAACAAACTGATTCACATGATATTTCTTTTTAGTGAATGTGAACAAAATACCCTTTGGGTTGCCAGAATATATATTGCACGTTTTCCTAACAGAAGACACAACAAAATCATTCCAAAAACTTTTGGCTAGGTTTAAAGACGGTGGACGATGCATTAAAATAGAAAAGTTTTAGGTGTTAACTTCAATCCAAGGTAATCCACATTCAGGTGCTACGCACGATATCGGAAAATCAACTGTGCAAAGAATACTCGACAAACATAAATGTCGCTCTTATCGTATTCAGTTACATCGGGAGCTTTTCTGATGAAGCAATAATCCCATCGTAATGAAGTTGATGTAAAGACGCATTAAGTACACTATTATGAAGCCGAATATCCACATAATTTTCAAACCAGTAAACAAAATCGCCGACCAATAAAAGTTTGGGTTGGAATTTTCCGGCCACCTTTCTTTTTCGATAATCTTTTAATTGGTATTCCATTAGCGACACTGCCAGTAACCTGGTGTGTGGATGAAGCACCTCCACATAACAGCTACATACATCGTTAAAAAAAAACTTGATTTTTTGTGAGGTACAAAAATCAAGTCACATTAAAATTGGATGAGGAATCCAAAAATGCCATAATACAAAAAGGCTCTGTTGTTGGTGTACATTTCTGATGCAACCGGAAGTACGCCATGTTTGAGAATATTTGTAGAATATGCAGCTCAAGAATCTTGACACGTTTAGTAGAGAATCTTTTTTCGCATTTTGAACATTAGTAGTCATAATATAGGTAGCTCAATTATTACACTAAAAATTTCATTAAACGGAGGTCACATAGTTTTGGAAAAAACTGATTTTAAAACTTTAACTAATAGTAAAATCAGTAACTTCCAAGACACTCTTATATTTCATATAAAGTGGGATCACATCGACATTTGTGAAATAAGGGAGAAGTTGTTTGTTATATTTATAGAACCACAGATATTGGTTCCGTCCCTAGGGGAAAAACCCCATTAAGAAAGTTTGAGATTAAAACAATAAATTAATATAGGATATTTCGTTTGGCAGAACGCTATTTAAAAAAGCACTCGTCTGGTATTAAATAACGAAAGTTTATCAACTCCGCTGAGTAAATTGCACGTAAAACATGGCTGGCGTTGCCCTGATGGATTATTCAATGTGGGAAGTACCGTAGCGATTTTTTGTTGAAATGACGCTACAGTAATTCATACCTGTACAGCCGACCTGCCCGTGGGGGGTGTAAGCTTCGCAAAGCCTCGTTAATCAATTCTAGGGCTAGCGTTATTAGCAGCTATTAGTCATTTTTAGGGCCCAAAAACAGCCATGTTACACCCCTCATAATTAATCTTGGATTAGTTTCCCTTATGTGTGAGGGCTTTCCAAATAACACACACTCGTGGTGGTGTATCGGGATGTTTATAACCCCATCTTCAGCACGATGACAGATTCCACTACTCAGTTTTAATATAGGTGTGCTGTTTCGTAACAGGAAGCTGCACCCCTAAATTACGCTGAAGCTAGTTATGCCAAAATCCGTTGTGCCTTCGTATAAAGTGGTTGCGTATATCATATAACATTCATAACTACCATAATAAAACGGAGTTTGTGTATTCACAATGCAAGACTAAGCAAAATTTTTCTTGGACAAAAAGCAATATTATACAAGATGTTAAATATAAAAGTGTGAAATATTCAAAGAGGTGATGGTATGAATCAAAATAAGCTGAAGAGTCTTAATAAACACGTGTTCGCAAATAACGGTTTCGGAGATGTGGAAGATTTATTTTTTCAAACAAATATACAAAATTTTTGTAGTGGTGGCAGGTATCTGCAGCTCCTTTGAGGCTATTTAGACTAGTACCATAGACTAATGTTTTCAAATATCTCGAAAAAAGAAATCCTGAGGGTTTAAATCAGACGATCTTACAGGGCATAGTATAGATATTCCCCTTACTACCCAGCTACATGGTTTTGTGTAAATGCTCTTCAACAGCAATCGAAAAATGAGCTGTAGAACCATCATGCGGGAACTACGTTTGTTGCGTTTGGTCCCAACAAGTGTCGTCGTTGTGTTCTGCGGAAAGTTTAGATAAGCAGCGCCTGTTATTTACTGGATTGGTAAAACAAGAAGACCTAGAAACCTATCGCCAACAATTCTCATCCAAATGTTTCTGATGTCCAGTTGAGTGGATGAGTGGGGGCTATCATCCTCGTCACTGTCTATTTATGTTAACTTTTTTATTTTTCAAAGTCACAATGCTGCACTGATGATGACTATTTTCAGTGGCCGAAATAATAAAATTGTGAAAATTGATTAATTTTAATGCAATCCAAAAAGTAATATATTTGGCGCACTGTCTTTTCGTTGTAATAAAATTACATTTCTTACAGACACATAAAAATCTGTATTTCAGACAGAGACGTATATGCTTTTGTTTTTCTACTTTTGTATTGTTGTAGTCAGTATTTCTATTATATCATATACAGTAACAGCTTTTTTATCTGTAGTGGAAATTATAAACATTCCATATTTCTACAAAATCGATATCAATGTCAAACTACTACGTATTAGCATTAGCTTAAATAATAACATCAAATATCTACTTTGGTATGTTGGTATCTTCCATCTTCCAAACAGTTTCTGTATTTATTTAAAGGACAAGCTTTATTATGAGACAGATACTAATTAAAATTTTAATTCCAAATTTATAGGGAAAACTTTATACATGTAATTACATTACGCAATAAGCTCCGGTAATTTATACAAATAACTTCGCGAAATTGAGTGAAAATTAATTTAAGTAACAACGGTTAATCAAATCGCGCACAGATTGCTGAAGACTTTTTTAGTTCACAAAAACATCTTGCAAAGCTACCTCTGCCATACAAATTAATTTAACCGTAAGACTTCTTGAAGAATACGTTTCCATTAAATTAAAAAAGGGCGAATTCAAATGGAAAACTGTCTACCGCAAAAGCGCATTCAAACACGTCGATTCTTTTGTCTTCGTAAAACACAACCATTCTACATTCAACTTTTATTTACAGCCGCCTCATTGTCTAAATGCTGATAAATGAAACAAAGAACAACAGCTTCGCATTTGTCTAGATTACAGCGCGCACTCAACGAAAGTTTATCAATGATCCGGCATGAACTGAAATGTCACGCACAAACTATCGTTTCTTGCCGTCCCCTTGTTTTCCGGGCTCGGGATTAACGCTGTTTCTCTGGAGGTCCGATCCAAAGACTCGGAATTAATATTTTCAGTCGGCAGACGTTTGACTAATTTATGGGAGCCGTGTAATCTGGAAGCTCTAATTCAGGGGCGCCGTACACATGTGCAATCAAGGTGGCCATTTCAGCTCCGGAGATTTTTCATGACGCAAGCGGAAAAGGCAAGCTTTTTGTTAAATGAAAAGGACGTCTGTCCTTTTGTTTTCAGTCTGTACGCGGATTACAAGCTTCAGTGGTACGGTACACGGCATTACCTTTGGAAAAAAGGTTGCCTGATTTCGCTGAGCTTTCACGCAAGCGTCTCATTCCTTTGACAATAACCTTTGTAGAATAAATGATGAATCTGAAAAATCAAGAATTCATTCAGATGAATACTGAAGTAATGACGAACTAAACGGTGTGGGATCAAACAGTTTATAGCTCTGATAACCTTTAAAAACAATAGCGTACCTACATGCACAATTATTTTGTACATGTGAGAAAAGCATTGAAAATGAAGAAGAACACGGTAATTCGAGACAAAGACAGGACAATAAAAAAAGCAACAAATGTTACACGCCAACTCCTGAACTTAACGCTACTTCCACGGCCACCATCAGTAAAAACGAACATAAGTATTAAAGAAGTTAGCCCTTTTTCAACGACAAGTAGTGGAAAAAGTAAAAGAAAACGAAACAATAAAATCCTGCACAAGTCATCTTGTGTTGTATTGTATCTGTTTTCGAAATTTGGTAAAGGAGCAGAGTGGATAAAGTACATAGGGTGTTGTCAGTCGGAATACGCCAAGTTTAGTAAAACATGTTTGAAAAACATCCATGGGAGAAATGTAACTCGGTAAGATAGGCACTCCACCCATCTCCAGCCGATTGGACGTGGCTTGGTAATTAAATCACCAAATAGAAAGCAAACCATAGGGCGTCAAGAAGTTGAAAACAAGAATAAAGTACCAGATATGACTAAATCCTACTGTATAGCCTTATTGTTCAAAGTTCAATTAACCTTCAACTAGTCCACGAGAATGAAACCTGAAACCCTATAATATCATAAGTAAGTTTATAGGCATTAATGTCTGTTTCAAGTTTCAAATAATAGCAAAAGTAATCTATAGAATATCTACTAAATTCGACGGGCATCGAAACCGCGATTCGCCAGAGCGATGTTACATACTTTTACTGACTGGCTTCACAAATGTCTAGTAGTTGTTTTACACAAAGACATTTTAAAAATACAATGCTAGAATATACCCATCGAAAATGACATTACTGAGAATCTGAATTACATTTCTTCATTTTATAAATGCAGTGCGAGAATACCTATCGAAAATAACGCTATTAAGAACCAAATTTCTAGTATTTTTAACAAAATTGTAGCGACGATATATATCGTAAACAAAATCAGAATTTTGAACCGCACGGAGTGCTAAGATACGTTATTTCCTTATTTGCCAGGTTTACATCCCCAGTTAACTTTTTTTTCTACAGGGATTGCTAGCAGAAAGTGTCAAAAGCCAAGCAACTGCCCAAAACGTGAAATGTCGTAGGTTCAGCGAGCCCACGGCGAATAACTAAGGTTTTGTAAATGAATTGCGCTGTACAATTCCTGAACTTTTGCAGAAAACGCGTAGCTATAGTCTACCAATTCGTATAAGGTTATATTGGGGGGCCCTCTTTTTTTAGAAATCAATAGCTTTCACGGTGGGTTTACTGTAGACGCGTGCCGCTACCATAAATTTGCAGAATTAGTCTCGTCTACAAATAGTTCCAGTTCCGCATTAGAAATTATCATTCTGTTAGAAAAGGCGATGTGCTACCATTTAGAACAGTTTTAGATATGAATTTTAATCTTATTCGTTACACATATTTATTTTCTCACCTTTATAAGTACATACCTGTTTATTAGAATTTGAGCAGAATTTATAATAAAGCGGTTTACCCTTATATTCAAGTGAGCTAAATCTGGTATTAAAGCAAAGGCCGTTTGTTGTACCACTAATTTATGATCGATTTGCCGGTATTTTCTAAAGGGACCAGACCTAGTATGCAATCCCTCATTATTGGAGTTTAAACTATTTTACTACGGCAATATGACCTTAGAAGATTTGGAGAACTATAAGTGCAAAGCACCCTAAAATGTTATAAATAACTCTTTTAGGAGAAAAAACTCACATACCTCAGTTGGTTGGAGGGGGATTGATCTATGGTCCTTTTGGGGTTATACCACACTGAAACGTGATCACACAAAAACCCCTCACCCAGAGGAACTCATTCCAACGAATATGGCCCAATCTTCCACTAAACTGCCCAACCAACTATGGTGCCAATTCCCAATCAGAAAATCATTCAACACACCACAGTTCTGAACCAACACAACCATTACATTTAAAAAACCAGATTTAGGATGAATGTGAGTTGAGCAGAAAGAGAAGTTTTTCTCAAAATCAACCTGCTTTTTCGGGACAAGGAAAGCGACCGTCCCAAGGTAATGGCAGAATACTGCTGTGTACAAATAAGTAACATACGGTGCCCGTAACAAACTAATGAAATATACGTTTGCCTCTACTGCGACGCTAACGCAGAGATGGATGAAAAAGTAGTTTGAAAACCGTAAATTTGTTTCAGTTGCTGCTGTTGATGTCACAACACACCCAAAGTTAAGGCCGAATTGCTATACTTTGTACAAGCCACTAAATTTCTTCAAACATCTTTTTCAATATAAATTGGTTGATCTAAACTTAGAGACATCGAGAGATGATGACCTGACCTGACCTTTTTTTTGATGAAAAATGAATTCATGATTTTGTAACAATTAGCGAGCGTTTCCTCTATATGCCAATATTACATAGTGTATGGAAATAAAAAATGATATTTTATTAAGTACATATGTATCAAATTCATTAAAGGAGTCCTCCAACCACGTAATCTCAGCAACATGTAAACCCCCACCCTCATTTAATCACACTAAAATCAAGGAAATGGATTTTACACTGCCTCTCTCGACGCCTTCGTGGTAGGTGCACATATAAATTACGGTAGCATTCTGCACACTCTGTAGTCACCTGATGAGGCCAATTTGGCAAACGAAAATCGAGCTCTGATTAAGTGGTTATTTAATTAAATTAATATCTAGACAAGGGATCAGAGATAAAAGGCGTGGGGCTGCACCCTCCACGTCACGACGTACAAAGGGGGCATCTCTACAGAGTAACTGAACTGAAGGTGACAGCTGGATACATTTTCATCTCGAGAAATCGTGGTATGAGGGATAACACGAAAGGTCAATTTCACTTGGAAAGCGGCGGCCCTTGTGCTGGGAGCTTTCCATTTTGTTCCGAACACAGAACCCGCGTCAAGCGTTTTAAGATAAGTGTCAGAAATCGTTGAATGTTTATTCACAACTGAAAATATTAAACGATTAAAATTTGGAAAGATGTCTAAAGCTTTCGTCTGAAGTATTTTAACTTTGATAATAAACGAGTTAAGTGAGCCCTTAGATAAGGAAAGATAGCGATACGCAACGAAGCATTTGGCGCATACACAAAAAACGACCGCCGTTTTATAGGTGTCAACTATGCCAGATTTTACCTCATATTCTGCAATATTTAAAGGTTTTTCCCAAACAACAGCAATGATGGAACTTCGTTTTCTGTGCAACCTAGAAGTGTAGAGGTTGGAGTGAAAAAAATCAACTTCCACAAGTAAAAACAAAATTTAATTCACGGCATGATTCCAGTGGCGAATTCCACGTTCCCTTATTTTTGATGGCCATTTGCAGCCAGTTGGTAACACTGGCTTATTACGTACGGTATCCATCTTTTTTCAATGTCTAAGAGTAAGCCGGTGATGGTTTTTGTCGTCGTGAACGTATGTCGTAGTGCTGGTGCAACCGCGGACGTGTGGTAAGAATACGTCAAACGGACCAACCGCCAAATCTGCATGGATTTGTACGAAGTAATTTAACGGCAGGCACTACGTTCGCGTTAGAACGCGCTTTACCTATTAGGGAAAACTTTTGAATGCTTACTCATAAATTCAGTAATGAAGTTTTATGCTTAAGAGTTTATGCTTTCAATAATATTTTAACTGGAAAAAACTGGGACGACCATCATTAAACTAACCTTACTAGTATACAGCTCGAAAACCAAGTGACAATCATTACTCACCAATTTACCGAACCTCGAATTTGAAAAATACTCCGCTTTATTTATAGGTTCCATTAATGCCCCGTGTATTTCATAAGATTGCTACGAATGAATGAAACGGGGCTCTCCACACCGAACTCCATTGATTCCTAATGGGATGTTGTATCTCGAAAGCTTTTGTGCAGAAAATGCACGTAACCAAGGCAGGACTGTTAAGCCGCCCGCTTAGGTGCTTTGTCGATTATTCCTGAGCGTAAACAGAAACCCAGCCTTATTAATTTGCTCTGCGTCCAGGTGGCAGTATAATAAGCTCTAACTACCAAGGACGCATGTATGTACACTTCATTACGTGCTTTGTCTGTAAGGCAATATTTGACGTTATATGTAACGTAAATATATTTTGAAAGTGCATAATCAAATATAACTGCAAGTAATTCCTTACCATTACTTTGCGCTGAGAATATATTATCAATATTAACTTTTAGACTTAAATCTTTAATATTATTCAAGTAATCCAAAAAATAAATGCAGTTGATACAAAATCCAGTAAGTATCTTTATGTAGATATATTGCAACAGCAATAATGGATTAAGTCATAGATACCTGTTCATTACAGAAGGGAGTTTTTGCAGTATTACGTTAAACGTCCATTACATGAGATAATTATGTTTTTGGAAAAAAAGCTGTTTGTAATGAAAGACTGACAAATGAGCTAAAAAAATGTCTAACACAAGATCAAACACAATTTTTAAAGTAAATAAACAAATTTCCGAAGATTTTTTTACTCTTGCCAGCACATACACAAATACCTATGCCCTGGACTGAAATCTAGCCCGTTTTTCTGCTCTTTGACCAACATTACGGGTGTAATCGAAATGTGTCAGATCAATAAATTTTTGTTTGTGTTAAATTATCGATCTCGCCTAAAATATTCATGTTATTAATTAATATTTTTATATTAGGTGTCATTACAGACAAGAACCAGATGGAGGACACAGACTGACACTTTCATTTTCAAACTAAAACGATTAAAAAATGTATCCGAGTTCACTGTTAACAATTTGTAGACAATGAGGTACTGCTTTGATGTATTCGTACTGGAAAAGATTCGCCGTGAAACAGCCTAGACAGCAATGCAATTCTGCTTCACTTGTTGACGGAAATGTGACGTAGGCTTTTACTCTTCTGAATTCAACAGAATACGTTCCAAACTTTAAGCGGATGCATATTGTTGAAATAAATACGATGAGTTCTAGAAACGAGTTGGGGGTCGAACCTTTCATGCGCTTGCTATCAACAGATGGTAAGCGCTCATGTTGAACACTTACTTCTTTATATTAAAAAGAACACCCCGTACTTTAAGTGTGAATGATTTTTTAAACACATCTATTTTTAAAATGCATGTCTATGCTGTGCTGTCTACACCTCAACCAACTGCAGATAGTACTATTTCGTTGTCATTACAGCTCATCAGTGCAGTTTAGGTCTAGTGTAGACAACACGGCATAGAACTGGTTTATGGCAGCTAGGTGGCTTTGTCATCATGTCAGTGTAATGCTGACAGATGACATTGCCATCCTAAATTCTTACTTACATCTATTTTTCTCGTAAAGTTTTACAAAAAAGCCCCCCCCCCAAAAATAGAGCGATAAATTAACCATAAATTTTCAGCTTGTAAAAGTCGTTATTGCATATTATACAGGGTGTCTCATTTGAAATAAGCTATGTAATTACTAATATCTACTTCGGGTGCAACCCAAAGTGCAAGATTCTTGAAAATATTTTAATCGGATGTCCTTATTAACAATTACTGCCAAATTTTCGAATTTCGAAGCCCCGTAACTCACGGTTATTATGTGTAAATAAAACCGTGCCGTCGTGAATGAAATAGGTGAATTGATAATGTACGAATGCACAAAGCAATTATTATATCACGAAAGGCTTTGTCTGTCCTCCTGTGTACAGAAAATAATATGCACGAAAGGAAGCACAGCAAACGTAATAGGAAGTGAACACATGTGCGTCATACTCCTATCAAAAAATCTGGGTGCATCCCTGTGCGCTGTCGAGTGGCATTTTATCCATCCATCCATTGATTTTTTGAAGTATCGAATTTTCATTTTATACTTTACCCCTCCAAAGATGCTTATTCATCAATGACAGCCTTATTAGGTTTCTTTCATGGGCTTAATCACTACTGAGTATGCTAAAACGCAATCGTACAACTAAGGTGTCAAAAATTTAAGTACATGCAACTGCATTTTACCAAGTAAGACGAAACTTATAATAATTTGATTTATGGTTTGTTGACTGAAAGGTTGGATTATAAAGTACAAACTTAAATGACACGACATAATATAAAATACTCATACATAAAAAGTAATTATATGTATTAACAAAAAAATGGGATGAAATATACTTAAAAGTGCTTTGCAATATCCAGGGCTTATTATTGTTTATTGATTTCTACCAATTATAGTCGTATATCAATAAATAAATGTGCAGTAGTGCCATAAAATCTTGGAAACTTCGCGTACCAAAACTCTCTCCAGAACAAATTATTCGCCGACCCCGAAGAGCCATGAGTTAAGGCAAAGGGAGTTTAAAAGTGGGTCCGTTTTCGGAACTGTCGTTTGATCTGTTTACTGCCTTCGAAATCACAGCTCTCGTCCCGGAAATGTTAGCCATTACGGCACATGCATGAAACAGTTTCCGGTAGCAGCACGTGCGGCGAAAAATACAATAGACGCGACCAACGAAGATCCATCATATTTTTCCTCAACAGCCCCAGCCGTGAGAGGCATTCGACATCAAAAATCTCCCGCATTTATTTTCCCATTTGGTGTTAACGCATGAGTAAGTCGACAAATACATTATGAAGACAAATGATGCGTTATCAACGCCTGGATAAAGGCACGTGTTAAAAAGATCATATCGTACTCACGATCCTGGCATGCAACATAGTGCGTTTATTTGTATGAATCATGGCCCCCAGTTAGTGAGTTTAATTGAAGCCTAGAAGGGTTGAATGTCCCCTGCATTTGCTAGGATGCCACACCTATCGGTTTTTTCGTTGACTTGCAGAATTATGAAAAACTCGATCTCTTATGTTAAAATATAGTAAGTCATATTCCGTTACCTAATATCAATTAAACAACAATTGTCATACTGGCATCAACAGCTATCTTATAGAGTAATAAAACATTTTAATAACACTGATTAATTAGAATTTAGTACATTACATATTGTGCCCCGCCAAAGTTATGAATTGATAACTCTAGTATTGAAAAGAAAGTCACAAAGAACAAATTGATTGAGATACAGAAATAATTAAAACAAATGTTTTATATTTCCCAGTGGGTTMTAATGATATGAAACACAAGAAGTGTGAATTTTTTCAGCAAATAATCCTTGGTGTTCCTCTTTACACACTTCTACCACATGTTCCTTAGACCAAAATAAACCGATTTAAATAACTTATCTTAGTCCAAAAGTTGATTCTCCCAAAGATACAGGATGTTAAAAATAAAATTTCATTTTTACATTCTTCAACAGCTTTTGCAGACATTGAACTATTTAAAGAACATTTTGTATTCGGGGGTTTTCTATTTCTAGCCCAAGGAATTCAAGTATGTATATTGATGTATTGACTGCTACTTGCATGTGGCGCCATCTACAGGGTTTTCCACCGACTTAAACCGTCATTTTTTGTGCTTCCCGGTATCTATTTTTTGCGGCCGACATATCTGTTTATCTAAACTTTTTCCATAAAAAATGTACACCTTGTAAAAGTTTCCTTTTCGAGATATTAGCATTTTAGTAATGCAATGCAACTCAAGTATTTTAAGAACATGCAATGTTTCAAGCAGGCTTTGATTACAAAATAAACAAACGCTAACACAACAATTAACGTTATCAGGTTAGTTGCCATATTTTTATCTAAATAAAAAAATAAAACTATTGTCAAATTTAAGACTAGTAACCTTTTGTTAAGGTTCAAAAGTCTTTTTAGTTCTTTTATTAATTCAAAAAACCAATGCAGAATATATGGACACGTTATTGTTTTTTGGGCAATTTGAATTCCTTTACCCAAAAGAACCTCGAATACAAAATTTTCTTTAAATACTTCAATGCCTGCAAAATTTCAAAAACAGAATTTAAAATTCAACACGCTGGATATATCTTAGTATCAACTTTTAGACTAAGATATCTTTACTTAGAAGTAAAGACCTTTTAGGGACACCCTGCATAACGTAATATAACATTCATCGTCTGGACAACCATTAGCACTCGGTGGTGATTAAAAGCATTAAAATGTTTCGACTGCATCTGAACTACTAGCTATCGTTATCGACAGGGCGTTTCATAACTCAATATTTTTATCGCATTTCTCGATGTTTAATTATACGTTTTTAACGTTAACGATGTATTACTCCACCACTTGATAACTAGCCTGCTTAATAAGGTTTCTTACTTAAAGTTATTACAAGCTTCGCAATGAGCAATTACTTTTCGGTATAAACAAGCCGCTAGATAGATAAAAACATAAATATAACGGACAACGTCAAATAAATTTAGATGCCCGCCACGAAATGCAGTTTTAGCGACGGCAGAACGGCCTCCGGAATTTGCAATTCCAGTTTTATTACTTGACTATTTCAATTATGTTAAGTACGCCGCTGGACGTAGCGGCGACAATGTTGTTAACTTCTGAAGGGCAAAGCGGATAAAAACCGTAAAGCTGAGTGTATTTCTTGCAGAAATTGCGGATTTAAAATCATTACAGTGTCAGAAGAGCGACACCTCCCATATCTAAGTTAAGAATTTAAAATTTTTCCTGTTTCTCGTGAGGACATTTTGAATTCAAAACAAATACGCCAACGCTCCAAATCAGAAGAACTGATGTTCACTTCACTTCATTAGATTGTATCCAGTATAAATACCACATTAAAACAAAAAGTGGGGTTAAGAATAACACATCTTTTATATTAATAAGCCAATAATTGTAAGTGGCGCAAAACTACCAAATCGAGGTAGAAATTAGAGTTTTATTTAGTAAAAATTGATGTAACTCCGAAGCAGTGGCAATGTCAATGATCTTTTCGAAAAATTATGAGAAATGACTTTTATGGTTGTGGAAATAATTGATTAAGACAGCATTCAAAAATATTCTCATAAAACTTAAATTCTGAAGACAAAAAGTAGGAGGGTAAACACTTTTACAGCCAAGTGTAGTTCTTAAAAGATGGAGCCATAAGTGGCGATTTATGCAATGTTACTATAGCTACAGTTTCACTTTCGCTGAAGATGAAAAAGGACAAGAACATTACAGAACAATGGAACAGTCTCCCGTTAGAAGATGTACCAGTGGTTCTTGCTCTAGTGAGCTGAGAAAAAAAAAWGCAATCCTGGGTCCAGTGAACCAGACGAAGTTTGAAGTTCTGGGTCTAACGAACCAAACTGAAGTTTGAAATTCTTGAGCCAATGTATCAAGGGCGGTGTTTAAACTCAACTAGCAAATATCGCGTATTGCAGTTATACTTGCAAGGTTTTGCGATACCCTTCAAATATAATATGACAGAAACCCGAAACGAAATAAACGAGTGACGAATATAGCAGTACTGAACGTATTGCAATTTGACTGTTACTATTTGACTTATACTTGCAAGCAACGATCTATGAGACTCATTATACGAACAGCCGATTACCGCCCACAATGGTTTACAAATATTACCTGAAGCTGTCGTAAATAACAGACGGGTTCGACACGTTCCACTGTTTTGCAGCAGAATGGACCGTATCCAAAAATTGTGTTTAGGCTTTTATGAATTTTTTTCCGTACACATAAATAAATGAGCATTACTTGGTATTAAAAAAATATTATTTGAACTACAAATATTTCTCATAATCTAATAGTATGACTCAATCGTATTCTTTCCTAATTTAATGAGATCCGTAGGGTGAGGTGAAAATTGTTTCGATTCTGGAGCCCTGTATCTTGGATGCAAAAATTTAAAAGATGCAAGCGCCGATTATCATTCTGATATGAATGCGGAAGTGTTTGAAAATTGGTTTAAAAACATTTTATTGCCCAAATTGCCACCAAACAGCGTCATAGTAATGGACAACGCTAGTTAATATTCGAAGCAACTGGGTAAAGATCCAAATAACAACAACTAATAAGACAACCATTCAAGAGTTTTTAAGAAAATAAGCTTTATATTTCGAAGAGGGCTACACAAAAAACAATTTTTGTAAGTGCTTGGCACAAAAAAAATTCGAAGGAATTTAAAATTGACATTCTCGCTTCTGAATGTGGATACACCATTCTACGATTACCCCCATATCATTGCATTTTCAACACCGGTGAAAAATTCAGCAATGAAATGCTGCTAAAAATTAGACACGAAGCTGAAATAACAAGTGTCGATGCATGGAGAAATTCAGTGCGACATGTACTGAACATTGAAAATCGGTACAGAGCGAATCATGTACAACAAGTAATAGAATTTAATCGTGATTTTAGCAGTGAAAGTGGTAGTGAGTTATTTTTTTAATTTGTGACTTTCTTGTAATGTTCTTATTAACAAGCTGTAATGAAGATAATCGATACCGTGTATAAATTTTATTGTGCACTATTCTAAATTTTTTCTAACAAATGTAAATAATTTTCTACGTACTAAAATGCATGTCTATGCTGTGCTGTCTACACCTCAACCACCTGCAGATAGTACTATTTCGCTGTCATTACAGCTCATCAGTGCAGTTTAGGTCTAGTGTAGACAACACGGCATAGAACTGGTTTTGCTTATTTACCAAAGCAATGGTATTTCTACGTACTAATTTGTAATTTTTTATATTAAATTTGTATAAATTCGTTATGATGTGCAAAGGCTTTTATTTTATACATAGGAAAATTTAAACCCAATAAAGTATCACATAAAAATAGGTCGTGGGTCGCGCCAGTTAGCATCAGGTCTGCATTAAATAAAATTTGTTATATTGATTGTTTTATTGATTGCTACATTATCACAACTAATAAATTTCAAAAATTTATAGTGGAAAAGTTAAAATTTTAGCCAACAAGATTTTTTGAATACGGCCCATTTAGGAACTTTGAAGCGTACCACTAATCCCAATAGTTTATGACGGCCGACCATTAAGCTGTAAAACCCTCTGCATAAGTCAGTCTCATAGATCGCTGCTTGCTACTTTATTTGCAAATTAAGTCATATGTGTAACAATGGAATAGTTTATTTAGTATGTAAACATCTTATGTTTATTTGGTTAATTTGTTACTTTAATTGATTGAATTGATTAAAATCCTAACGTAACCGTAATTGCTTATATACGAAATAGTATTCATTCTACGAATTACGGTTTATTAGACTAAAGTGCTCACACATTTTTTTTTCTTATCCGTAGGTAACTAACTTCAGAGATGCCGTTCAGATCACCATCGCCGCCATCTTGACAAGTATTTCAAATCTAGAGATAAGTCCAGTATTTGCTAGAGCAATATATTTTGTATCTGACTAAATATGGGTGTAGTTTATGGTCTGATTCTAATATCATAATAAATATGATTTTGCCTTCAATTAATGACTTCAGTTTATATTTTATATTTAAAAAAAAATTCATCTTATAAGTACTATCAAAGATGGATATTGGGCGTGGTCTTGACCACCATCGTAACACGGTGTGCTAAAAGTACAGGTAATTAGTACAATAAAGATACACTATGGTCGACTACAAGCTAGCGTGATAGCAAGAACACTTTCTAGTAAGGAATCGTCGAATGTGAAGAAAAAACCTCAGCCGTCATCTCTAAAATGACAAGAAGCATGCCAATTTCTATCACAGTTATTCATTCAATTAGACGACTTAATATATATAAAACTAAACTTGTGCGCAAATGATCGATCCTTTCATGCCTAGTGCTGAAAGGTATAAGCAGGTTGAAGTCTATTTATAATCAAATAACGGTCACAAAAATCAGTTATCATTTATCTTTAGCGCATTCCACTAACTGTTAGCTATTACCATTTTTACTTTGAAAGAAACATAGAACAATGTAGACACCATTCCAACACCCACACCAACCACCATCACTCTTCGAGGATACAGCTCTGCCTTCTCTATCACTACATGAGGGTTCTGGATCAGCTATTTTTGTTATTATAGGGCCCGCCAAGGCCTCCCATGTAATTATTTTATTATTAATCAAAAATGAAAATAAATCAATCACTTTTAAAGCTTTACCCTGCAAAGAAGACCGCAGTTAATGAAATGTCTTAATGTCTGCATTATTGGTGTTTTAACCTAAGCTCACAAAGATATCTTTAAAAATTAACCATCTTAATACATCAGCATTAAATTTTGGCAACTCAATTATTATAAGTGGGCTAATTCCACTATTGCAACTTTTACTACCGCTATTAATGTTATTATTAATTACGCTACACATTTCGTCTGCAGGACGCGTCTTGCAATGAATATGAAAATACAAATCTTTAAAAGCGGAACATTTAGACTTTCTAGGTAGTATCTGTGTTACACTGACAACTCTAAAATTCTAAATTGAATTTTCATAACCTGTTAGCTCGAATCAGCATAAATTGTGAAGATATAAACTGGCAGAAAAAATAATTTGTGTTTAATAAGTGAGCTCAAACATAAACTAGAAATTTGAATTAGTCATGCGATCACGTACCGCGACAAGTCCGAATACGATGCGGATAATCCCGTTGCTAGCCATAATTATAATATATTCTCGCCTTCTCAGTGTCAATCATAATGTCAATAACTAGTTTCGTTTTTTTTAATCAAAAGGAGTGAGAATTAGTCGTCCAATAGAAGAATAGATTACATATATTGTATTATGGCAATCTGCAGGACTAACTATTAAAAAATATTCTTGGACAAGGCGACTTTGGTAAATTATCGTATTGTTCTTTCTCAAAACTCAACTCCATTGTGAACTACGTTAATGCATTAAAAATCAATGTACACCAAGTACGTAATTGGCTGATCTGGTAAATGCAAGATTAGAGACGGAACATAAAAACATTGTTACAAAGCACAATATGCACAAATGCTTAGCTAGAACACAAACCAAAACAACAATGGCGGCCGGCACCGGTACATGACGTCACAATTTATCTTTTCCAGATAACTGATTTTAAAAATATTTTAATTACTAATTATTCTTTGTATAAAGCTACTTTATTTAGTATTCACAGGCCATGGAGAATGTTTCTAATTCATTTTTTGGGTGTCGGCAATTTTTGTTACAGTTGTTTTCAAGTAAATAACTGATGTACTTGCGGAAGTGCGCCGGCGCCGGCACCGGCGGCCTTTAACTACACCACCTCTTATGACTTAACTCGCAAAATTTCCAGCAATTAAAAACAAACACCGATATACAAATAAAATGCAATTGCGCGGATATCCAGGAATTTTTTTAACGCTGTGACAAATACAGATCTCTTGCCAACTTGATAGTTACTAACAAAAAAAACTTTTTTTAAGGTAATTAAAACTAACTGAGTATAAGCAAACATGCTAATTTAAGAAGAAATTTAGCCAGTATTTAGATTTTAGCATTATAATTTAAAACAAAAACGGTCATCTAAAAAGTGTTATTTAAAAGCTAAAGAATCAAGCGAACGATTAAGTTAGTGAAATAAGCTCCATCGAACCGTACCACTCGCTCGAAAAACGTATTATGGGGTTATTGAGTTTAGAACACATGCCCTAGCGTAGCGACGCAATGTACACATACTATCCGTTGGCGTGAAGTGCAATTTCAGACAAGAACAAGTCAGTCTCCTTATACAAGTTATAAATAACATGTATTCCTCTAGGCTATTTGCTTGCTACTCCGAGCGTTTCTTTCGGTAAACGGCCCCTCCGACAGAAACGAGAAATTCACAGCGCATCAGTTGGTTTCTACTAAACTAATTTTAATGAACATACTTTTTTATCGTGACAGTGCACACAGAAATTGTAAGACAGTGCAATATTAACAAAATTACATACATCAAATTCATTATTTATTTATTTCTGACGGATGATTGCCTCTAGGAACACACATTTAGTTTTTGTAGTTTCCGAGAAAAGCAACGACTCTAAAATTTGAAGTACAAATTACTTAGGGCAAATGTTTCAGAACAATTAATCCTACGTTCACCTTCACAGTCACAAAATGTCAACTATGAATACACGTGCTCTTTACACGCAATGAAAAAGTAACGTGAGACTTTTACAGCAGCTTCCTGTGGTACAGATGCATAGTTCGCTGCGAAATCATAATATTATAAGTGCTGGCCCATCCGTTAAAACAGTAGGTGTCAAATTGCACCAAATTTATGAAGTTTAAAAAAAAACTCGACTAGATACAATGCTTATACCGTCTGGGTTACTGACTTACGGTTAATTATTGTCCTTTGATACATCTTTTTGAGTCTAAAAGGCAATATTTTAATGTACACTTTACACTATGAAACTAACAATTAACAATTAATGTTAATTGCAAAAATAAATAACGCCTCACGAGTTATTTATGGCTCTGACGTATAACTAGAACAAAATCATAGCTTGACAACAGTACATCCAGAGTAAATCAATTTATTTTTATCCGTAAACAGTAAAAACGAAAATACAGCCTCGCCACAATCCATTATCGAGTTTGAGCCATAATAACGATAATTTGAGCGCAGTTTTAATGAACCTAACACTACATAACTCATATAACGAACGGGGCAACATTGAAAAATGAAAATGATTTTGCTCGTTCAACCTGAAAATGAAATCCGCCGGCAATAACAGAACCGGTTGTAATTCGGTATACAAATCACGCGTCGGTGCTGGAAATGTATAAAGAGCCAGACAGGAAACGGGTAATCTGCAGACAAGTAGTGAATAGAACTATCAATGCGGTACATCTGCGGAGGCTACGGACTTCATTTGATATTTTGTGAATGTGTTCGTGGCGCAAGTTTGTAATACTAATGCTGATTAATATCAGAAGTACGACTATGCGGAATTCGTCATTAAGAACAATAAACCAAACGTTATTACGTCCGCGAAACATCTTTGTTTATCACCAATCCCGAATATGTACTGCAGGTCTAAGTTTTACAATACTAGTATTAGTATTGAAACATATTTGTGTAGGTCACGATATAAAGAAAGTATTTACCATTAGCTTGAAACATGCTAAACTCCAATTTCCAAAATTTGAAAAATTATTTACAACAGTACAACACAATCACTATAGTTTTGATCTAAGTTTTAGAATCAAATAATTGATCTCAATAATGCAACCCCAAATTCTATGCATACATTTTGGTATGGATGTTTTCATTAAGACAAAAATCGATCAGCTTTTATAGCCTTGTCGATGAACTTTTTATCATAATTTGTGGTCAACTGCAGTGGCACATTTTCGTCAAGTTAGCGAGTTTAACAGGTGGCGTGGATTTACAAGATGCCGGTTTATTATCTTAGATATATTGCTACTAGAACGACCAGGAGTCTATGTACGGCAGTCGGTTGTTGACGAGCGTGGTTCAAAGTAGACCAAATACCGGAGGGCGTTGGCGAATAAGCTCTGTACACCAAGATCGACATCTTACACCAGATGGTTTACGGAACGTGAAAGTCCAAATCGGATGCAGACTATCGCCGAATAAGAAGTTTTGGGTTCTTTCCTTACCGTCCACATGTGGTGATGAAATTCATCATTGAGCATCCGCGTAATCGACTGAAGATAGACCGATAGAAAGAACACAGTAGAATCAAGAATGGGATGGATTATCGAATTCTCAATAATAGATGTTTTATCGATAATTAATTATCAATATCAATAATTTCGATTTACAACATTTATCTTTTCCAGGAGATATTTTAGCAACATCTGAGAAACTCGAATGGCCATACTTCTTATTGTAGCTTAATAAAAATAAATAAATGGAAATTTAGCATTAATTAATATTGATAATCTCATCCACAATTGATAATCGATATTTAAAAATCGAAATCGATAATCCGATAAATCGATTTTTCGGAAGGTCAAAAAAGTTGATCGAAAATCGATATATCGATTATTTATTTTTTATATTTTTTTTATTTCCTTACTGTCATACTTTCGTCTATTTTTAATGGTTTACTTACTTTACCTTCAATTAACATGTACCTACACCAAAATCAATCGGCATATTTCAATGTCACAACTAGTAATACAGATAACAAATACTGAAATTAGGTTAATTTATCTATTGGTTATATAGGAAAATAATATACTTTCCATAACTTACCCTGTAACACTAGCATTCGCTAGAAAAATTAAAAAGAATAAACAGTGATCTACGTTCAGGATATAGTAATGGTGAATTAATCCCAGCAATTTCAAAAAATCACAGATCAAGGCGCATAAAACCGTGAAAATATCATCCCTTATTCAAAAATATATTAAATTTTTAACGGATCTATAGCAAATGGTTGGATTCCAAAAGGGTAACTGAATATCAGTTAGAACGTATAATTTTTATTAAACATAACATAAATAATGCACTAGAATCAAAGATTCACCTTGATTTATTTGGAAAAACAACCTAAATGAGGAGCCTACTGAATAACAAGCAGAGTAGGGAGTGGAATAGCAAAGGCAACGTAAAGGTCTTATATTTATTTATGTCTGAGATTTTACTGATATACTTTCAATATATTACGACCACAAACGAGGAAAGCAAAATGTGTACCATTTGTAGTGAACGTATACATCACTCGATTAATGCAAAACTAGGCAAAAACGTGCTTTTTTATTTACATATTTATTTGTTATTAAGTGTTGCTTTCCAAATAGATTCTAAATACTGTGAAAAAGTAATTACTTAATATTGTAATTTACCAATGCAATAAGTTTTTGACATAGTTAGCAAAACAGGCAGAAATTATAAAATAATTACATAAATACCTAAAATAATCGAATAAAAAGTTTAAAATAACAGATTCAAGCAGTCCATACTGTTAATTATTCAGTCTGAAATAATTTAAATTTTGAAATGCTATAAAATGTACGAGTTCTATTTTTTATACCAATGTTGCTGTATATTTTCACTACTGTGAGCTGAAGTAGCAATTCGTTAATTTTTATAACTAGAAATTTTGGAAAACGATAGTGTTGTACGTTCACAAAGATTTGTACAACAGAATGTCAAAGCTACATCCATTATCTTAGATCCCCTAATATCGTTTTATTTTTGGGTCATCTTAAAACAATACCTCATATCGCTGTATAGGAAAATGCAGAATAAACCAGGAATTTTTCCTGAAAACTAACTAGCGTCTAATTTGGATACTAATCCATTCTCTACTAGAGCCGTGTTAGAGGTTTCTATAGACGTACGGATTTTGGTTGTTTGCTGTCCGAACGTCAACATAAGCGATAAAAAGACAAAACACATAACCAGACAATATAAATGATGACACTGGACATTCTGCGGTCTCGTGATATGATAACAGGTTACTCAATAACTCTCAATAACTATCCCGTGACAATAAACTCTGAGCTACTTCCTAAGACAAATTAAGAAACTAAGGAAGTTAATCTTTTTTAACATCTCAAATTTTGCCTCGTTGGTTGTAGCAAAAGTCCTTTACCTTTACCACAACCACAATGGTTTTTAGGTATAATAATACATTATATAATAATAATAAACGCATAATAAGACTGGTTATAATACATAAATAAATAATATAATAAGACATTAAAATGCATGGTTATCTGTTGTCTGTTGAAAGGCTACGTGACGCTTCTATTCGCTGAGCTGTCGCAATATACTGACTTCAGGTTGTAAAACAACATAGTATTGGCATGGCAGTTGCATTAATATTTTAGGTATTATAAATAAATTAGCTCCACCTAGGGATTAACTAATTTGATATGGCTTCTGTGGTACCTAACATTAATTCTAACATTGGGACAAAACAAAATAAATAAACATAGCCATCAAATTGTGTAAATAAATGTACACACGCATAATTTTAACCTCCGGTATTTGCTCGTAAACAACAATATAACACTATAAAAAGATATCTGTGCTATTTTAGGCGTAGTGTGCATTACCTCGGCAATAATTAATGTCGATTTCATTTAATGTTTGTCCACAGCAGCTTTAGTGTGCTATAAAAAAGAAATGTCGCACCGCCGAACTCGAAGGCATTTAAGCTACCCTGAAAGCCTGGCATAAAAAGGTGTACTTAAGGGCGCCGAATGGCGGTAGTCTCACCCACGTCAACAAATCGTGAAGCTATAAATTAATTATTCGGTAGGACATCTAAACCTTCACTGTGCCGACGGCATTTTTAAATTTTGCAAGGCGAATGAGCCTTTGTGCTAAATCACCGTAAATATAAATTTAAAAGCACCTACCAAATTAACTATTCCGTTTGAAAAGCAATAAGCAGCAATTTAATTATATTTGTTATGGCACTCTAACTTTATTCCTTAATTAAACGGACGAATACCATGCGACCCACTATTTTTAAATCCGTATAAAACTTATACAAGCGTACTGATACTATCATAAAAAAACAAATATGCATTTGTAACAAAGCCTAGCAGTTCTTTTTAAATTCAAATAATAGCATTATAAAACAGTTAATGTTCGACTGCACCATAAACACGCAATCATCAACAGTGTTTAGACTCCGTATAGTAGCATTTAAAGTACTTGGAAGTTCTACTTAATATCTGCTGCTAACATCGTAATGAAGGCAATTCATTGGATGTTTTAATATTATCATATGTTATCAATATTTCAATAAATGTCATATTATTTGTCCAAACTATCTCCCAGCTAACCGAAATTAAGCAATTCTATCTCTTACCTAAATCAACAGTTTAACACCCCTTCGGTAACTTCTACAGAAACTTACAGCATATTGTAGCATCTTCAGGAATATTCAATAATTGTCAGTGTGATATACGATAAATTAAAGTAAATGGTTTATTTTTTGTACATACAAATGTAACAAAAAAAATAGTAATAACACATATTACACTAAATGATGACCTCAATATTTTATTGCGGTTGCCAATCTTCAAACTATTGACTACTGGATACAAATTAAACGAGCTGTATTATAACATGGTTAGCTCAAACTTCCGCACGTAAGCGCACCCTAAAATATAAAGTATATATGCATCGAGAAGCAAGTTTTACACTCCGTATAAATCAATACCGCGCTTATGGATAAGAATTACAACGTTACATCAAAATACAACAAAGTAGCACTACGTGCAGGGCTCTTCGAACATTAAAATACACAGTTATGTTTTAAAGTAAACCGCTTTTTCAAAACAGCACACTTCTGTTGCGTCATATATTGATGTAGTGATCCTTCCCTAACGTTCATCAAAAAACCGCTGCAAAGTGAATCAATACTTCCACATCCAATTGTCAAAATGACTTTACGTTTTTATTTCTTATACTATACGATGAGTAATCAGGTTTTGAACATTTTTTCTCTCTACACGACAAACAGTCCTAGCAAAAATATATAAATTTTAAAATCGTTTTTTTTCCAAATAACTCGAAAATAATTGACTTAACAACAAAATTACAAGAGTTCTTTCTGATCAGAAATTTGCTTTTCTATATAAAACCAAAATTTTTAAAAAATCGTACGAGCAGGGTCCAAAATTTTTTTGGGAAATATTTCGAAAATGCCAAAATTTTGAATAAAAACTTTTTGTAGCAAATTTTATTTCCTATCTGATGATATTTTCATTTTTTGAATATATTAAATATATTCTGACATATTAAGGAAAAACTGTTTTCTTTAAGTGACGCTTTTTTTGTTAATATTCTTCTAACCACTTTGCTGCACCGAAAATTTATAAGAGCGAATAATACTCGCAGTTATACTGCTAATCACATACTAAAACGAAAAAAAATAATAATTTGCAAAAAGGGTAGTTCCCCTCCAATTTCGCCCGCTTCCCGATACCCTACTTACGCCACAAACAATAGGTAGCTTTGGGTAGTTGAGATTTATACGTTTGCCAAGTTTCAAGTTCATATATTAAATCTTTCTAAAATTATCGTGTCCATAAACAAAATCACAGACACAAACAAATTTTTTTTGCTCAAATTTTTTTTGCGTTTTCGACCATTTTAAAGCGAATGGGCAATTAAAAATTTTTGAAAATTTTTTTCGCGATACAATACTTCCCATCCGTTGGATGTGGAAGTAATTTAATTTAATTACCATCGGACGATTAGAAACGGAATTATTGCATTGTAAATGACAGTGTGAGTTGCACTGATGCAAAAATGAACATCAAACAAGCGAACATTGAATTCTGTTTTAAACTTGGGTAATGTAAAGCCTTCAAAACTGCTTGAATTAATTAAAAATATCAGCTATCACCGTCGTAATTGAATGTCTGCAAAACATCAATTTATCGCATTTTGACCAAACATTTGGGCCTCCGATGCATGAGATGACCAAAATTCAGCAAAGACATCAACAAGAAGCAAGCACTAAACTTCTTGTACAACAATTTGACTTGTGATTAAACGTGGTGTTTTCAATAAGATCTATAAACCAAACGTTTGGAGAAGTCAAAAGTGAAGACAATGTTAATTTATTTCTACGACTGGAAAAAATAATTTACAAGGGATTCGTTCGACATTGGCGCCATGTCATTGCTTTTTATCTTGGTGTTTGAAGCTTTTGGTGCTGAGTATTCTGCCTGGATATAGTGAAGAAGGGAATTGGATTATTATGTATGATATTTTAACCATCAATTACTCTCACTATTCGCCGAATTTTACACCCTATGATTTTTACCTATTCGAAAAAATGCATCTACAGTTAAAAGGAAAGCGTTATGGTGATGTGGAGGTTATCTAAAATGCTTTAACCGACAATCTCAAGAACATCTCTAAGACGATCCCAATTAAACACTCATTTGACATGCTTGTTGGCGTAAAAACCGCTGCTTAGACTCAAGGAGACTACATTGAATAAAATAAATCATTTTTGTCAAAACAATAAGTGCTTGTACTCATTTTGAAAAAGTTGTGTTTACTTTGGAACGCACCTTGTATGTATATGAAGTTACAATTAAACACGAAAGGTACGCTACTACTAGTTATCAGTAGCCAAATTTATTATGAAACTGGGAAACATTTTGTATTGGTTTAGGCCCCGTTTATATAGGAAAGTAATAAGTTATTGAACATTTATTTTGTAGATGTAGGTATTAGAAACTAGAACATTCGCTCAATAGCACTGCTTTACATAAAACAAGTATTATCTTTGTATATAGGTACTGCCATAAAGCTTTCGTTTGCTAACCAATTTGACATTTCCCCTTTGTTTTTACAGTTAATCAGCTCACTTAAAATGGTTTGTCTACCACCCCATTGAAATCAAACAGCCATTTTTAAGCTGTAAAAATCCAGGAAAAGTGCCGATCGCAGCAGCTCATCGACCGCAACTATGTTAAAATCCACTCCACCGCATTATTCGACGAAGTGCAAAAAAAACACTAAGTACGTATTACCATGTGGAAAGTAGAATGGTCAACGTGGGCGTTAAACGCATTTATTATTCCGTCATGTCGGACCTTAAATTATTATATTTACACTTCTGTTGTTTAAGATAAATAGTGGGTGCAAAACGACCTAGTGCGACATTTTTTTGTGGGAAACCTAAAGGAACTGAAATTTTATCATACACGTACAAGAAGTAGCTATTACAAAATGTTATTGCATTAGTAATTAGCTAACAAATAAAACTTATATTCATCCAAGCCCACGGGCTTTAGTAAAGCTTGCTAAACAAAAAAAAAATACGTTTCGCCTACATCCTCAATTAACTATGAAAATTCTGAGTGGTTTAACGGTCCCTTCAATTACTCAGTACCTACAACAACTTTGCTCGCTCAGGTAGACACAGAATATGCAGTGCAAATGACGTGAAACAAATGATGCGGCATAAATACATGTCAGCATCGATTTAATTTTTACAAATATTAAATGTGGAGATCACAATCTCTGGTATTATGCGTTTTTTGTTTTGTTTTAAACATATATAAATTTTGTTATAATTCCATCACCAAACTGTCGTCCTTCTGATGAAGCCGGGAACGAAGAGTCAAATTTGACAAGATTTATATCTAGAAACCCCTGACTATTAAAAAAAAATAAATTCAACAAGAAGGAATTACTTTATTTATTTAAAAACAAAAAAAATATGCCACTTTTACTCTGTCCTTAAAATGGTATTTAAAAAAGAAGAAACATGTACAAGTGTAGTACCTACTATCTTTTTAAAATTTTGTTAAAAAGTTAAACATTTTAATAGGACAAATTACACCAATCCACCATCATCGTATATATACGAAACTATTAGTAAAACATCTATTAAAAATGTGAAATAGTGTAGCAGTACCTATATTTTATATCTAAAATGACATATTCGCGAAAAATAAGTAAAACTCTCGTAACTTTTCATATAGTATGTTACCCGAACTCCAGCGAATACTGGTTATTATAAGTCATAATAGTTAAATGTTCGTATACAGGTATCCAAAATGCGATTGCCATTCAAGATTATCACTGTCAAGTGTATTAATTCGTTTCCAATAGCCAATACCCTCTTCTGATGGATTCCTAAAATCGTAGACGGATTCCCTTCACATTATTTGCTCGTTACGATGCGACGGTTCAATTTAATAAGTAATCGAAATAAATCGTCTCGAGCCCTCCGGCAACTTCCATCAGGGTTGCATGTCCTGTGCCCTTGCTGGGGGATTTAATACTTCAATCTGTCCCGTTCCTCCCAATTACGTACAGCAGATTAATAATTAACAATTAATCCCCAGGCCGTGCTAAAAACGGCGGCTGAGTAAACGATGTTCTAATTGCGTTTTACTCAACGTAGCCAGCGTTGCCATTAATCCAGATTTTGCAGTGGTTAGCGTTTTGATATGAATGCAATCAAAGACAAAAATAGCAGTTTGAATTTAGTTTAAACTAATAAGAATAAGAAGAGAAAAATTAGTAGTTATCAGTACCAGGAATAATGTATCGGTTAATACGAAAAGACTACAATGTAACCTTTTAACAGTTACATACTGATGTTTGGACAATTTAAGTTAATTGATTAATTTACTCGAGGTTTGTCGCAAAATTAAATGGGCACCATCAACTATTGTATTAATAAATTTTCAAGTCAAAAGTCAAGGGTATTTGCCATGTATTTATGTTTTATTAAATTGCGTATTAATATGTAGCGTCTAATATACAAAACAGCTGTGACAGCTTATAAAATCGAAAAAATGGACCAGTATTTTTAATGTTAAAAATGTGAATATTTAAAGTGACCGCCAAAACGCGAACATATTGCCATATTGGCCGCGCGTCACGCGTCAGCGTCAGCTCGTCAATTCATCAGTTTGTTGTTTGAATTCATTTTGTGACAAGTGAATAAAATACGCCAAGAAAAAGTGAAGTACTTATGAGTTATGATTCTGAAGGCTTCGTTAGCGCGTCTTCAAATAATCTTCCGATCGTAGACATGTTCATGATTATGCAAATTGTGAAGAGCGACGAGCGGCTCAACGCGGTATAGATAAGGAACGTAAAAGAAACAGCATAAGTGAACGTCTTGTCAAATTAACGTAGCATTGAACATTTGATCACAATGGGTTGTTGGAAACATACTATTTGTAAACATAAAAAAATGAGATACAAAAATGTACCCTAAACTTTATATTTATCTTAGAGGTCAGAATAAATAAATATAAATTGCCATTTATTGTCGGGAGCACTTGCGACTTGTTTCCGGTCTGGCTGACAGTCGAATATATGGGGATAACGTCTTTCTTCATTATAACGTTTCTGCCTATCAACTTAAAACGTATATAATTTTCCCTATCCTCTTCCAGCTATAACAAAATGGAAACGAATAATAAAACTTACATTAAAATGATCTTCAGAACAAAAAACAAACTTTCCGATATCGGCATATCACGCCTAGCGGCCTTAAACAACTTTTTCTTATGTTGATAATCTCGAGGAACGGTTACACAAATTTTGTTAACGGTAATGACTGATGTACTCTTACAGACGGATACAGGTTTTGCATTCCATACATAATATTTGCTTGTAAAACTACACAAATCACTTTTTGGTGCGCCCTCTTACACCGTGCTTTCAATAAACGCCACACAAAAGCTTTTCCAATACAAGAATGATACTACACCATTAAATAGCACGCTCCTCGGTAATGTTACGAGACACTTAACGTCACTAGTTGAATAACCTTGGAAAGAAACGTTTTGGCGGCGACTCCTAAGATTCAAATTTCAGACCTGAAATTCTCTACCTACAAATATATATATTTTTTAAACATGGCGTACAATATAAATGCACTTCAAGATTCATTATACGTAATTAAAAAATAAAAGTGTTAATACCCAATTGTTGCAATCTGCCCCAAACATCTGCCAATGCTCATGTTTGTATAAAGAATATGTGAAGTTATGTACCACGTTCTAGTCAATTTAGTACATATTTATGTATGCCATTAATTATAAACTAAACAGTCCTCGATGGCTATATCTTTGATACATTGACGTGGACGCGGCTATCTTGGTAGAGGAGGAGTTAATTCTGAGTTAAAATGTACATGATAAATATTAACAATTCAAAGTAATTTTATTTTACTGTTTTTTTTTGACTGGGCTTTTCCTGTACTTATCGACCGTAACACGTTGCAATTCGTAAAGCCACTATGAATTTTCACAAAATGACCCCCAATGTGAGGTGTAAAACATGTCGACGTCAATAAGACAGAAAAGATGTTACAAAAAACATCTACTGGAAAAGTAACAAAAGCAAATACAATGAATGTATCTAAAGTTTCGTGGTAAAAGAACCTAAATAGCATAAGCAAAATCAGGAAGAGGATGGACAATTTTGACACCAAGAGTAGACATGAACCAGTGTACGCAAGTTCTTTACTTAACGCAAATATTTTATATCTTAGCTTCAATAAATCACTACCCCAAGGATAAAAATTTTACGACTATCGGAAATACCACCACCGTTGTAGTCGTTGTGCAATCACACATGCGTTGGTGGTGTTAAAATCTGCAAATGTCAGTGCTAACTAATCGTTTGCAATTTAAGACAGAATTCGCACCCTCTTCGGAGTTACGTAACAAGACTCACGTGCTATTTAGCAAGCAAATGTGAAGAAAGGCCGGATATTAGAATTAAAGTGACGAATGTGTCAACGACAATACGGAACAATATCATTTAATTTACAGTACATTCAATAAAAGCGACCGTCGATTTGTCTTACTATGAAACTACATAAAAGAATGAAATAAAGGGTTATATTGTGTCATTTACATAATATAAGAAGCAGTAACGTCGTAGCATCCGAATATGTGCCGAAGTTTTCCCTTTGTGTGCGTATGTTCAGTAAACATCATGGTTTGTGAATCTCCACAAATGCGATGTAACCCAAGGACAGTACAAATCAATGTCCAACCTTATGACTTTCAGAAACAGTTTTCCTAAGTGCAGCTAGCTGTTATCTAACAAAATAAAGAGGAATTCTTGCACTAAATTTAGTATCCTACGATACGAAGCCTCTTGGCTCTCATCTTTGGTGCTGTGCTGTTCGCTACTCAATTAGGTATGTTTAATTATTACGCCTTCGCCAATATGTTCCTCTACTCTGATTATGAACTGATCATAATAAAACACAGTGAACTTCCCCACAACAAAAGCATCATCACCAGCAAACCTAATAATGAAAAAAAAATGTGAAGGAGGCTTTTTAATTTAAAAATAATTTAAATTTAAAAATAATACCAGGTTTTATCATATTTTTTCTTCATCTTTTGGCACTTGAAAAACAGTGTAAATTGTTTCCTTAGCGCAATCTGGAATTTTGTACTTGATCGGCATGATTATTATGTAATACGTTTCCCACATGAAAACATTCCTGCTTGAGAATTATATTATGTATAAGACGCATGCATTCTTCGAGATGTAAGTAATTTTCCTACTTAAGGCCCTGTGTAAACACAGTACCTAGTAGACATAATACCTATTGACATTGCTAGATGGCACGCGCCATCACTAGTATTTTACAGAATGCACCGCAAAAGAAAGGTAAGACGTATCCACGTCAAAATCGGCAATAATGATTACCCAAGTTGTATTTTACAATGCCGACAAAAAGAATGGCAATTGCCAACGATCAAATTTTACCATCAGTTGTCTAATAAGTGCATAAAATGGAATCCAATAATACAACTAAAAAAGGTATATAAGTGAATACATGACTGAAGATGTTAATTAAGGGCACGTTAGTACTTTCCTTGCAGGATAAGGATTAGTGTACGCTACGAAAATTTTTATTAAGAAATTTATAAAGATATTGGATTACTCTAATAAGCTTCCGTACCATGTAATCAAGAACTGCTCATGAGATTTTAATCTGGGAGAGATTTGAGTGCTGGAGTCCCAAAAACTTTAGTCATACAAGCAAATGTAATTTAATGCATGGCACGATGTTACATGGCAGAAGAAATACAGTTATAGTTAAATTACAGGAATATCTTCGTGGAATCTGCTATGTCGATTATAGCAAAGTAATGTCAAAGGTAGAAGGGTAGCTGGAGAGACAAGATTCTGATTTTAAAGAGTAGCTGACACACTTCATAAGCGTCGTACTAAGTGTTCTTCTTTTCGTTCGTTTCATGTGTTAACTTCTGTGTTATGGAGAACATTTTTTCATGAATTACCCTCATACTGATGATACGGGAGCAAATACATAGTGTTTATCTGGTCATCAAATTACAAGAATAAATACGAACTGCTAAATAGATAACTGTTTGAAATCAAGAATTTCATGGGTTCAAATCCACCTTCTGACATGACAGCATGAAATCAGAAACTCGAGCGAAAACTATTGGGTAATTAGCGTTGTTTCTTCGATTGCCTTAGTATACAACACCAACAATGAGACATATTGACATATTTATTTCCAAGAATAGGTTTCTAATTGATTCCGACAGCAAGGAAGCTTTTATTCCGCCTAATGTTATATTTTTTCGGAAACGTATAAGTTCCACAATTTAAAACAATTTCTGGCAACTATTTTCATAAAGAAGCCCGAAATGTAAATACAAATATGAAGAGTTAAGTATTTGTCCATCGTAATTCAGATTATTAATAGCAATAGTGAGAAGCTTCTGATCAACTTTCTCTAGGATATCGTAAAACTTCTGTTTTATTTCTACACGGTGTTTACTTATTGAAATATTGTTCTGCAAGCGTAAGTGGAAGACTAAAAGTTTCTATGAACATATGTGATAAGCTTTGCCGTTTTTGAATGCAGGGTGTAGATTTTTTATTATTTAATAGAAGTATAGACACTGTGAGAATTATGACCTAAAGGTAGTATATTTCAGAGCACATTTCCACATCTAGCAAAAATAGCAAGTTTCCAATCGATGTCTAAGGTAATGCTGAAACCGTTCGAAATAGGCAGGACTGACGTTACAACCTTCTACGATGCCATTGTGAAGATCTTCTAAATTTTCAATCGGATTATGTAAACGAGTCATTTTAAATATCCCACACACTAAAATCCAGAGGATTGTGATCAGGTGACATCGGTGGCCATCCATGTGGAGATGCCCCATCCTATTTAACGGTCTAAAAACCAATATTTAAAACTCCCGTACTATTACTGCTAAAATGAGGGGAGCGTCGTCACAGATGAACTGCGACTTCTAATTCCACATCTTCCAAAACAGCTGGAAATGCATTGTCTAGAAAATAAAGATATGTAGTATCAATGAATCGTCGAGGAAGGAAAAATTGTCCTAATAAATAATCATCGATAATCCCAACCAACATGTTGTCAGAAAAGGTTTCTTGGAATCGTGCTCTAACTGAGAAATGTGGATTTTCGTCAGCCCATATTTGGTTATTATGAAAAGTCGTAATGCCATAGCTTGTGAAGTTTTGTAACTAACATTTACTTATTAAATAAATTTTCTGGTATTCGTTTCTGGATTTTTGCTAACAATATTTTGTAGTTCTAGATTCTAGGTCGTCCAATAATATTCCTAGTAATTTAGCAATTTGTCTAATCCTAATCACTAATCTACACAAAAAATGCATATTAGCCATTTTAGCATTAGCAAACGCAGGCAACGTCAAAAAGTTAAAACTGAACACAAATGACAGCAATAATAATAGTAATAAATAATAGTCAACATCCCAAGGGCCACTTAGAATAAACATTTTTTAAATAGTTACAAGACCCACAATTAACAATAATATTTCATATTACTTTGGAGTACATACTTCTTCAGCAGTTAAAATATTGTAATAGGTACAAAGATCTTAATTTCAGCAGTAATACAGTGAACAATATTATTTAAAATTGTAAATTTGATAAACACGTCATAGTCCTGCAATATACCAGTAAAGAAATTTCTAGTGTATTATTTGCTAACAATCATTATATTTCAGCAAATATAATTATCCATGTTAGCTTACCTATGTTCATTCGCGCCATTCCGGTACCTACTCTGATGCAGCTACATAAATTTGTTTGGGCATTGTCCTCTGGGTATGTGTTGACATGTCCAACAAACCGATTCATCTAAGTTGACATTAAAACCCCACGGTCCCCAAATAGCTGGCGATGTACGAAGCAAAACAGCCTCGCGTTCTAGGCCACTGTTCGCTTACTATTCACCACGGCATGCAGTTGAAAATTTAACAAATCCAAATTATTCGGCAGACTAATTCCCATTTTGTTTGTTCTAGATGGATGTTGTGTGAGAATTTGACTTTAGGCAGCCCGAAGACATTTGTGTAGCTGTCGAAACGCGTCGCCTGAGCCTGATTTATAGATAAACAAATAAAAATATACTATGAGAGTATAAGGACTTATTCGATTCTTCAACAATTAATATGATTTTCACATTGGATGAAATCATTTAGATTAATTCCTATTTTTCCGAAAATAACGCTCCTACAGTGTGGAATTTAGGTTTTGTTTTGGACGTTTCCTGACGTTTCTTTTTGGCAAAATAAAAAACAAGACATATCACGGGAATGATGCAACGGAAAGGAATACGAGACGCGCTTGTTTGTAAAGGGCCAATCGGACTCCCAATGATTGATCGCATTCGATCGTAGGCAACAATGGAAACTCAATGTGGGGTCCGGAAAAGTAGAGGATTGCCCCGGCCACTTGATCGTGAAAATGCTTGCACGTTTGCCTGCAACAATCAGCCCAGATCGAATTCATTTTCTGCTATTTTTCTAYACAACCTTCCACGATTTGAACGAATCTCGTATAATCTATACTTAGAAGTGTACGTGTAAATAGCGAAAATACTTTCACGAACTGTATCTAAATATGGTAAGATATAACGTAATTCGCATAACTAAAAGTTTAAGTTTAATCTATCATATGGCGTTTTGCATATACCCGTTATTAATTTCGGTACTCTTAACAGTCATATATTTTATCAAAAAGCTGTTAATATTTAAGTACAGGTATACTTGAAATACTTGATAAGAATTAAATCCCCAATCTACGACCTATACAAAACAGAAATTATTTGAAAGTATCACTAATAATATTTACTAGGTAACAGCGAACGAAATGTTTAGTACTAATTTGTATTAAAAAGTAACTTTCATTCCAGGAAGATATTCATAAAGCACTTCCACTTAATGTATGAGGCGCACTCATGAAAAGAAGTACACTTTACACTTTAACTAAAAATAAGTGGCAGGCGGCAGGTTGCGTCACGAATTCGCCATAAAGTGTAAATTTTAAATAAGCAGAAGTAACATTAACCTCAAAATAAATTCTATATTAATTTCTGTGTCCGGTTTCAATCAGAACCTCCAGCTCACACCAATAAGCTCAAAACTAGGTTAAATTTGCAATGATGTATATCATACTCGTGTTATGTGGATAACGAATCGAAATAATTACGATAAACATAATTAGACGAAACAGCAATTTCAGTTTTTTGCCATAGTAGTGCCGACATATAAAACTTAAGTATCAAACGAATGGTTTGTTAATGACTTGCGAAACTACCGTCATATACTCGTAATTTTACTCCCGTTGACGTATGGATTACATGTTGCTTGCTAGTACAGGCTTAATAAGTCAAAGATAAAAAATTCACGAAGTTGGGTCCCTTAAAAGTAAAAATTTCTAGTACTATTTTCATCGATTTTAATGTCGTATGCAAGTTCAACGAGTCAATATTCAACCAAGAAGCGTTAATGTAAATGGTATATTATACACGAATTTTCAAGACTTAAATGAAATATAAACACAAATTTTTTCCTTCAATGATAAACAAAATAAACAGCTTCATAAAAACATATCTTGCTTGACAGATTGATGGTAGTCCTAAATGTTTTAAATTAAGTTGGGACACAAGGTTATTGATATTCCATTTTCTACAATCGATAACATTTCTTCTATATTGATTTATAATAAAAAGAAATCTACGATTTCAAATTACTCCAGAATTGTCATCAACGGTTATACAACTAATACAGTAGCAATTAATTCATTGTTACTGTTTAACTGTTTCACACTTCAAAAATACATTATAAGTCATCAAAATTTACAGATCTAATAATAAAAAACTTACAGTTTGAAATAAAGATCTTAACCTTCGATAAACTGGCTTTTATTAAGCTTTATTAAGAAGAACTATATACATGAGGTATTCCGTTTTACCCTTGTCTGAATATTGAATATACAGCCAACGGTTTTACAGAAAGGGTAGACAATATATATTAATTAAAATTGCAATAATGTCACTGCCAGTATGTAGTTATAATATATAAATTTTGCAGGTACTACACAGCGCTGCAATTTGTCGATGGTTTACAAGGAACAAAAATAAATAAATTAAATAAACAGTGATTAGCGTGCCAGGGAGAAAAATATTTTCGCCAATTCAGTGCAGTTCTGTATACATACATAGTAACCAAAACCACCAGCTGTTTGTTGAATAACAGTGGTTTGTCAAGATGACATCGATTTAGATAAACTGCTTAAATAAAAAATAAAAGTTTTTTGACACGCAGTCGCGTACGGGACAGTGTCACTTTCCGCACTCGTTAGGAAAATAGCTAGGTCAATATACATTTGCCGGGGTCCCACAAACGTAAAGTTTTATGCAGGGTATTAACCTATTAACAAACTCCAAACCAACTAGCATTTCTCAATTTGATACTCAGAAACTGCATCGAAACTTCAGCACATAAACAGTTCAAATGCAAAATCCAAAGTTTACAACACCAATTAGGTAATGCTGAAAAGAGATTGAACATACCGTGCTAGCCATACATCTATACATTTTTATGTGTTGGTTGAAAGATTTTCACATCAAAGACGTCAGAGCTCGTTCATAATAATAAATACGTCCCTAAATTGAAGTCCGCGTATGAAAGACGACATGCTGTTAAAAAAAGAATACCGCAACACGGTATACATGTAAACGAACACGTAAATAAACTCAACATTAATTGTTGTAATTAGTTGTTAAAACACAATTAATAGCAACAATTAACACATGTAGTACAGGGATGTGAACAATTTCAGTACTAGTAGAAATAATAAATAAGTTTACACCCTTCAAAACATTTTTAATAACTATTGTGAGCAAGTTAAATGCATTATATTTGTATAATTACTTACATAAGCGTCCAAAAGAATGTGACAGTCTTTTTTTCAGTTTCTGCATTCGAGATAAGGCGCCGCTCTTCTTTTCTCTCATTGTGACTCCAGTCGGCAAACCGATTACTGCAACAACAAAACATTCGTAATTATTCAACAATTCCAACAGCAGTTGACTCTCCGCTGTCACACAATGATCACACATTTAATCAAGTCAATTGGCGTGAATCATCTTCCCGTTTGGTAAAACGATGAACTAATTTATGTGGGCTTGGGTGTTGCATTAAAAAAATGTAGTCTACGGAGAACTGTGAAATTAAAAAGTAAAATATGGTATTATGACGAAATAAGTAATAAAAATAAAAACTTTTTATTGACTTGAGATTAGGATTCTGGAAAACTGTATTAAACTTAGCATACATAAGTAGCGTTTTCTTACAAGCAGGCAGAAACCTACCTACTACTCAAGTGTATTTTAGCCAAAATACTAACTTCGGACAAATGTGTTGCACAGCTTATAAATTACAGCAGAACATTGATTTAAATAGTTTATTAAAATATTCTCTACATTGCCCGCGTAAAAAATGAAATAAAAATAGCCTAGCTTTAGTCATACGAATATTTGGACGAAAGCAGCTGCTGTGCAAAATACTTCAAACTGCATACTACTACAGCTATTTACTTCATCGCTATCAAAATTGTTAGAAGACGGATATTATTCAAAAACACATTAGATTCGAAAACGAATAACATTTAAAACTGAATAAGTTTATTCAATGCATTACTATTCCCTGCCGAATAAAACTAATACAAACATTTCGTTTTCACTCTTTTATCCGTATACGAATAAAACGAATACGAGTATTTGTTTATTCCTATCGAATATTATTCGAGACAATATTGAATGAATATTCGCTCTAATGTATTCAAATAACGAATATATTCGATACGTATCAATTCGATTTTACATCAATAAAGTAGCGATTGCGCTAATCTGCCTAATGGAGGATATTAGTTGTTACTGTCAATTATTATTACTATTATTTTGCTTAGACGCTTTTCTCTTGTGACCTCTGTCGAGCAAGCAAGCGAGGGCAAGCTATGCGCAAATAGATGCATTGACTAAATATCAAACAAACCATACCAAATATTCTATTGGATTAACTAACACGAACTCTTACAAATACTGCCGACACATTAAGATAATACATTAAGGAATGTTTTCTGGTTAATAGAAGCGCATTCTTTTAAAAGCCACAGTTGCAGTTCCTATAGGCTTTCTAGTTGATTAACGAATATTTTCGATTTTAGGTATCCACACAGAATACAACTGAGCCGAGCCAAATCTGGGGAACGAGCAGGACACTCGGTGGGCCCGCGAAGTCCAATCCATTATCCTAAGTACCCAATATTGTTAACGTAGGTCCTCAATTGACTGAAAAATGCGAAGAGGCACCGTCCTGATTGCTGCATTCTATTCATGAATTCTTCAGGATTATTTTCTACCGACTAAATTATTACGGGTTTCATAACATTGTCCATCATATTAATATATAAGAACCAAGTTGTTTTGAATTAAAAAAAAACTGACCAATAATGTTGTCGAAATAATTTCTTTTTTTTTCATAAATATAGCATTCGTTGAGAATTCTCTGCACTGATTGCGGACGTACGTCATCAAGCATGGCAGTCTAATATGTAGAGCGGATAGGATTCATCACCGTTTCCGCAATAATGTGTACCCCCTTGCTTTTTATCCAACAAGTGGTGTTTGTTCGTTGTGCACCTTGTATCTATAGAAGCAGTTATTAAAAATTTTTAATTAACATTTTGAAAATCAGCTTCAATAATTATCCTCAGCTGATGGGAAAAAATAAAACAGAAGCATAAATAATAACGTAATTACAATAGGGGTAATGAGCACAACATTGTAACTGACACGGACAACTTATGTCGCCGATTTTGCAGATTAGCGCATGCGTCACTTTACCGACTGGGTTCGAAATTAAAAAAAAATGGGTTGTACAGATTATGGAGCCATCTTTTTTATTTTGAGAAAAACATATTACCTTTAAAAGTAGCTCATTTGTCAACAATCTTACCCGGATGTTATCCAAACATAAAGCGTTCAAATGGTTTGGAGGGAAAGAGTTACATAAGCGCGCACTATAACGATTACAGCAGAAGATAACTTCCTAAGTTTATTACAGTGGCGGCTGGTGAGATGAAGCAAGTAAAGCACAACCTCGTGATCAGTTTAACACTAAAATTTAAATAATTAAACTGGAAATAAACCATTTATATAATAACTGGCATTTGAGTAGTCCCCAGATTTAAGAATTATTGTGGGTAGAGCACAACAAGCACCATTGTGTGAAAGAGTGGTTAGCTACCCAATAGGGATGTGGCCCGAATATAAAATGCATAGGTGACCAATAAGCCTCGATTTTTTGAGTGAAGAGGATACCTAGAATAAATCGACAATTATAAGTCTCACATTTGTTGATTGTTTATTGCTAGTCCAATACTGAAACCTCCATCCATTTCTTTGTAAGTTGGTATAGTAGAAACAAGAAAAGATTTATGACATCCCGAAAATAAAGGATTTCTAAATTCTGTGCGACCTGTCTAGGAAGGTCCGGCAAGCAAATGTGTTTAATACGGCACAAAATTTGTCATCAAGATAACGAATAACAAAGAACAGTAACAGCCTACTTCATACTTTCACACTTTCAATTTCCAAAAGTTCGACCAACACGCCTAAATACAATGAATCTTTACTTCCAGAATTTTGTGTAATTTTATACATAGGTAATTCCAAGAAATGTGTATCACGGTAAAATTCAATCAAGTGCATGCTTTGCGCTTATAATCTTCGTGCGCTTGATTAAGTGCAGTTTATAAGCGCTAAAGCGATGGTCCAAAGATGCTTCCGCTGTTTTATAGGACATTAATTTTATAGTTAATGTTGCGTATTTAATTGGTGCATCTTCCTGCGGCGCACGAAGTACAATGTTGGCACTGTAACTTAAATGCTATTTTATAGCAATACTTAACAAATCACTTAAAATGCAGGTGTATATTTTCGAATCCGGTAGCAAGTAGCAGGTGTTAACCTGGAGATTCTTTTGCTTCAGGGGTCTACGGTGACAGGTGGTTTGCGTGGCTTGATCCTTTCATTCGCCTACGTGAGTTATTATAGCGTAGCCTACTTTTTAATATCACTGGCAGATTGACGTTGAATTAGTCTCGGTTTCTTAGGAATAAAATACATTGCAGCTACAAGTTGTTTGGTAGTACACTGTGGTAAGTGAATAACGAAATTAACTATTACCAAACCAATATCAGATTATACATAATGTAAAATGCCCAATTTATATTATAATAAAAAGGATCACCATTTCCTATAGCGAAAATTGATGCGCATTTTTGCGCTTGTGTTGCAACAATAGATTTCGTCTAAATGCATTAACGTTTAACAGCATCAGTTATTATACTCCACGACAACTAAATACACACTACATTTCTCATAGTATGTCAACAAAAACTTAATTCCTCATTTACATACATTATATGAGTATTAAAGCGTAGGTACAACGACGAAATATTATATTATAAAATTCGGTTCTCAAATCGATGAACACACATTATTGGCTACGATGCCACAGAGAAATTTCACAGTTCGCTATTCCTTGCCATCGATTTCCGTTCATATCGCCCATCAATCAAATTAATAGATTGTGCAGCTAGAACTGACATAATACACGCGTATCAAACACTTGCTGCTGAAGGCGTAGCAAACGTTACGATGTTGCGAACAATGTAATCAATGAGGTCGAAGCAGTTCATATTTATAAGATTCAGTGGAACAGTACAATAGCTTCCAAACCACATCATGTTTTAAAATATTGTTTATTTTTTATACTATTTTGCGAAATCTCTCACAATTATTTGTAGCGAAGTGAAGATTTTCATAAAATAGAAGCACAAGTCCAATATAATGTCGATAACTAAAATTTTTACATATATGTACTAAGAAGAAACTTTGGAGATTGAGATTCTAACTTTCATATATTGTCTATCTACCCGTATAAATAAATGCCTGCAAACACCACATATTTTACAAAAGTTGAAGAAACTATCTTCCATTTTTCTAAAATTTTCTTTATACTATCAATATTATTTTTTAGCAGTTCCAATAAGACATTTTTCCCACACTACAACTTGGTCCATACTTTTGTAGAAAATTATAAATAAGTAGGTACTACAAATAGTGTTATTGGAAGCCATTTTTCAAATGCTCAAAAAAATCAAATGGTTTTGTCACATCGGAAAGAAAAAATAAACAAGTGTTCGAATATGGACAAAACGTTCCTCGAGTTAGCTAATGCACAACATAATCAAAACCAGCCTGCTTTCCAGCTATTTAATCAAATAATATACATGTTAACTCCGCCATTAATAAATAATGATTTTGTCCGGACAATATTAGATGTTAACAGTTGTTGTTTACCAAAAAGTTTATTAACTTAAACCCCTTAATACGGTTAACCTTCTTCAGCACTTGAACTAGTCCCATTTTATACAAATGATTTTGTGAGTAGGTATTTGCGGGTTGAAAATGTAGAAGGACTGGGATATTACATACTGATTTTTCTAAGAGGTGATATCACTGATAGACACATGTACCAAAATTAAAAACCTTATGGTTAGCGTTAAAAATATACAGAAAACAACCATGTCATTTATGAGTGCAATACATAAGATTTACATAAAAAGGAAACTTCCAAGAAATAATTTAATTTTGGCAATTTTGTCACAATCACTTAAAAATCAATAACTAATTCATACGCACCAGAAAATAGACAAAAGAACTACGATTTCACAAAACTGAGACAGGGTAAATCGTAAACTTTTGTTTAAGGTCACCTTACAGAAGTAGAATAAGACGTTATACTGATACGTTATGAACAAGACATGTTGAAATTAGAACAACGAATACAAAATGGTTAAGAATTACACAATAAAAAAGTTTAAAGCCACATCTTTTACGTTGTCAGTATTTATAGATACGATTCCAGCGCAGCTGCGTTTATGTAATTTACATCTGTTCATGGTATAACATAATACTTCCCTCTGAAATAGTGTACCGAGAAAAGCAATAACAGTCCAAACATATATGCACATTCTAGGCGCAAATCCAAACAAAATATTTGCCGATATATGTGTGCACATCAAGTGTCATAATAATATACGAGTACCTGTTATTTGACTAGTTTACTCCAATATAATTCGAAAATGATTAAATATAAACAACTAATTGTCTAATATTCATGTATGACTTAATTACCCACCCGGAATAAAACAATGTGAAAAGCAAACATACCGACTCAATTCAACGCAGTTAACAATAGCGAAGGAAAATTTTCGTGTATAGCATCCACGCTAATAATTTATGAAGTCCGTATTGTATCCGCGCGGCGGTTAAAAGGACCAATGATCTGTATATCTCAGTTCACAGAGAATCTGTACTGTTTACGAGTAGCTAGTGATGTTTATTCGCCGATAAACGAGAATAACATTCAATTCCTTCCGGTACATCTGACTTCACTCTGTCCGGGCATTTTCAATCAGAACTCGGGAGGTACTCGAACGGCGAATTTCCAATTTATTTGCATATATGCATCGTGAATTTGTTCAAACCGGGCGTGTCACCATTACGTGTTTTCAAAATAGATTGAAAGATTGTGTTTCCTGTGCATGCACCTATAAAACTTTACAGCAGTATTAKAAATTCCAAGCTTTATAAAGTTTATGAAAGCTAAAAGMGCGCAATCAGATATCGGAAAACATTTTTCGCTTTGGCCAGGATTCGAACCCGGATGTCCAGGTTTACGCCCTGGCTTGCCACCGCTGCACCATCACAGGTCTTGCTTCAAATCCCGGMCTGAGCGTTTTGTGCTATGGCGATCAGATATTTCTGTTGACAGATAACATTATTTTAACCCGATGTTCGTGACCAACTCCGTATTTTGCCACCCTAGAATTTTTAAAACAAAAATATCAATAACCTACAAACAATTGTAAAACAAAATTTATCAAGTACGGCACTTTTTTGATGCATTTATTAATCAAGTCTTATTTAGCACAGAAAAATAAAATGTTTGTTGGAACTTGTATTTCACGATGTCAAATTAATGGATTTTTTAGGCCAGAGTTATATAACTGTTTTCTTGGGTTGAATACAGTTCTCCAAACGATGAAACATTGTATGCCGAGCGTTTTACATTTCATAAAAAACAACGCAGAAGTGTATGCGTTTACACTCAGTAGATTTTCCGAATAGAAGAAAGCTATAAAAGTATTTGAAAATCACGAAAAATAAACTCATGTAGGGGTAGTAACACTAAACTCAATTTTCTAAACAAAGCAGTGGCACTATTATCGAAAAAGTAAATCAACAGTATTCAGAAGTACAAGAAAGCATAGCGCATTTACTTGCTTTATGCGAATTATTGATATGTTGTTCCTTTAGGAGACAATGATGAATCTACAGATTCAAAGAACAGAAGAAACTTTTGGAGCTGATGGAAGCTTGGTCCCAAATATAATGGTTTAATAAAGTTTTTCATTGAACATGGAAAAATTTCCAATACTCTTCAGCGAATTTTTGCATATTGGAAAGGAAGTCAAAAAGGCAAAAGTTTTTGCCTAGCAAAGCATTTGTTTGCTTTTATCATTGTACAAGAACTGACGGCGGAACATCAACAAATGAACTATGGTGGCCCATATAAGCATAAGAAACTCGTTCTTCATATTTAATGTCTTTCCATCTTTTAGAAAAATCAACTAAACGACCTGCTGTCTTTTAAAAACACTCAAGATAGTAAAAAGCTTTACTGCTGGAACAACAACACTGAAGTTACTTACCGTGTTGAAACAGTGTGTTTTTTGTTATTAAATTTTGAAACCACTCTGTAGACTCCGCGAAATTACACGTAGAGACCCTTACAGTGGTGGATAAGCCAATGCTTTATTAAAAAATAATGAGGACTTTAACCTTCCACTTTGAATTTGACTTGTTACGGAGAGTTCCAACATAATGTGACAAATAACACAGCACACTTGGGACCAGTTGGCTAACCAGACCACCTGGTTAACACGCGGTTAACAAGCAGTTGCCACGATAGCACCAATGAAGAACGCTTAAAAAGAAACGTTTCCATGACAACTGCTCCTTGACCGCGGATTAACCATGTTTTGTGCAACAGGGCCTTCAAGTGTTCAATCCTTTAAAACAGATGAGTTTTGTACTCATCTTCAAACACTGCACAGAAATCGCTGACAAGTGCGGTTTTAAAGCAGCCGAGTTGCCAAGGAAAAACAAAACTCTCTCCAAAATAGGAAGAGTGAGTAAAGTTTCATTTGAACCTTCATTTTTATTTACATGATCAAAGATCAAGCAGAATCATTCAATAAATTAAAAATAGGCCCACTCTTTAATTGTGCGTAAATGATATGTCCTTTTGGCTTTTAATTAAAGTAATAAACAAGATATCTTTAAGGGTAAATAGAGAACGTTAGCAATTATTTTGTAGTAAAAATGGTCTGAAAAAGTTTAAAAAACTAACCGCAGAACCCCGGTACGCCTTGGCACACCAGGAAAGATTTGAAACTACGCCCATGTTTATCAGAAATAAAGTGGACCACCCGTATTTCAGATAACTAAGCAACGCGTAGAATACAGCAGAAAATTGTAGACTTCTCGTCTACAGCGACTTGTTCATTAATGGTTCATGCACTTTCATTTTCAGTTACACTTTTCACGATTTTTCGATGTCGCTTGCTTTGAAGCTCATGTTGCTCAATCGGTAATCTCGCTGTAGTTTTACAAAACTCGTTGGGTCACAGGTTGCAGAATGGATGTAACGTTCGGAAGAAGACACAGGACCTCAGTTTCAAGTCACTTCGGTTTGGATCAAACAGTACATTACTCAACAAAGATACGGTCTTTTTCTGGTGACTATACTTCCTCAAATATTTTTCTGCGCTCGGCACAAACTATTCCAAAAGATCAGGCCTTAGGCCAGTTTTAACGTTTGTGGATCCCCTTGTCCAAGATGATTTTCCAGTGCATTTAAGGGGTAGGTTAATATAGGCTGAAATAGAATAGTTGATTATACAATCGATATCAAAAGATGAAGTCACATCCTGCCTAATAGACATTTTGTATATCCTCTCAACTTGTTTACTCTCTCAAAGGAGTAACTGCACCACCTCGTTAGCTGCAGGTGCATATTTTTCCCCAAACTTTAAAAATKAATGCTTACTGTCCTTTTGGAGAGGACCTACATCCTTTGATTATTKCCACACAATGTTCGTCTCTCGTCACAACCACGCTGTGAAATATCTACTCCAACCTACGCCTGCTTCGATTGATTTAGTAGAAGTTTCAAGGTTCTTTCATAATCTCGTGCAAAGCCGTAAGCCAACTTTTCACATTCATTTCAATATTCATGTAAAGTGGGAAGCATTGTTTTTGAAGAGAGAAATGCCGATTTCTAGCGCACTACAATAGTTTCTCATACAATGAATGTATATCATGTACATGTAGGTATTTTTATTTCATATATCCATAAACATGCGGTGTTTACTATTTATTATGTTCCATGTGCTAAATAAATATTGGTATTGCACAAAAAACAATCAATATTTACATGATACATTGTATAATACGCTATTCAACCCACACACAATAAAGTTCCAGTTCATATGTGCCATAAAATGTTACTTCCAAATAAAAAAACTCATATTTTCATTCGATCCCCTAATAATTTTGGGTTCAGAAAGAAGTTACACCCGCTACTGACACTTTTCCGCGTTCATAGATACATTCATGATTCAGAATGAGCCAAGTTTCCCACATGCACACCCACCGAGGTCKATTTMTATGGTCGTATTTACCTTTCGAAACGATTCAGAGGATTTCGCCAAGCTGCTGCACAATGAGAACGGGCTCGGACACATTCCAATTAGAACTAACGGCCGTGTTGTGTGTTCCACGTCAATAAGAATGCAAGCTTACTGTATCCCATTAAATTCCATTAGCAAATTAAGTCCCGGTTTTAATAAATTAACCACGGACAATTATTAACGAAGGCGATGAAGCTCGGTTTGGGCTCACAGCTGCACGAACCATCTGGTGGACGCGAGAAAACACTGTCACACAGATTATCTAAATCGCGATGCACGTTATCAGAAAACGAACAATCGAACTGACAGGTAAATGCATAACCACGGCAGTAAAACCGTGACTGATGATGATTCAGCAAGGAGTTATGTGGACTACGTAAACACGGTGACGTACCGCGGAACCGGTGACTACGATTGAGCCGTCCGGCTACTATGCGATTCTAAAGAGAAAGACCGTGCATGAAATGAATGGAACACGGGTGTGGGGAACCTCCACGACTGCCGAGCGCAAGCCCCATGCGCTTGGTTGAGAAAAGGCGGAAAATGATGTGTGAAAAATGCTAAACGGAATGTCGCGGCAAATGACGCGAATATTTGATGATAGGATTATCATGTCCTAAATTTTTGTGGTAGTGTTGTTTAAAGCGATTTGTCCTTCGGYGATGTTGAAAGTAACGAGCCACTAARCTAAGCACACTAGATGTGCAGGAGTGCAGGGTGTAGGCTGTTTGCCTTCATTGTACATCCAAAGGCTTAGTTGAAGAAACGACTGGCTTTGGCATACGATCTGGGTAACGGTAGATGGCGGTAACCATGGGCGTACCCAGCTTTTGATCAAGGGGGGGGGGCAAAGCAGGAACGTTCTGTAGAGTATAATTCCACATAAATAGAAATAATAAATGTTTATAAGATAGAGGTACTTAAGTAATTAATCAAGTATTTATTCCACGAATAATCTTCGTGGATTTACTGCAAGGCGACTTAAAACATCTGTGAAACAAAGATCCAAATTATTTATATGTTTTCTATGTAAATTGATCATACAAAGCCCCTACTAATTCCGTTATTGATGAACTCAGTTAGGTGAAGCGCATTCAGTTGCATCGTTCTCGCGTTTATCAAAAAATGAGTTGATACATTTTATTTGAGAGAATAAAGATCCGTGATCCACATAATGTATAATGATATCATACGAAGTACCAAAGGAACATGATTTTCACCTTAAAAGTTCTATTAATAGGAGCACGATTTCTGATTCAAATTTAACACATATCAAAGACTAATGCATTAACCGATGCGCTTTTAGTACAATATCAACTTTTCACACCAGAAGCTTTAGCAATTTAAGCTGGGAGTTCATATGTATAGGTGCTAAAGATACAATTGTAGTAATTTTTAGACCCCAGGGAAAGAGACTCGATGGATAACTAGCATTATTAAAACTCAGAATGACAAATGCCTCAGCATTATGCGTCAAGCCAACTTTCGTAGATCGCTAGTGCATTGCTCTCAAAAATTAACCGACTACTTAATATTTTAACCAAATAAAGCATCATTTAAATAAACTGAAATGCATTTAATTGCATTTTTAACAACGCATCGGGTTTTAATTCGTGCTGATGGAATTTTAGTCTTTTTTGTTGTTTTGTATTAATTGTTAAAATGTAATGTGAATTTAGAAATTTGGTACAAAGGTTAGAGTTATCATCGAATATATGACAGATTTTGATGTGATTCCATATAACAGTAGTTAGTTGAACAATCTTTATAGGAAAAGGTAGATGAGCTGAACTAAGAGGAAATCGTGTTATGACTCATCCTGACCAAGATAGTCTTTTAAAGCTATATCCCCCCCCCCCCTAGGACGATTCGTAACAACAAGAATGTTGCAGTTACAGCTTCCAAACGCACATGACATTGATTAAGCTTGGAAACCATTTGACAACGACTTATTAGAGAAGGTCATTTGCAAGGGTCAAATATGAGTTCTGGGTGAAAATTGTGAAATACACTTGCCCATAAATTTTACTGTATTTACAATTTTGTAAATAAAACAATTTTTAAGTGTACACACATAATTAACCAGCTAAATGTATGGGAAATTGGAAGTGCCCATAGTTGGCAACCCAGGTCCAGGGGGGGGCTGCCCCCCCATTCGGTACGCCCATGGCGGTAACCAATATTATGAGAATCTTTAGTGTAAGTTTGTTTTGTCGGTAATTTAGTAGAACGAAAGAAAGTAAAGAATTTCATTATTGGAAACTTGTCGTTAAAATTCCACCGACAAAATAACAGAAATATATGTAGCAAAGATATTACAAAATAAATTAATTCTGTTCCTGCATTGTCTAAATATTCAAATGTGTAGGTTTTGATTTTCAAGATAAATATTAGCCATCACTTTTCTCAGTTTGTAATGAGATTTAGATTCGCATAAAATACGGTACCGGCCGTTCAAAGAAACTGCTTTGTTAGAACTTTGCCTGTGGTTGCGAACGGGTCCATAATGCAGGTATAAATATGCAAATATTATCCTAACAAATCATGAAGTAGAACGTTGTCCTGATTGCTCGGTTTTCTAAATTTAGGATAGCTACTCTACCGCTTCCTACAATGGAAGGCATAATGTCGTTTATCGGCTCTCTGTAACGAATTGGTTACCGCCATCTACCGTTAACCAACTCATATGCCAAAGCTAGCCGTTTCTTCAATTAAGTCTTTGGGAGTACACCAATTCCCGAACTGAGGCAAAAATATTCTGTAAAAAGTTTCAACCTGTAAATGAAATATGCAGGATACTGACATGATTGTATTTTTCAGCTGAAATGGCAAATAATAAATGTGTTTCGTAATTACAAATCACAACACACGTTATTTGGCTACCATTACAAAACGGCGGTTGCATAATCTAACGAGGCAATAAATTCATTCTTTTGAATAATGTCCTTAACTCACTTCAATATCGCGTTCATAGAACCTGCCCTAGCTCTACCTCGTGCCCCACTTCTTCAGCTGGGCGCCTGGGCGATAATCCGGACATATTATTATTATTATTCCCTTCAGCGCATCGAACGATAACGTAATGTACTCTTCTCCCGATCGCCGCAGAATACAAAGTGCCTTGATACCAAGAACGGCCAATACCCGGTGGTACCCAGGGTGTACATACTCCGGGTCCCTAGGTTAGAGCATCCACGTCCTCGATACTTTAGGCTTTAGGGTAGCGGCAGGCCGCTGTAACTTCTTGTGTTATTTATAATACAAGCATCAGCTGAGTGCGAATCCGTGCTTGTGCTGTATATTCAATGAAGCTCGAATTATTTTCGTTTCCAACGTAAACTTCGCTCACTAGCTACTAGTACTAAACCTCGTACAAATTCTATAATATTTTGCACATTAGCACTGAAACTGATCAGTAAAGGACAAAAGCTTGGGTCTGTTCATTATTGCGCGTACTACTCAAGGTGGAACCGCTTATATACTCGATTTGATGTACGTCAGTCTGTCCGTGGATAGTGAGATCTCGGCTCCTAAGCATCGGATTGATCTCGGGTTTTCACTAATTGGAAACTTATGGCCTGTAGGCATGCCCAAATAACTTTCATTTAGGCAGGGTCACTAGGGGGCTGTCCCTAGAGTCAAAATGCGCATTTCATGCAAAATTTGTTATATTGCCTCATGGGTGACGGTGAATGTGATTTTTGATGCTGAGTATAGCGGTTCACGTCAAATTTCTATTAAGGCTATGATGGGCATGCACTAGGATATCTAGAGATGTGAAAATTCGATTTTCTTCATTGGTGTCGCTAAACGTGACTTTTGATGCTGAGTGTGATAGTGCATGTCACATTTGAATTAAGATTACGAAGCACATGGTACAATAATACTACCTAAAGGTGTAAAAAATCATTTTTCTTCGAAAGTGTCGTTGAATGTGATTTTTAATGCTACGTATAAGGATGCAAGTCAAATATGGCTTTCGGCTATGATGGACTTGCATCATGGTACCTAAAGGTACAAAAAATTGATTTTGCTTAATGGATGTCGTTGAACGTGATTTTTGATGATGAGTAAGATGGTACATATCGATTTTGCTGCATGGATATCGTTAAATATGTTTTTTTTTAATGTTGGATAGTGATGGTGCATGTCAAATTTGGATTAAGACTCTGGCGTATGTACATGCACTACCGTTCCTAAAGGTGCAAAAATCGATCTTGCTTCATGGGTGTCGTTGATCGCGTTTTTGATGCCGAGTATGATGGTATGTCAAATTTGGATTAAGATTATGACGGACACGCACCATGGTAGGTATCCAAAAATGCAAAAAATCGATTTTGCTTCATGGGTGTTGTTAAATGTATGTTTGATGATGAGTGTGATGACGCACGTAAAATTCGAACTAAGACTATGAAGTGTATGTACATGGTACACTAAATGTGCACTTGGAACACACAAGTATGTTAATTTTTTACTGCAGCAAACTCCTCTTAGACGTATCACTTCATAATTCGTTGCTAATATTAAATGCATGTTTTTCAAATATTTATAACTTAATCTTTATACTAGCAGGTGTAGTTTTCGACAAAGCATAATTTCGTTTAACTTCACCCAGTTAGTGAAAATATAACATCAGCAATCAACAAGAAATGGTTGGGTGTACCTAATTTTAGCTGCGCAGACAGAGCTCATGCTAAATGTGCTGTAGTAGCACCCGAAATTATTCGGTGGACAAAAAAATAGACACTATCCAAATGAAATTGTAGTTCACTAGATCTTCGACTATATTCGGAAAATGCTCGTAATCAAGGATGTGCACACTCGTTGTTTTTACCGTTGCCTATCTGAAGTCTAAACATTTTTCAGTTTGTCTGATCACCGATCCGAGAAAAGTGTGAAGCTCATCATCAATTAAAAAAATTTTGCGAGACACGACGCCGACCTTTCACCTTTTTATGAATCTATCGCTGGTACAATCGAAGCTATGGAAACCTTAATTGATGATAAAAGACCACACTTCGCTAAGGCACAACCGTTACTCAAATCATTGTAAAAATTTTCCTCTTAAATTACCTTTTATTGCTGAATGTACGTAAGATATCAAAAAGCTACCAAAAAGTTTGCAAACTGTAAATACGATCTCCGTGCGAAACCTCCTGGGCTACAAATAACAATAAGTACAGCCCCTAATCAATTGTTTTCAAAGCAGCTAAACCAAAAATTCGTAAGCTTATAGGAATATTCTTTCAGAGCAATATTCATCCCTTATGCTGACGATCTTCAGCAATCTCTACATTATTGATTATCTATAACCTAGATGATGCCCTTTTTGAAACTTAAAGCCTGCCTTAGGATCTTAAAAGCAAGACCTGCTTCTCTAGTCTGGAAAACTGGAAACTACTGACGACACTATACCATTCAAGCTTTGAATAAGTGTGCGGCATTTTGTAAAGCAGCATAGACTCTAAAGCTAAATGTTTAATCACTTTTGCAATACGCCAATACCTCGAAACGGACATGGACAAAACGGGTAAAAATTAGAACGATTTATTAAAAGAAATCAAGATTAAAACAAATAAATTTCTGATAAAAACACATTAGTCATTTTTTTATTTTATGTGTAAAATAACTATATTCCTGCAGCTTGGTAAATTTTTCTCACTTATGCTGTGTATGGCATGGTATGCTAAATAAATTCAGTACTGTTATTAATTAGGCAAATGATTTGGGAGACAAGTTATACGAGCACGCGGTGTTTGGTGTTGTTATCTTTATTAAAGAAACATAACATTATCTGCACCTAAGTACGCAAAAATGACCTAGATAAAGCGTGCGATCAGCAAGTTTATATTTAAACCTGGAGAGGGATTTAAAGGGTATCACTAGCTCAAAGTGTGTTAGATTGGTATGTTTTCCAGAAACCCATCAAACGTAACTTTCGAAACGATATGTCAATCACGTTACTTTTAGAGAGCTGGTGAAAATGACACACAAACGCTGAAATCGTACATTTCCTCCAAACAATTTCAACTGGGTTGTGTTGACTCATAAAATAGGTTCACATGAAACTATTGTCACCAAGTTCGCTAAAGTATTGAGAATCCATGATCCGTCTAATAAATCTAAGTTTTCCGTTCCATAACCAAACTGAACAGAGTGTTTACTATTGCCTTTCAAATTTCTATATAGTCACTGCCACTGCCTAGTTATTTGAACCATCGAAGCTTTGTTTGCATTATGAAAAACATTGTTTTGATGCACTTAAATCAGATATATACGCTAGTACTTAACCTAGCGACACACTTCTGCAGTAAAGGTATATAGTTTAAATGTATGACAACCATCATAACGACAGCGCAACGTTTATTGCAACGAAACCAATTTAGTGCTTTACTGTTTACTATTATTTCATTTATGACTACTAAAATCGTTTTCTACATCGTTTATTTCCGACAGTTAAGATTCGATATTTGCTTACATTGCTCTTCTCACCAACTGTGAACGATGTTGTAACTTCACCTTTGGTAGAATTTCCCGACAATATGTTATGCACACTAGTCCACAATTTACTTTACATAATTGAAACAGCGTTTCCGAATTTTCAAGTTTAGCATTCCCCTACATATTGCTGCAAGCAGAGAGGTAAAAGTGTATAATTTTGGTTGTTATTGTCTTTTTCAGATTTTTAGTTTTAGTTGTTGTTACTTAACTATAACTAGGCGATAATTTTAACTTTTATGCTGTTCTCGAAGCTCTAAGCGGAAAAAATAAGGTAATGGTCTCATATTAAATTAATTAGACAGAAAACCAATGCATCGATTAACACGAATTCAAACTTAATGAAACCTAATCAGTACAAAAACTATTATCAGATAATCACGCAAACTTCACCTGGTAAACGTCATTTCCCTTTTTCCTATGCACATAAATCCAATTTTACATCTAATTAAAATAACAAATCAAATAAAATTAAATAGACCTCTTCTCCACTTGATTAGCAAATTAATGAACTCTGAATTCAATTACATACTGTTGCTAGGTCTCACGACTTTTTTATTTCCGTTAAGATCTCACAATATCGCACATTATTCCATTTCGAGATCTTGGCAATAATGAAAACGAGAAAAATATTTCGTGGATCAGCTTTTAGATGCTGTAGTAGCTGTTGCAGGAAAAATAAAGTACAGGAAGTCTGGAAAACTTCTTCCTACGTTATTGTCATATACACAACACGGAATATGAAGCGTTAGCTTTGCAAAATTTTGTAATAATAATAATCTGGCGTAATGGTGATAACAGTTCAAATTTATTTAGAACCTCAAAATAACAAAGGTTGTAGAAATGATGAGAGCTTATCATTGATATTCTTTTTTTTAACAAGAAATGCCATTTTGTTACTATGCTTTTGTTGTCACTTTATATGATTCAAAATATTTCTTCCTGGCACAATTTTTGTTGTAAGAAACTGTTAAATCATTGCTGGTATCGAAAAACAGTTCCCAGATTGACAGCAACCAGAAAAACGAGAAACAACTGAATTGAACTGCATGAACAAATTAGAAGAACTATGTTACAGGTAGACAAAGGAAAATGGTGCGAATTCAGCTTCAATAACAATGAACATGCACTAATATTAATTTCCAAAGCTAAATAAAGTTTAAGAAAACCAAGAAGGATTCTTTTATGACGAAAGTTCTTTTCGTTTTCAAACAACCAATCAACAACAGCGTTGACTTCTTAAGTCTAGGAGGGAATTTTGGAGAACAATTTTCAATGACAATTTCAACCGTAAGAAATTTAGTATTTTTTAAAGAAGAAATGTATGTGTTTTAAACAAGATGGAGCTCGTCTAGTTGCCAAGGCACTACACTAAGTCAAACTGCACCTTAATACCTACATACGAGAAATAAAATTCAGGTTGCTTTCAGAGAAGTTATTCGAGAACGTTTTACAGAATAGACTTAATCGTGCCTTCGAAACAACAAAAGCCAGAAACGTGCAGGTCGTAACGCAGTTTTCAAATGTACCAGTACTCGCTCAAACGATACTGCCAATTTCAAGTCTGATTAAACGCGAAGAAACAATGTAAGCAATACAATAATTTATTTCTACATTTATCTCTATAACTTAATACGTGGAAAATATGAAACATAAAACAATAAACTAAAATATATGCAAAAAAMCGGCCAGTTCTACTCCACTTAAGGATAACGATCTTTGCCATCTGTCATGCTACATAAATGGCCCGCTTTAGAAAAACTATGGATAGGTTTCAAATGTCACCGGTGGATGGCGGCACCTTACTTGAATACGATTTTTACATTTTTTGTTCGTTATTTGTTATCGTTTTCAGACTGAAACGCATAATCACTATTATGAGGGCATGACAAAGGAATATCTAATATAAGCTTGCACTGTGCTCTGAGCCGTTACAACACAGAATAGGTTCGATGCTTATTGTTTTAATTAAGTACCGTTTTACAAATTGCATTTATCTGTGTTTGAACTTATTTTATTTTGAGTTTGGTTAAATTCGTTCATTTAGGGTTGCTTAACGCAGCAAATAAATAAATGTGTGGTAGTAAATAAGCTTCTCGATTGTTAAATAGCGACATATGTTCTTATTATACGATAATTTTATACTTATGATGATAAACTCAATGGTTGGTATTTGTAGTTATATTACTTGAAATGAAAATAAAACTTTACGTTTACCCAGTAAACAGGAACTTGTGTTACACTGTGCTTAATTTATAAAGAAATCATACTTTTAACATGTGGCGCTACCTATAGGCTTTGAATATAGAATGTAATATTCTATATTCAAAGCTATAGGCAAATGTAAGAACTTGAATTCACGGGCAAAAACAGGGACGCTTCCGAATAGTTTGTTAGCTATCCTTAGTGTAGTTATCCGTAACCAGTTCAAATTATTAAAAAATTTACATCAAACAAAATAAATTTTATGCGTTTAGAATAACTTAAACCCAACTCACTTCACAAAAAGTCGATTAAACAAGCTGGTGTAATTTATCTGTAATGTGTGCGAGTGGTGTACACATTTCAAGAAAATTATTAGAAAACAAAGTTGCAGTGCATATTTCTGCTATAACATGAATCCATCAATTTTTTAAGATAAATTTGATATATGGTTGGAAATTATGTGAAATTCGATGTCCCACGTATTTCTATAGCTAACAACAGTTTTGGAGAAATATCTACCAAGACAATAATTGATAAAACTAACGTTTAGTAAGCTCTTAATTTTAAAGTAAGTGACAGCAGCGCATTTTTAAACCACATATGGATATATGTCATACCAATCTCTAAGAATTTGTAAAATATGACTAGAAATGGTAGAAAACAACGTCTAGTTTAAGTTATAGGTATAAGCTCATTAAATGGAATAAGTACTACCATAAATACGCTTTATACCGGTAAGGAACAAACCTGTACACTATAAACATTCCTTAGAAAGTTCCTTGCTTTTTTAAAATTTTTGTAACAATAAAACGTTCATAATGTTTAGTAAACATTTATTTATAACTAAGAAAAACCAAAACTAACCAGTTTAAACAAAACATCACACAAAACTGTTTTCAAGCTCACAAAAAGATTTTTATCCTCCACAAGGACGATAAAACAGCACAATAGGTAAAGTTCTGTCATTTTCCGAACCCTACATTTCCCCGATGAACAAATTCTGAAAATTCACTTTTACAGAATGAACTCATTTCCTGGGGAAGGGGAGATAGGCATTCACTCCGCCAAAGCGCAGCCATACATCACTCACCTACGTCCGAACAACGAAATGCAATTTACCGATTTACGTTGCGAYCATAAATAAAAATAAAATTTCAAAACAGAAGCTGGTKCGATTAAATCTCGTGACAAGATTCGCTTGACGCGTCGATATAAGCGACACCGGAAAATATCGACGTGTCTGCGAAAAGCGGCTCCTATATCCATCAAACTTGCAGGAGTCACAAACTAGAAGGTTTTTCGATATTCAAGCGCAAACAGCCCAAAGATATGCGAAAGAGGTCCAAGGATGGCTGGAATAAGTTTGTATACCCAGCTGACTGTTATTCCCGAAAGCCCGGACGATTTGACATCGAGAGGGACTGAGGCTAAACAATAACTGCTGTTGTTTGATCAAGTGCCACCAGCTGCAATTAAAGTGTTGTTATACTACTTGTTTAATGTAAGCGAACGTCGCACTTTGAAGGTACCTATAACAGCGAACTACTGGGAGTATGTACACACAACAGTGTTAACATACATCGTGTGAACAGTTAAAACCTATACAGGGTCCGCCACTTAAAACTCCCCAGGCTCGTATTTTCGCTATTTTTTAGGTACAACCTTAAGCTATATATGAAATTGTAGGTCTTTTGAAACTCTTTAAAAATAGAATATTGGGTGTCCAAAAATTTATTTTGTTAATTATCATATTTTGCAAATAAAGTTAATTTTTGTAAATATTTTTTAACCTTACCCCGTATAATAAATATTGCTTTATAGTTGAATGCCGCATTTTATTTTCTTTAATTTGTGTCTTTATCATGTATGCGTAATTTTTACTCCTTCTTAGTGAAAAACAAGAAAAACTATTTGCTGCCATTTTTGTTAATAGGGTTGTTCAGAATTTTTTAAGTGTTATTTTAGTAGCATATTACGGTACAAATTATGCCTACATACCCATCGCTGCACACAAAACCCCAAAATTTGGAGTAACTTTTTAATAAATAAAGTACAAAGTTCGTTCTACAGAGAGAAAGGCTAGAAAACGAAACCCTGAGATGAGGCTAGTTTGGTTTTCTACATCACGCACTAACCACAATAACKTACTAATCACTAGAGCTCTGCCGTAGTTCTTGTGATAGCAAATACGTGTATATGTTGTTTAAATTTTSATGGTATTTTTTTGTTTATTACAGCRTTTATTTTTTTGTATATGGTACATCTCTAATATTAAATTGGGATAAGAAACATAAAMACTGGTAGAAATCTYTTCAGTAAACTTAAATCTAAAACGCCAGTAAATTCAAATCAAATGTAATATACAGTTTGAGTTGTGCTGATTGCGATAGTAAGTTTGTGGGGCAAACAACACACAATGGATAAAACTACTGAGATATTAACTCTTAAACATGGCGGAAGAGAAACAGTTTTTCAAAAATATCTCCCAGACCAGTTGATAAAATTTCATCAAATTTTGGCTATTAGTATTTGAAGTGGAAGCCGTTAAAATGATGCCCACATTTTTTTAATAAATGTTTTGGGGGGGCGGGAGGGGGCCACCCCACTCATTTTAATTCTTAACTTTAAAACGTTTGAGTATTTTTTTAAATATATGTTTTTTTCTAATCTTTGGTCCTTGCAAAAAAAAACTCTTCACGCGGATAAAAATGACCCTTTCTGAGAAAATTGCAGTTGAATGTTAGGATTCACATTTTCACTGCTTAACTAAATAGTTTTTTTTTATCAAATTGGCCGTTTTATTATTGTTAAACGATATCAACAAAACAGTCGTTCAAGAAATCATGTATTTCAGAACTTCTTTGATACCAAAAAGCAATTTTATTATAACAGAGTAAAATATTAAAATTTTCACATTTTCCATTTAATCCATTATTTTTTCCAAGTAAACTTTGGTACTTGGTACATTTGCTATATCGTTATCGCTTGTTAGTGAAATTTATCTTAATTTATCGTAAACTGCAGTTGGTAAAAATCCATTAGAAGAGTTTGGCAGTCTTTTTCAGATGGAGCGATTTTTTATAAGTATAAAATAACTGATGTTCTAATGTCTGTTAGATTAAATCATATACATAGTATAAGCTCAATTACAGTAAATTCACCAAAAACCCTATGTATGTATCGTAATTACTCTTATGTCACATTTTTCCTTTATCTTGTTTTATAAGGAGTAAAGTTTTTATTCTTGCGTTTCACTAGATTTGTGTTATTAGTTTATTTATTTTTATTTATATCCATACTATATGTTTTAAAATGGCTACGCCTAGGGGTAAATTGAAGAAATAAAAATATTGACCTATAAAATTCCCACTGTTAATTACTGTAATTGCTTCAAGTGAAATACACTCCAGCTATCACAAGTGAATGACCTCTGAAACTTGTGATTAAATTTCATGTCATTTTGATAGAAATTACTAAATTTTATTCTCACAATATGTGCTTTGAGACGGTCAGATTCATAACAATGTGTGATACTAATAATGAGCAGTAGCAGTAGTGGCAGTGGAGCCAATGCAAGTTTAAAAAAGTCAATTAAGATTAGATTTTGTCTTATCAATAGAATGATAGGTGAATTGATATTTCACCTGTATGATTTGGTTATTGATTATAATAGTATTGTAATGAAAACTCAGTGATTTTGTTTAGAGCGACTGGACGACAATTTTTGTAGTCCAATGAATTCGTTGGATTGGATTTGGATTTTTTCATTTCACTTCTCATTTAATATGTCACATTACACAACATATCAGCTCCCAAGATAATTACTTTAAATCACCTTATATAACAGTGGCGTTTTCGTGCAGTTCTTCCTATGTTGGTGTTAGTAGTCTAATATGATTGCCGAACATTCAAAAACAAAATATAGTGTGTATGTACCGATGTGTAAATGCATGTGGTTTACCACTCCAAACAAAATTTATTTCGGTGTGCTCAAAAGGAAAATATCCAGAAAAAATGGTGCACAGCAATGAAACGAGACGAAAAAACTATACGCATGTTTTTCTTCGGCAAAACACCCAAATGACACCGAAGTGTCGGCTGGTGCATAAGAAGGGAATGGGACGTCAGTCCGCTACAGCGTTGTTGGGGTTATTTTGCACAAAACTAAACGTTTCACTTCCTGACTGTCAGGACGTTAATTTCAGCAGCTAAATGTTAAAATTTAAATATCATGCAACTTCTTCATTAGAATGAAGTATAAGGACGCCCGTTTAATATCATGCCTGTATTTTTTTTTAACAATTGTTATGGAAATGTCAATGTACTCGTAATTCATATTACATATTTTCAATATTTATACATAATATTTAGTGTTATACCGTTGTACGTAGTAATTGAAACAATAAATACCCAATAATCAGTATTGCTGGTTAAAAAGTAAAGCGAAACGCAAAATTATAGAAAGTCGTTAACACATGTCCAATAATATCAGTAAAAGAAAGCATACCTCTATTTATTTAAGGGAGAATCCATGTTCGAAATTCTGATTTCAAATATATGAAAGATAGTTAATTATATGAACAATGATGTAATATCAGGATAATTAAAATCGCATTTTTCCGGTTTATTTTCTTTTAAATGTAGTTTATTTTCTCGAAGACAGCTAATTCTTTTTCAAAAACAACGGGTAGCTCCGAAATTGTGCATTTGACGTAATCAGTTCAAGTATAGCACATTTGGTTTCCGAAACAGCCTGATACCTGCAATGTTTCAATAAAACAGGTGCTGATATAGTGTGCTAAATTGAATTAAAACACCGTAATGCATTATTTATTCCTCAGTTACATTTTACATAATAAATACTTGCACAAAAATTTATCTATAAAACTCGGACATCCGATCCACTCAAGCGTTAAGGATTGAAGCAGGGCATGACATTCTTTTAGTTAGTTTTTGTGCTGCTCTATACTTCAACATCTAGAATGCTGAACACGATGCTGAGGCCTCCAGCAAGCAGAAGATGGAATGTAGCCACACAAGAAATAAGGTTTATGATTTAAGCGTACGGCTGAGAAAATCAACAGCGATTCCCAAGCGTTACCTACTGCCAGTTGGACTGCATACATTCACCGGTGTGAAAACAGCAGCCAAAACACAGCAGCCTAAATTTCCGAAGGTAGCCGAACGTACCATAGAAGTAGTAAAAATAGAGCGCTTTTCGGTCAGACCCATCATCAAAATTAAGGATAAATATATTAGCTGTATACAGATTCAGGCGAAATGCTGAATAACTAATACTAGCTATAAATAAAGCCAAATAAACAAATATTATTTATATAACGGGCATTAGAGATTGTGCCACGCTAAAACCCCTCATAAAACAGCACTGACTATTTAAATATGGATCCGTACATACAAATCTAATTAAACTTTCAGAAAAAAAAACAAGCACTATTAGAGCAACTAATTTCGCATAAAAAGAATTTTTGCAAAGCATGCCTTGGTTGCGAAAAAAATTAATCTTGCTTTTTGGAAATGCACAGCGGTGAATAATAAACATGGACGCGCACATACGAATCCAATAAAACTTTGAGAAAGGAACAAGCACTGTTAAAGAAACTAATTGCGCATAAAAAGATATTTTGCAAAGCACGCCTTGGTCGCGAAAAAAATTAATTTTGGTTTTTGGAAATAAACAGGGTTGAATATTAAACATGGACGCGCACATATGAATCCAATGAAACTTTGAAAAAAGAACAACTACTGTTAGAGAAACTAATTGCGCATAAAAAGATTTTTTGCAAAGCATGCCTTGGTCTCGAAAAAAATTAATTTTGGTTTTTGGAAATAAACTGGTTTGAATATTAAACATGGACGCGCACATACGAATCCAATGAAACTTTGAGAAAAGAACAACCACTATTAGAGAAATTAATTGCACATAAAAAGATTTTTTGCAAAGCATGCCTTGGTCTCGAAAAAAATTAATTTTGGTTTTTGGAAATAAACAGGGTTGAATATTAAACATTGACGCGCACATACGAATCCAATGAAACTTTGAGAAAAGAACAACCACTATTAGAGAAACTAATTGCACATAAAAAGATTTTTTGCAAAGCATGCCTTGGTCTCGAAAAAAATTAATTTTGGTTTTTGGAAATATACAGGGTTGAATATTAAACATGGACGCGCACATACGAATCCAATGAAACTTTGAGAAAATAACAACCACTGTTAGGGAAACTAATTGCACATAAACAGATTTTTTGCAAAGCATGCCTTGGTCTCGAAAAAAATTAATTTTGGTTTTTGGAAATAAACAGGGTTGAATATTAAACATGGACGCGCACATACGAATCCAATGAAACTTTGAGAAAAGAACAACCACTATTAGAGAAACTAATTGCACATAAAAAGATTTTTTGCAAAACATGCCTTGGTCTCGAAAAAAAATTAATTTTGGTTTTTGGTGATATACAGGGTTGAATATTAAATATGGACGCGCACATACGAATCCAATGAAACTTTGAGAAAAGAACAACCACTATTAGAGAAACTAATTGCACATAAAAAGATTTTTTGCAAAGCATGCCTTGGTCTCGAAAAAAATTAATTTTGGTTTTTGGAAATAAACAGGGTTGAATATTAAACATGGACGCGCACATACGAATCCAATGAAACTTTGAGAAAAGAACAACCACTCTTAGAGAAACTAATTGCACATAAAAAGATTTTTTGCAAAGCATGCCTTGGTCTCGAAAAAAATTAATTTTGGTTTTTGGAAATATACAGGGTTGAATATTAAACATGGACGCGCACATACGAATCCAATGAAACTTTGAGAAAAGAACAACCACTATTAGAGAAACTAATTGCACATAAAAAGATTTTTTGCAACGCATGCCTTGGTTTTGAAAAAAAATAATATTGGTGTTTGGAAATAAACAGGGTTGAATATTAAACATGGACGCGCACATACGAATCAAATGAAACTTTGAGAAAAGAACAACCACTATTAGAGAAACTAATTGCACATAAAAATATTTTTTGCAAAGCATGCCTTGGTTTCGAAAAAAAATAATTTTTGTTTTTGGAAATATACAGGGTTGAATATTAAACATGGACGCCCACATACGAATCCATTGAAACTTTGAGAAAAGAACAACCACAATTAGAGAAACTAATTGCACATAAAAAGATTTTTTGCAAAGCATGCCTTGGTTTCGAAAAAAAATAATTTTGGTTTTTGGAAATATACAGGGTTGAATATTAAACATGGACGCGCACATACGAATCCAATGAAACTTTGAGAAAAGAACAACCACTATTAGAGAAACTAATTGCACATAAAAAGATTTTTTGCAAAGCATGCCTTGGTTTCGAAAAAAATTAATATTGGTTTTTGGAAATAAACAGGGTTGAATATTAAACATGGACGCGCACATACGAATCCAATGAAACTTTGAGAAAAGAACAACCACTATTAGGGAAACTAATTGCACATAAAAAGATTTTTTGCAAAGCATGCCTTGGTCTCGAAAAAAATTAATTTTGGTTTTTGGAAATATACAGGGTTGAATAGTAAACATGGACGCGCACATACGAATCCAATGAAACTTTGAGAAAAGAGCAACCTCTGTGAGAGAAACTAATTGCACATAAAAAGATTTTTTGCAAAGCATGCCTTGGTCTCGAAAAAAATTAATTTTGGTTTTTGGAAATATACAGGGTTGAATATTAAACATGGACGCGCACATACGAATCCAATGAAACTTTGAGAAAAGAACAACCGCTATTAGAGAAACTAATTGCACATAAAAAGATTTTTTGCAAAGCATGCCTTGGTCTCGAAAAAAATTAATTTTGGTTTTTGGAAATATACAGGGTTGAATATTAAACATGGACGCGCACATACGAATCCAATGAAACTTTGAGAAAAGAACAACCACTATTAGAGAAACTAATTGCACATAAAAAGTTTATTTTTAAAGCATGCCTTGGTCTCGAGAAAAAATAATTTTAGTTTTTAGAAATATACAGGGTTGAATATTAAACATGGACGCGCACATACGAATCCAATGAAACTTTCAGAAAAGATCAACCACTGTTAGAGAAACTAATTGCACATAAAAAGATTTTTTGCAAAGCATGCCTTGGTCTCGAAAAAAAATAATTTTGGTTTTTGGAAATATACAGGGTTGAATATTAAACATGGACGCGCTCATACGAATCCAATGAAACTTTGAGAAAAGAACAACCACTATTAGAGAAACTAATTGCACACAAAAAGAATTTTTGCAAAGCATGCCTTGGTCTCGAAAAAAAAAAATTTTGGTTTTTGGAAATATACAGGGTTGAATATTAAACATGGACGCGCACATACGAATCCAATGAAACTTTGGGAAAAGAACAACCACTGTTAGAGAAACTAATTGCACATAAAAAGATTTTTTGCAAAGCATGCCTTAGTGTCGAAAAAAATTAATTTTGGTTTTTGGAAATAAACAGGGTTGAATATTAAACATGGACGCGCACATACGAATCCAATGAAACTTTGAGAAAAGAACAACCACTGTTAGAGAAACTAATTGCACATAAAAAGATTTTTTGCAAAGCATGCCTTAGTGTCGAAAAAAATTAATTTTGGTTTTTGGAAATAAACAGGGTTGAATATTAAACATGGACGCGCACATACGAATCCAATGAAACTTTGAGAAAAGAACAACTACTGTTAGAGAAATTAATTGCACATAAAAAGATTTTTTGCAAAGCATGCCTTAGTGTCGAAAAAAATTAATTTTGGTTTTTGGAAATAAACAGGGTTGAATATTAAACATGGACGGGCACATACGAATCCAATGAAACTTTGGGAAAAGAACAACCACTGTTAGAGAAATTAATTGCACATAAAAAGATTTTTTGCAAAGCATGCCTTGGTCTCGAAAAAAGTTAATTTTTTTCGCGACCAAGGCATTCTTAGCAAAAAATCTTTCTGTGTGCAATTAGTTTCTCTAACAGTGGTTGTTCTTTTCTCAAAGTTTCACTGGATTCGTATGTGCGCGTCCATGTTTAATATTCAACCCTGTATATTTCCAAAAACCAAAATTAATTTTTTTCAAGACCAAGGCATGCTTTGCAAAAAATCTTTTTATGTGCAATTAGTTTCTCTAACAGTGGTTGTTCTTTTCTCAAAGTTTCATTGGATTCGTATGTGTGCGTCCATGTTTAATATTCAACCATGTATATTTCCAAAAACCAAAATTAATTTTTTTCGCGACCAAGGCGTGCTTTGCAAAGAATCTTTCTATGCGCAATTAGTTTCTTTAACAGTGCTTGTTCCATTCTCAAAGTTTTATTGGATTCGTATGTGCACGTCCATGTTTATTATTCACCGCTGTGCATTTCCAAAAAGCAATTTATTTTTTTTCTCGACCAAGGCATGCTTTGCAAAAAATCTTTTTATGTGCAATTAGTTTCTCTAATAGTGGTTGTTCTTTTCTCAAAGTTTCATTGGATTCGTATGTGTGCGTCCATGTTTAATATTCAACCCTGTATATTTCCAAAAACAAAGATTAATTTTTTTCGAAACCAAGGCATGCTTTGCAAAAAATCTTTTTATGTGCAATTAGTTTCTCTAATAGTGGTTGTTCTTTTCTCAAAGTTTCATTGGATTCGTAGGTGCGCGTCCATGTTTAATATTCAACCCTGTTTATTTCCAAAAAACAATATTAATTTTTTTCGAAACCAAGGCATGCTTTGCAAAAAAATCTTTTTATGTGCAATTAGTTTCTCTAATAGTGATTGTTCTTTTCTCAAAGTTTCATTGGATTCGTATGTGCGCGTCCATGTTTAATATTCAACCCTGTATATTTCCAAAAACCAAAATTAATTTTTTTCGAGACCAAGGCATGCTTTGCAAAAAATATTTTTATGTGCAGTTAGTTTCTCTAACAGTGGTTGTTCTTTTCTCAAAGTTTCATTGGATTTGTATGTGCGCGTCCATGTTTAATATTCAACCCTGTATATTTCCAAAAACCAAAATTAATTTTTTTCGAGACCAAGGCATGCTTTGCAAAAAATATTTTTATGTGCAGTTAGTTTCTCTAACAGTGGTTGTTCTTTTCTCAAAGTTTCATTGGATTTGTATGTGCGCGTCCATGTTTAATATTCAACCCTGTTTATTTCCAAAAACCAAAATTATTTTTTTTCGAAACCAAGGCATGCTTTGCAAAAAATCTTTATATGTGCAATTAGTTTCTCTAACAGTGGTTGTTCTTTTCTCAAAATTTCATTGGATTCGTATGTGCGCGTCCATGTTTAATATTCAACCCCGTATATTTCCAAAAACAAAAATTATTTTTTTTCGAAACCAAGGCATGCTTTGCAAAAAATCTTTTTATGTGTAATTAGTTTCTCTAACAGTGTTTGTTCTTTTCTCAAAGTTTCAATGGATTCGTATGTGCGCGTCCATGTTTAATATTCAACCCTGTATATTTCCAAAAACCAAAATTAATTTTTTTCGCGACCAAGGCGTGCTTTGCAAAGAATCTTTCTATGCTCAATTAGTTTCTTTAACAGTGCTTGTTCCTTTCTCAAAGTTTTATTGGATTCGTATGTGCGCGTCCATGTTTATTATTCACCGCTGTGCATTTCCAAAAAGCAAGATTAATTTTTTCGCAACCAAGGCATGCTTTGCAAAAATTCTTTTTATGCGAAATTAGTAGCTCTAATAGTGCTTGTTTTTTTCTGAAAGTTTAATTAGATTTGTATGTACGGATCCATATTTAAATCGTCAGTGCTGTTTTATGGGGGGTTTTAGCGTGGCACAATCTCTAATGCCCGTAATATAAATAATATTTGTTTATTTGGCTTTATTTATAGCTGGTATTAGTAATTCAGCATTTCGCCTGAACCTGCATACCTAATATATTTATCCTTAATTTTGATGGTGGGTCTGACCGAAAAGCGCTCTATTTTTACTACTTCTGTGGTACGTTCGGATACATTCGGAAATTTAGGCTGCTGTGTTTTGGCTGCTGTTTTCACACCGGTCATACATTCTACGTTGAAAACTGATCCATAATGCTCAACGTGGATTGAATCTTGAATTAATTCTTAAAATAACTTCACCAAGTTATTTTAAGAACTAATGCATACATTCTGTTTGCAGTGTGCCACCCTTGCCCCTAAATATGTTTCCTTTCCCAGTGCAGCAGATTATTGCAGATTTATCTTGATTTCAAATGTTTTTTCGCGGTACAAGGCTTATTCAAGGGACAAAACTCTTCACACTGCAGGTCTAATATAAATAAATGCAACGCAATCATACTAAAAGACATCATTCGTTTAAAACTGCACTGAACTTCCTCAAATGACGTGAACAGGAGCAGCTAGAACTCGAGAAATGATGAGACAGCTACACTGTGTGAATTTATCCCATTTTTTAATTAATATTTTAGCTCGCTTTTCTTTAGGTATCGCTTGTACGTCATGATTACGTATATAAAGGGTGTCACATTTTCGATGTCCTCGCTGGATCCCAACAAGGTTCTAGACAGTTGTTTTCATTTTTGACTTCTATCAAAACTTATTTCTATAGTTTGAATTTCTCCAAAATATTTAATCCACAATTGAGGCCGAAAGCGCTCTGCCCTGTAATATTTATATAATAAAGAGGAGAAGACTTTGATATTTTCATAATTAGGTATTATCACTTTTTTTTTTAATTACGTAAAATGAATCTTGAAGTGCATTATATATCGCACGCCATGTTAAAAAAAAAACAAAAAAATATTTGTAAGTAGAGAATTTCAGGACTGAAATTCGAATCTTAGGAGTCACCGCCAAAACGCTTCTATCCAAGGTTATTCAACTCGTGACGTCAAGTGTCATGTAAACATTACCGAGGAGCGTGCTGTTTAATGGTGTAGTATCATTCTTGTATTGGAAAAGCTTATATGTGGTGTTTATTGAAAGGACGGTGTAAGAAGTAGCACCAAAAAGTGATATGTGTAGTTTCACAAGCATCTATTATGTATGGAAAACAAAACAAGTGTTGTTTTGTACATGGTTATAAAAGTACAGCTAACAAAATTTTTGTAACCGTTCCTCGAGATTATCACCGTATGAAAAAGTTGTTTAAGGCCCCTAGACGTGATATGCCAAAATCGCAAAGTTTGTTTTTATGTTGTGAATATCATCTTAATTCTTACTGTAAGTTTTATTATTCTTTTTGGGGTTCAGTTTCCATTTTGTTATAGCTTGAAGAGGATATGAAAAATTATATGTGTTTTAAGTTGAAAAGGGAAATGTTATAATAAAGGACGATGTTGTTCCCCATATATTCGACTGTTAGCCAGACCGGAAACGAGCCGCAAGAGCCCCGAAAATAAATGGCAATTTATATTTATTCTGACCTCTGAAATAAATGTTTTTTGATTCTTACATTTTTATGTTTAGAAATAGTATGTTTCCAACAACCCACTGGGATCAAATTATCAATGCTACGTTATTTTGATAAAAAGTTCACTTATGCTGTTGCTTTTGCTTTTACGTTCCTCATCTCCGCCGAGTTGAACCGTTCGTCGCTGTACACAAATTCCATAATAATGAACATGCCTTCAGAAGCCATAACTCATAAGTAATTCACTTTTTCTTGGCGTATTTTAATTCGCTTGTCACAAAATGAACTCAAACAACAAACTGATAAATTGACGGGCTGAGGCTGACGCATGACGCGCTGACCCCAGATGTAAACAAGCGGCCATTTACAAGACACCTGACGTCACGGCCAATATGCTCGCGTTTTGGCGGTCCCTTTAAATATTCACATTTGTAATATTAAAAATACATCTTACGATCCATTTTTTCGAATTTATAAGCTGTCACAGCTGTTTTGTGGATTAGATGCTACCTATTAATATGCAATTTAATAAAATATAAATACATGGCAAATACCCAATTTGTAATACTAGTGTATCAAAACTCCAAATAGATTGATCAGTTCACTGTTTTAGTATTAATTTCCTCAACGTAATGCGTGCCCTCAAATTACACAAGTTACACAACTATCMACTGCAATCTTCCAATTCTCGAATKGCGGCTAAGTTCCATAATCCAATGAGACCAAGACAAAACACCAGGGGCAGTTGCTGAGAATCGCGAAGTGTAATAACCCGAGTGCCAAGTTCGGCTTGCGTGATTTGTGGAGCTAACTTACACCCTTCCGAATGAAATCCCGATCCCAAACACCTGTTACTAGGGGGTAGGTTTGTATTACTATCGGAAAATTAACTCCTGATCCAATCAATCTAATTCAATCTAGCCGCTGCTCGTTAACGTTCGTAAAGCAGTAAACCGGGCTTAAACCGAGAAATTCTGGCTGCCAAACTCAGAGAGCCATTGGAAACGTCTGTGCATAAGCGATGATGCATGGTGCAAAATTTAAAAAAAAAACGACGATAGCGCCTACACTGCTACTTACTGGCCCATTTCAATGGACTTTTTAGGCAACGAACGCTGGCATGTAGGGCAAATCTAAATGATATGTAACTAAAAACGACTAAATAATAAATAAAGTGTCATGCTAAGCGACAGTTATATGATGCGCTGCCCAGCTGAATCCCTGCAAGATTTATTTTTATTTATTTTAAATTTTTCGTATTAGAAGCATATGCACAAGCTCTTTCAATAAAACAAATAATTCTAAATATCGTTTTATTAATCTGCTCGTATTTTGAACATAATACAAGATCTCCGAGCGCATTATCAATTTCCACTAGGTATCTACTCCTATCTCTATAGATTGCTTATTATGTATGTTATATATATTGATAGTAATTCACCTGCACCGCCAGATATTTGTTATCTAACAAAGTTACGTTATGGTAGGCTATCAAGCTTGAGATAATATTACTTATATTCGATTTAGGTTAATCAGCTATTTGGAACTAAGACGCTTAAAATTTAAATATTAAAATTCACAGCCTGAATACTAAAAATATAAAAATTTGAAATAACACACAATTCTCTGATGGCGAGTCCAAAACAAGAATTAAACTGAAGTCGCGAGATCCGAATAAATGACCCTAGCAGATGTATTTAATTAAAAGCTTACGGAATGAAGAAAAGTTAAGAACCTCCAAAGAAATTTACAACCCCAATTATTAGTCAGCAAATATATCAAAAATCACATAGACCAAAATAGCACCAGATCACCTTTGGTCTTCATCAGAAAGAACTTGACTACCCAAAGTTTCCAAGAAGTAAAGTGAAACTACACGCATAAACAAATAAATTTCAAAAGGAGACGACTTTATAGTGATTCAGAAACGAGTTGAAACCCCAAACAGCAGGACGAACTACTGCTGATTTGGCGACAAATACGGTTTGGGACAACAATCGATTTAAGTATTGTTGCATTTGTAGCAAAATTAATGAATAAAATTGTTTAGAAAATGAATATATTGACTACAATAATTACATTTTAGGTAAATAATTACCTTTTAATTAGCAGTAATGAACATCAACAGGAAACACAAACCAACGAACCTAATGTTGTACCTAATATTTACGTGTTTATCACATGCAGTGATTCTTCTTTCGTTTATGACGGTCAGCAAGTCGAGTCCCCAAAGACAACATATGGTAGGTATCCTTTGGAAAGGACTGATATGATATGATTCTTTAGTGATGTCTTAACTCCTATCATTAAGTCAACGGCGATCGAAGCGGACGTCTTTTTCACACTTCTGGTTACTTAAAGACCCTCGTTTAGACCCGCACAAAACCGGATCCCCGCCCGTTCGAAGATGTAACAATACACGAGTATTAAAAAACAGGCATGGCTTATGTAACTTCCATTTATTTATTATTTGAAAAAGAACTAGAACTAGTGCCTGCAAAAATATTAGAAAATCTAAAAACCTGTTGCGCTTATAATAATACCATAAATCTTTGATTTCTTCTCAACACCTGATTATCGAAAGCCACATAAATCTATGAAATTACTGTTAAATCAGCATATGTATTGTAGCGATGTAGGTAGCTCAAAATTGCCAGTTTCTTGATGTTTAAAAACTTTTAAACAAATGTAAGCTATTCAATTAATCTGCAATCTCCGACGTACTATGAATAAGTGGAGTAGAACAATCTTTTAATTAAGCAACTTTGAGTACTAAAGCAATTTAAATGACAAGTTACGGTGAAACTTATCAATCGAAAGCTAAGTTCAGTGAGCTACAAATACACGATAAACCTTATTAGTGCCGTTTGGTTGGTCTGCTTTTGCAAACTGTTTCAAAGACGCCACTTACCACAAACCGACTAACCGTTTCAGTTTACAAGTCATATATGTTGTGAGGAAAGTATCACAAATGACGATTTCAAACTTCAAAATGTAATCCAATTATCGCAGGTATGAGAAATTCTACTCCACACTGATTGAACTCGTGTTTATTTTTTATCCGCAAAAATTATATTTAAATTAAATTATATAAGCTGTAATCTGCAAGCTGGGTGTATTTTGCCAATTTCATTACCCTGTGTATAAATAAATATCAGACTATATACTTTATTGTTTAAGGATACACTCAAAATCAAATTTGATATAATACTTTTATTCCAAGTTTACAAATTTGTAAAAGCTATGACTTTTTTAACTTAACACTTTTTTAAAACGAACAACTATAGCTCTAAAACAAATAGAATAAGTAAAAGACATAGTTCAGAGATACGGAAAACAAATAAGTACTACAAACTTGCCATTTATGACACCGTACTTGGGGCACGATGATCGCATTAAAACAGGAGGCCAGAAATTAACTACATTCAACACTAGATTTGAACAACACGTTATTACTAATTAACGAAATTACGAATATTTATGAAACCTTCAATGATAGTCAAAACAAGTTTCCAGGTTTGAAATTAATTTTAATTAAAATTAACTTCAGTGTAAAATTAACTAAGAGGTCCACGCTGTTATTCTTAATAGAAGTATCAGTGTATAACTGCATGTTTGATGTATTGCTGAACTTTACGGTTACTTTGACATCCACCGTATGTAATTATAGTTTCTAATATATTAAATTTATTGGCAAAATTTATATATGCATTACTTTCCAGAACTAAATTAGAAAGCACGAATTTCCATTGTCGCACAAATATAAATATGAAACATATTAGAAACTAAGAGTTCAACGGAATGGAAGTTGCAATTTACGGTGAGCGGAAATGAAGACAATGCAACTGCTGTTTCGGCTTATTTTCACCGTTGCAGTATAGTAATGTATCGGACTGTATTATATTCACGCAGGTGATGACATTGAACACTTACTGAAACGGAACATGATAAACGTATGAATCACTACTTCTTTAAACCACATCCATTTCAAATCTTTAACTCAGTTAGTAGCTACCGAACTTATTTAGATGTATGATATAAGTTCCATCAATAGAATTGTTTGAATATTTCTGAATGTTTTAAATGTTACCGGATATTCTGGGAATAATTCCTTAAAAACAAATGTAGGTAATAAAATCCTATCATATTATTATTGTTACTTCCACATCTAACAGATGGGTAGTATTGTATCGCGATAAAAATTACCAAAAATTGTTATTTGCTCATTCGCTTTAAAATGGTCGAAAACGCAACAACAAATTTCTTGTCTGTGGTTTTGTTTGTGGACACGATAACTTTCGAAAGACTTAATATATGAACTTGAAATTTGGCAAAAGTATAAATCTCAACTACCCAAAGCGACCTGTTGTTTGTGGGGTAAGTAGGGTATCGGGAAGGGGGCGAAATTGGACTACCCTTTTTGCAAATTTTTTTTTTTCGTTTTAGTATGTGATTAGTAGTATAACTGCGAGTATTATTCGTTCTTATAAATTTTCGGTGCAGCAAACTGTTCAGAAGATATTAGCAAATAAGCGTCACTTAAACAAAACAGTTTTTCCTAAATATCTCCGAATATATTTAATGTGTTCAAAAAATGAAAATACCATCAGATAGGAAATAAAATTTCTCACAAAAAGTGTCTTAGAAAATTTATCCAAAATTTTGACATTTTCGAAATATTTCCAAAAAACCTATTTTGGACCCTGCTCGTACGATTTTTTTTTAATTTCGATATTATATAGAAAATCAAATTTCTGATCAGAAAGCACTCTTGTAATTTATTTATTAAGTTAATAATTTTCGAGTTATTTGGAAAAAACAGATTTTAAAAATTTATATATTTTTGCTAATATCACGAGGACTGTTTGTCTTAGAAAAAATGTGTAGAGAGAAAAATGCTCAAAACCTGATTGCTAATCGTATAGTATAAGAAACAAAAACGTGAATGTCATTTTGACTATTGGATGTGGAAGTATTGATTCAATTTGCAGCGGTTTTATTAGTAGTACTGGTAAATAGTTAGCCTTGACTGGAGTATAATAACAGAATCCCATTTCCACAGAATTGAATTTTAATTTTTCAGAAGCGTCATTAAACTATTTCACGTCGCAGGGTTAAACCACATAAAAACTATATTAAAATAAAAAGCAAGTCAGCCGCAAGTAAGAAAAGGAACAAATTCAAATGTGGAACCTTCATAAAGTGCATGTATCTAGAAGCATTACGAGATAAGGAGATTTACGACGATATTCTCAATATGCTTCATGAGGCCTGCCCTTCTTACGCCACAGTCTTCTGAAACAGGAAATCTCCCATTCAAGTGACCAAAAGTCTAGAACACCCCTCTCTGTGTCAACCTGTGAAAACATCGATGCAGCCCTTTACATGATACCATCAGACTACCGAACTGGACAAAAACATATAGCTGCAAGAGTATTTTATATGAAAGAGTTCATCAAATTTATGATTGAGAGCGACTAAAACAACTAACAGGTAGTAAATGAAATGGACGCACTTTGGCTCTCCAAGACCAAAACGTTTCGGCTGCAAAACGTCTTGCTTCAGTTTTCTAGAATAGTCGTGGTGTTATCTTCATTGACTGTCTTGAGAGAGGGATACAATAACATAAGAATATTACCCACAATTTTGACAAATTTGCGAGAAAATACCTACTTAGTTGAGAAAAGAATCCGCGGAATGGTCGCCAAAGGCGTCTTGTTATTGGTATAATGCACCACACAAGTCTTACATTGCAATAAACAAAGTTCACTTGACTTGGCTCAATCTAAGTAGGTCCTAAGCTGGATAGCAAACTAAGATTTTTTAAGGCTTAGAAGCACTGCAGAGGTGCAGTAAAATAAAAAAAAATCATTTAAGAATTCTGTTGAAATCCGTGTTTTTGTCAGGTGAATAATCTTCAACTTAGCAAATTTTAAGCCTTTCTGTATTAGAGCAACATCTTACATAATCTACATAACTCCTCGTCATACCAAATGTAACCAAAAGTTCGTCCTTACTCGCAAACCAAAGACGCCCAGGTTAAAAGAATGCTACCTCAAAATTATTACACACAGGATTACGATTATATCAAAAAATGTTTCGCAACTGATCATTCAAAACCAGTGGATCAAAACAATATCAGCATTCAGTCTCCAATAGTCATAGAAGAGCTCTTCTCAAATTCCACGCTTGATTCTACACACAGCTTCCACATAAAGTCGCCACTTTTAAACCTGGTTTTTAAAAAACTTTCTGCCAGGTGGATTCCAAGAAACTTTAGAAAACTTACGACAGCTAGGAGGCTCTTTTTCTTGGACCGTAATGGACATTAAGGTGATGATTTCCTATCGCTGTCATGTACAGAATGGAAACAAATCAATTTTCAGCTGGACTAAATAAGCTCATGCTCCACTCATAAATTAATGTTTAGGTACAGTAGTTTGGGACAGGTGTGTTCCCAATTAAGATCTTTTAGGGATTAATACGTACCATTCAGAATAAACAGAGACGGTTTATGACTAGATTAACAGTTACTTGCTTAACAATGATCGAGGACATCTTGATCGAAAAATTCAAATTGAGTCTCCTACAAACATGAACATAAGCTTCGACTGTCATACAGAGAGTAAACACCGGTATTCGAAATGCTGAGTCTCACTTCTCTGAAAAAAACACGACTCTCCTTCGCGGTTTATAACTGTGGACACATGAAAACTCCGAGTTAAATCAAACGTGACAAACGCTCACGTCCTGCGAAGTGCCGTCTTTTAGGATAACCAAAACTGCCACACAAAAACATTATGAACAAATGGAAAACTCCAACCTAACGTAAGAAAACGTTCTTACACGTGAAATATTCGCAATAATTAAAGGTGGGGCAAAAAAACCACCAGGTTTGAATTACAGGACATCTGAAAGCTGCAAGCGACACTTCAATTTAATTAGATGAAAATGAAGCTTGAAATGTTTTCGCTTAAATGCACTTGCTGTCGGTTTCCCTCCTGTGGCCTGGAGCAGTACAAAGTTAAAAGGGGGCTGTAGTGCGTTGCCACCATTTGCAGCACGACGAGGGCCTATTTTCGCTACAATGATAAGTCGTGCAGAAAATAAAAAAAGCACAAAAAGTAATGTTTACCAGTTTGAGAAGAATAATGATTTTAACGGTGACTGCATTAAAATTTTACAATTTATGAGGATGTTAGCACCATAAATAATATGCATCAGTACAAATATGTGGAAAGTTTTACATGCATTATTATTGAGAAATCATGGATTTACGATAAAAATGATTTAGTCCCCGTTTATTAATGCATATACGTCATCCACGAAAACATCCTGCAGCATTGCTCGATTGCTCCTTTACCATTCGATGCAGAGAGAAGTACAAATACAAATTTTACCTCAGTCTTTAAGCTCTCATTTCTAATCAGGGTGTTCCAGTTTGGCTGCATTGCACTCAGCTATTTTGTTTTAAATGGGAAATCCTGTATTTATTGCATTTTAAAATTGCTTGGCAAATATGAGAGGCACTTTATTAACCGCATAATGTGATGTAGTCCTACAGCTGACCTTTTGGGCTATTTGATATTTTTTCAATTATCTGACGTTTGCAAAAATAGCGAGATGSGGCTTTTTCGGTTCCTTAGGGTATGAAAAATAATGTTTGGAAAACGACACCTTGGATTTAGCGATATCTGGCGCATTGATTTTCGAATTTCGAAAAATTCATCATAAATAAACATGTTTTTTTACAGAACGGTATATTTTTTTGCGCAATCTAATACGGCAACTAATTATCTTTCGATTTGGTTAAGGACATTATATGGTTAAACGGAATGAATTTTACAAAAATAGAAAGAATCGGTATAATCTACTGCGTGGTGAAAGCGATCAGAAATTCCCTACGAGAACCCCCAATCATTGTGCTTTTCAAAGACTGAAGTTGATGTTTGAAGGAAGAGTGACTGAAAAAAACACATTTTGTGACAAATGAAAAACAATAATTAGTTGTTTTGATAAGTTTTATACAAAATTCAAATACAAGTGTAAGAATTTAACAGAAATTGCTTCATATTAGTAAAACTAGTGTTTCAAAAATTGCAAATGAAACAAATGACACTCATATCTTGTATATATCGTAAAAAGCTAAGTCATGAAAACTATATTAAACGGTTGCAGCTGGGCTGTTAATAAAATTAGAAAGGAGCCGTACGCCTTTTCACAGAGTGGGCTCCGTCCTCACTTTTTTAACGAACAAGTTAATGAGGACGTGCTTACATTTCTTGTAAAATTTGTTACCAGACCTGCTAAAAGATATTCCTCTCAATGTAAAGCAGAGGTTGGTTGTGGCTGCTATACAATGACGGTTTGCCCCATTATTATAGTCAGCAAGTGAGACATTTTTAAAACTAACGATATGAAAGTAAATGAACAGGCAGCGGTGGTCCAACAAACTGCCCCCATATCCCCAGATTTAACAAAATTGGATTTTTTCCTGTAGGCTGGAGTGAAAAATAAGATAATCAAATACCTTCCACTACAGTCGATGTTATTAACTTTTTTTGCTGTTGTTTAGCCAATAATATTTTCTTTGTCCTAGGCGTTTTATTAGAATTAAAAACGTGATATCAAATACAACAAAAAATTGTGTACATTAGAAAGCACTAATACATAGTAAAAATTTCTGATACCGATTCATGATTAATCAATGAGACATAGATCACCTTCTCTCACATGACGTTTCTTTAAAATATAAGCCAAAACCTTTAAAACCTTATTTCTAGATCAATCTGCAAACAAATACCATCGTAATTAATGTCCTAAAATATTAGCAAGATCATCTTAGTAACGAGCAAATGGTGAACACAACGTACTTTTTTTTTAAATAAGCATAGCGAGCAACCAAACCAAAAGGCCAAAATTCTACAAAAGTTTTCTTACACTTTTATAATTTTACGTGATTACAAAATATTATGTAGTAACCGAAGTACCAAAGAAACAAAATTTCCTAATAAAGCTAAAATGGTTAGAGGTAGTCTCTTATGGGTCTGAACAAAATTGAAAGATAATTAATTTCCGCATTGGCTGATGAAAAAAATATATATCGTTTTATTAATAAGAAAAGTTATCCATGATTGAATTTTTCGAAATTCGATAATTAATGTGTGAAGGAAATCAAAGTTCGTTTTACAAAGAGTATGGTAGGATTTTTAACGCCCTAGAGAATGGATTAAAGCGCATCTCGCTATCTTTTTTTCTTTTGTGAGATATTCAATATTTTTGAGTATGACGCAAATGTCAAATTATTTAAAAATTATCGAATAGCGACTAAACGGTTTGCTGTAGACAACATATATATTTAATAAAGGTCACTCAATTTTGTCCCATTTAAAATAAAAAAAGTTGAGCACAGTGCAGCAAAACATGTGGTATCTAACGTTTGTTTTCCTACTTTTTCTCAGCAACGAATAACAAAGAAGCTATGCAGCAATGCCGCGCTAATGGTACACCCTGTATATTTTACTTCGTATTTTCTATTCTGTTATTGATTGCTAAAGTTATTCGTAGCGCACTGCACTCGATTTGCCGCTGTAGGTAAAAACAAAAGTTAATAAATATTCAAAGGAATATCTAACACTCGAGAAGTATTTAGAGTTTCCATAAATTTATCTAGAATTTTTTACTCAGTATTAGTAGAACAAAAACACATTTTTACATTATCATGTCGTAAAAAAGTAGCGAAAAAGATGTTTGTTCTGATCAGGATTCGAACACGGACCTACGGGTTTGATGCCCTAGTACGCTAATCCTGCGCCATAAGAGGTACTAATAAGCTCCGTCAGAGAGTTCTATTAGCAATGGATTTTACATGCAAAAATCTCATTTGTACGTATATCAAAAAAGTTTCAAGAGTTTCTAAAATTACCTACGAAATAATAATAAACAAAAGTTTACTGGCTGTATTTTGAAAAAAATAGTCACAAAAACTTCCTAAGAAGCATTTTTATGTCATTCTGTCCAAGATAATTAATATAATAATGAGTACTACTATAACAAAGAGTTGTCTTGCACTTCATACCACTATTGTCGGAGTAATAATCGCAATATGGTTAAAAGACTCTAAGATCTTAGTAATTTCAGATCTGCGTTTGCTTCACTCTAAAATTTAAAAACTACTTCATTTCATAAGTTACATTGTGTTTTGAGTTATAACTAAAATATCTATAGTAATGGGATATATAAAATATCCTGTAAGATACCAATTACACCTATATTTATGGTTTGATTTATTATGTGCCAACTTTACCTAAACGTAATATGATCTTATCTTTATTATAGACGTTGCGTTCCGCTACGTTACGTTACACAAGACTTTGTGATAAAATAAAATATATCTTCCAGTATGCAAAGTTACAGACTGCATGGATATGCATTATGCAGGTACAATGTTTTTATACTTGTAATAATACAAGTTGTTCGACGTCTCGTTAGCTAAATCTGATATTACTACCTACTATTACTACCTAGGTATAATATTTTTATGGGTGACCTTATAGCTGTAGTGTAGTGTCTAAAAGGTAAGCGATCTCCATTCCAGCACTAATGTGGTGAACTACACGTTACCTTGTAGACTGATACACCAATACATTTCATATTTCAGCTTTAAATATTTTTGCAGAGCATAATCAATTTAGTTCCAATTCCTTTCCACTGAAGTGTACAGGATAATAATTCCTTAAAGTTCTTGAGAATATCTCAGGAATTCTAAAAACTCCAAAAATATATCTTGCGGGATATTTTATTTTAGCGTGTACAGATTGAGTTTCACTTGTTAGATACTATCAATGAAGTGAAAACCGTCCCTTCAATTGGTATTGAATGCACCGACGCTAATTTTCACGGTTTCGGAAAAGGTATACCCTACGAGGGTACCTATGTTTATTACATGGGTGTACTTGAGAAGGAAATTAGAAGTGACTTCCGGTTAAAGCATCGTATTCGTAGTGTTATCTCCAAGTGCGACAGTATAGTTAGTATCAACTTCCAAATATGGTTATGGCCGGAAGCATAAAAAATAATATATGCAGGCTTCTACATACAATAAATACTTTGGTATATCAAATGTACTTCGCATAAACAATTAATTAAAAAATTTAAAAATATTTAGTAGAAAAGGTCAAGATGTTCAAAATCGTCATTATTTTAGATACCTACGTAATGAAGAGGGCGACTAAAATAAACGAGCAGTACAATATAAGCGGTACTGGTCCTTGCATATTATAGCAACCGAGAAACGAAAACCATTTGTTTTATCCAAAGGTGTATTAAAAATGTAACGTGGGTAAGATTTAGCAACGTCAGACAATATTTAAATATAGTTAGTAGTCAAACATTTTGAGTTGTATTGTTCGTAGTTATTTTATGCAATACCATATATTACATTTCTAGCAGTAGGTACGCATCGTGGTGAATAATAAAACCGTGGAGTTCACATCCCGCTCTGTTGATGTTTTAATATAACCAGCAGATAAGCTGCTGATATTTTTAGTCTCATTAATCCCATAATTATTATAGTAAGGTGATAATGCTATGTGCCTTCACATCAGATTGTTTAGTACTGTTTAATAAGCCTGCTTGTGAATTTACAGAAAATTGAGCATCTGCCACTTCGTCACCAGCTACCTGCTCCAACAAAAGCAAGAGCCGAATACCCGAATTCGACCCAATGATATTTTATACCTACGAGTGCACGAATTTTTGGTAGAGAAGGTCGTGGAATACATTGAAAAATTCTTGAGACGAAGGCTGAAATTTACGTTCGACATTTTAGTAAACCGGCTACAATTCAAAGCCGGAGAATTAAAAATTTTATAGTCCATTAATTAACGTTGTAAATGCGGATGAATAATCCATTGGTTAAACAAAGACAGTTTAATAACCTTAAATATTTATGCTAAAAATGTTTTGGTTGGAGGTGTAACATTTTTACGATGCAGGAACTGTGGCGGTTAGAGATAAATTGTTACATGCAGTATTACGGCATAACTGAAACCCACAGTGCTGCAGAACAAGAGATGTACATTGAAAAATATTAAATATATTTCATTTATTAGTTTAAATAATTCTTGAATAAACTTACCATCTTTCGCTCTAGCCTGCGTGGCCTGGATTCCACTCGTATGACTTTTATCAACTGAACAATACATAATAACAGTCTAATTCTGTAGTGTAAAGTCACTCTCACCGAACTAAAATTAACATAATTAAAAAACTTAACAGGTTTTTTTGCGGTCCTAGATGTAACACGAATTCTGCTCAATCGAATCGGCCATTACTTATTTCTGTTTTGTCCGAGTAGTCAACAAATTATGCGGTAGATGGCGCCAATTCGCAGTGCGCTGATTTACTGGGTTGTCAGTTCGTGCATCGTATTTTACAAAATCCCAAAATGTTTCGAGATTTGCAAAAAACTTGTTTTGTTCAAAACGGCATGATTTAAGTGCTATTACATAACCATTTGAATGAATACATTGATGATTCATGAAATAGGTACTCTAATAAGAATTTATTCTTAGTTTTCATTTATACATGGCGAGTTAACTTGAATTATTAGTTTAGCTCCTTGTTACAAAATATATAAATGTGTCAAATTACTAGTTACTTCATTAAACAACGAGCATTTTTTCTGTACATTTCTTAAACTTAAAAAAGGTTCTAGGTATATGAGGCTGCACGTTTAATAAGTGTGCTTCTAGAGGCAAGTGCAAATGTAATTCGAACACTCAAAAGACAATAATTTTACAGTATTGAAAATGAACATTGCTTCTTTAACTGCCTCTTAATAAATAAGAGGTAAACATAGATTTTTTTTATTGATTACCTTTGAATAAACGCCAGAAAGATAATATAGGTAGTGAAGGACTCGAAGATATGCTAGTCTGCAAAATAACCTATTTTACCTACAATAAAAATAAGTTTTGAAAAGTAGTATTTTACACATTTTATTTTTATAAAGCAAATATATATAATAACGTTTTCAATAACTTATTTTATTGTTTCTTGCTCTAAGGAAATATCAAACCAATATAAAAACTAAAAACTAATATAAGTAAAAACTCATAATATACATAATAGCTTACATGCATAAGGACATCGCTCTAGGTAAGTATGAATTATTCTTTTTTTGTCTTGGGGTGACCAATGATTAAATAACATGACAAAGTGTACATGAGGGTCGAAAAAAAATTTTAGTTTCTTTTTGCGGTTTGATAAAATTGATAAACCAAAATTTTGCTTTTTTTAACATAACATGTAGGTACGTGTTTACCTATATAAGTATTAAATAGGACAATGGGCAATGTATAAGTAATGTAAAACATCAAGCATCAACCTGTGAACTTTACTATTTATGAACATCAATTAGGTCTGACATAGACTTAATTGAGACATATTAATTTTATAAAACAGTAAACGGTACACAAGGATAATTTTTGCCGATGATCGGTACAAGAATGTCTATATTTGCTGGGTTCTTTCTTAATAGCTTTTTATTATTTAGAGAATCGGCAACATTGTAGAAGGAATAAGGAAAAAATACAAGAACATTGCGGAAAATGGCAAACGTCCGCAAATTTAGATCTTTTGGTAAAATTGACGTGTTGCCAAAATAAGTGGCTGGAGTTTGCATAAAGTGTTGGTTTTAAATGAACTAGGGGTTGTAACAATTGTCTGGAGGAGTGCACGCAGTGTTGTGTGTCCCACAATATGTCAAGCGGTGCAAAAAGTAAAAATTTGCCGTTTGGAAATCAAGAACCAAAAGTGCGGTTAATATGTCTGGATATAAGCGATTACAGTCAAACAATTCAATTTATAGTATGCTGCATTGCGGTATTCGTATTTTTTTTACTTTATGGCTATATGCAGGAGCTAATATTCACATTGGAAGGTTTCCAACCTTACGGATGGTTCCTTACTTTAGTTCAATTTGGATATTACAGTATTTTTGGTGTAATAGAGAAATACGCCAGCCACACAACGTCAAGAAAGTATTGTAGCAAATAGAACAATTGAACAAAAGATCTTCACTTGTTCTTTTCAGAATACCGCTGAAAACCTATATCCTTCTAGCTTTGTTGACATTAGGAACAATGGGATTTTCAAATGCATCTCTGGGTTATTTAAACTATCCAACACAGGTCATTTTTAAAAGTTGCAAACTAATTCCGGTACTGGCGGGCAGCATTCTAATACAAGGCAAACGGTATGGACCGCTGGATTTTACTGCTGCTGTTCTGATGTGCATTGGTTTAACACTATTCACTTTGGGTTTGTATGGTCTAATATATGTTTGTAACTCATAAAATAACAGTATTTTATGTAACAGTAGGTTGTCAAAATCAAGAATTATTTTAAGAAAAGTGTTTGTCATAAAAATTCATATTTTTTACTAAAGTTTTTCGGGTTTTACAAACTGTCTTCGGAATACAGCCAAATCCATCGGGTTTTATATTTTTAGCAATTACGCTAATACTATTTTTTGCTTTCACTACATTTCTCCTAAGTAAAACGGAATTCTTATTCAAAACTATAAGAGGATTACCATTTGCCAATTTTATTGTACATTTCTTATGGAAGGAGAATGCATTTAAACGATCAAATTTCTCTTTTCATTATGAGAGTTTTCATTTAATTATTAATTGAAACTTTTAACACCAGTTTGATGTATTTTTAAAATATGTTTCCCAATTAAACTGATACTTCAAGTATGTACGGTATTCATTTCAATCCAACAAATAAATTGTAATAGTATTTAAATTTAAAACTCCGTGTTATAGAATATCTGGCACCGAAAGGCTCTGTAATTTTACCATTATTGATAATTCTCATTCATATTCTTTTGAAACAAATACATTTCTCATAATGGAAATGAGTTTATTTAAATGTTTCCTGCATTTAGATACCTGTTGAATTTTCATGTCATATGAATAAATATGCTGGCATAATATTTTGTCTCTTAAAATATGTTGCACTAGTTTGTTTCCCAATTGTAGCGTTACCTGAATTTAACTCTTGAAATACCTGTATATGTACAATGTTCATAATTTTAATTTGACTTTCTTTCTATCCAAATGGAGAAACACCGCAGTCAGAAAGAGAGACAATTCCCATTTTTAAAATTTGCTAGTATCAAGTTTACGCGCCAGAGTGGGCTAGTTCCGATAATGAAAATTGTCTCACTAACTGAGGCATTTCCCCATTTGGGTAGAGAGAAAGAGCAAATGACAATTATGTACGCATGTTTCAAATATCGGATAATGATGTTAAGGCTAAAGTTGGGAAACATAAATTTAGAGAATGTATTTTAAGAGACGAAATAAATGATGTTCACATATTTCAAGTGTACGATAAGAGCAGGTAACATTAAAACTGGAGAACTTTAAACTTACGCAACACATTTTAAGAGACAAAATATTAGTGAATCGTATTTATTCATATGATAAAAATTCAACAAACATAAATATAAATAAAATTGGTATTCTTATTTTAGTTCCATTTTACGTAAGAGTCGTATTTATATTATGTTGTGAATCATAAAAATATAATGTGTTTAAATTATATACAGCGCCTTGTGTCAAACAAAAAGTAAAATAGCATTTCATATAATGAATAATTTATGGAAGGATAAAGGAAACTGAATGTTAAGGTAGAGTACACAGAATTATGCTTTAAAACGATGTGTTTCAGATTCTTTCAATACTTGACTAAGAGCTAGCAAAAGTGTCAAGTTTTATTTAATTTTGTATATTTCTAAGCAGTGTTATTGCCACAAGGCAATATGTGATCTCAGATACGATCTGGGGTAGGATAAAGTAGCTCTGAAAGATGGTCACCCTAAATGTGATATATCACTCGGTATCATAAAATGTAGGATGCTATTTCCACTGCAGAACATACAGTGCTTTACTTTTCAAAGAAATTATGTTAATCAAAATTGGAGTCTTATTCTTATGAAGTGCATGAGATAGTTCTCATGAACATATTAGCCTTGTCTGAATATTAACAATGGTATTAGTTTATGTCTTTAAGTTGCTAGTGTGATGAATTTGTTTTTAAAATACGGCTGGATTGAAATTAGATACATTAACAATTGCTTTTATAAAAGCACAATACTGCCTTTAACTTCATGAAAAGACATATTATAACTAACATAACATTTCTTACATACATATCATAATTATAAGGTTACTTACTACTAAGAAATGGGGGTTAGGCTTTTTCGTTACAGCTTAATTTGTAATTTTTTAGCTGATTCCCAAGTTAGTCCCAATTTTAACACTAAAGGAATCACAATGATTTCAATGGCCTTGCTGTGTGATGCAATAATTGGTAACGTACAAGAAAAAGCAATGAAGTCGTATGGGGCTAGTAATGTTGAGGTGGTGCTGTATCCTTATTTCATAGGATTCCTGTATATATTTACAGTAATGCTGTTTACGGGTGATTTATTTGATGGTATAAGTTTTTTTGCTCAAGTAAGAATGTATCATATTTATATGTTCGAATTATGTTCATAAAAATATTTAATTCCAGAATCCTCGCAAAACTTATGGGTATGCGATGATATTCTCTTTGACAGGCTACTTAGGTATTCAAGTAGTTCTAACATTAGTGAGAACTTGTGGTGCATTTGCTGCTGTGACAGTGACAACATGCAGAAAGGCTGTGACAATAATTATATCATTTATTTTCTTCAGTAAACCCTTTACTTTCCAGTGAGTATGAAAGTATCTAGACAGATTTATATATTGTTTTTATTTATTACAGGTATATTTGGTCAGGTTTAATTATCATTGCTGGCATTTATTTGAACCTATTCAGCAAGAAACATCCTATATCTATGACGGATGTTGAAGTGATGATAGAAAATTATATTCGATACTTAAAATTGAAACTTCATGGTGGTCGCTATATGGGTGGACGCATAATGGCCGAAGTTTAACGATGACATTCCATAGTTTTTTTGTGCCATTCCATTTTAATAACAATTGTTTCAAATTAGAGCAATTTAATTTAAGTTGTTGTTCCAAGTTATTTTATGTCTACTTATATCAAATTTTATAAGTTAAATATATATTTATTTTTTAATAAAACTGACAAATTCATTTTATTTTCAATACTACAAATATGAGAAAAAGTTAATTAATTAAGTTACTTTGGTGGGACTATTAACATTTTAAGTTGCACATCAAAATTTACAAACACTGACTTGTATCTTAAAGAATGCAGCAGTTGAACTAAATTATTTTGCTATAAAATTTAAAAAAAGATATAATTATATATTTAAATATTTAATTTTAATACCTGTTAAGTTATTGTGCAAGTGACCAACTTTAATAAAGTAACTATTTTATCATCTGCCACTTTTGTGTGAAGATTTTTGGTGAGGCTAATAGTAGTGCCTTGGCCATATCTGATACAATTGTGGAAAATGCAGTAAATGAATCAAACCTTGGTCTGTAAGGTTGTAAATTGATTTAGCTAGATTTATGTGTTAATTTAAAAGATTCAGCATATATGACCCCACCCTATTGATTACTCTTAGCTGAAAACTGAACAGAAAAAACCATTTCAAATAAAAACTGTAATAAACAAATAACTACAGTCCACTTTGAACCTCACAAATTCTTTGGCATTTTCAAACGGTTCAGTATAGGGTGTGTAATTTTAATCTAACCATTAATACTAAACAGTTGCGGTTTGCACGTTACTGTCTCAGTTTTTTTGTTGCGAGTTGAACTGTACCATCGTAACTTTTATGTCTCCTTATGTTTTAAAGTTATAGCTATGTAAAATAATGTAACATTTCCTCAGTACCCAATATCTTGCTTGGGTGTGTTGATACAAAGACTTTTTTATTTCGAAAATTTTTACTTAATAATATAAATTATATTGTGTGCTTTCTTGTTCCACAGCCTCCTGTATGTAAACATAAATAATCTCATAAATTAATAGGAAAAAATTGAATAATACCAGAATTATTGTTAATAAACCCAACAATGTATATATTTTTTTAATTAGAAAAAATAGATCTTTTTGATCATAGCAAAGCCAATAATGCATGTTATATCTCAAAAACGCGACCCCCTAAAAAATTCTGAGTATGCCACTGCATTCAACATAAAAATGTCTTCACGGCTTTTTTGTATCTACATACCCAAGCGACATATTGAGAAGTTAAGAACTCTTACATTATTCAAAAGTTGACTGTAGCTTTAAAACAAAAGATAATATAAAAGTGGCAATGGTACAGCTAACCTCTAGGCCTCTAGCATTACTGATATACCCTACAATTACAACGAAAATGGAACAGGTAAACAAAAAAGTTTACATTGAGTTGTAAACAGAAAGAAAGAGGGATGGTAGACTTGCAGGAAATACCATCCTAAGCTATTTGATCTAGATATCTTAAGTAACAGGAAATCCAATGTTAAGAAATCATATCTTACTGATCATATTTTGTGAGAGAATTTTAAGGCTTGAAGGCACTTTGCAATATTCTTTTCTACTAAATTTGTAAGTTGTGAAATATTTTCGTTACAGCCTAGTAAAATATTTAATTATATAGAGCAAATAAATTGCAAGGCTATGGATTATACGTTGTGACTTAGCCTTTGAGGAATTGTTTCCTTGGAAAATAATGTCTTTCATTCTCTTTTTAGTGGAAAAAGTCATCCAGCACAGCTAGTTTACAGCACTCTGCTAATTAGTTTAGTACCTACTTACCTTAGTATTTACTAGTGCATATTGCACCAAACTGAGGTATAATTTTTATTTAAGGATGTGATATCAAAATTATTGTAATTTATTATGCTTGGATAGAGCGGATACTAATATTAAACCCTTCTATTGTGGTAGTCCATAATTTAGACAGGGCTGTGTAATAAATAATTATAATTTTAAAAATTGGATCTTATATTTGCTTTATACCGTTAGTTTAAATAACTTTTTTACTTCATATGATTTGATTTTAATTAATATGTATTAGTTTATACCGTGACCATACCTAATCATCGTAAAACAAACATACTACACCCAAAACAAGGAACACACTTACTTCAAATAAATAACGACGAATCATAGTTACAGTTAAGCACTATTATAGAAGCCAAATTCTGTATTTCTGATTCAAATGCTTTATGCAAAGTACAGGAATTAAAGGAAATGTAATATAAATTCATGACTTTGACACCTGTATTTCCATTAATAGTTTGATTTATTTAAATCAGCCTATTTTTGTCCAACTAATTTATAGTTCACAGATTTTCCATTTCCAACAAATTACCCTATATATATATCAATATAATATGTTGCCTTACAAATTTACATCACGGACAAGAAAATAAACTGGAAATTAAACATTTAAAAACATCCACTTCTATTTCATCTAGATACAGTAATCTGTTAAATGCCCGATGTACAACTTTGCATAAATAGAATAAAATTACCATATTATCAGGAAGTTATTATCTTTTGACATGCAGTCACAAAGCAGATCTTGATTCATATTGTATCAATTATAGGTCTCCTTACTAGGCATGCATGATTTGTAAAATGGTGAATTGTTCTTTGATTTAACAAAAATTGGTACAATCAGTTGATCTATTTCTCTCATGATCTATCTGATGATATTTTCATTTTTTGAATATATTAAATATATTCAGAGATATTTAGGAAAAACCGTTTTCTTTAAGTGACGCTTTTTTGCCAATATCTTCTAAACAGTTTGCTGCACCGAAAATTTATAAGAGCAAATAATACTCGCAGTTATACTACTAATCACATACTAAAACGAAAAAAAAAATAAAAATTTGCAAAAAGGGTAGTTACCCCCTAATTTCACTCTCTTCCGGATACCCTACTTACCCCACAAACAATAGGTCGCTTTGGGTAGTTGAGATTTATATGTTTGCCAAATTTCAAGTTCATATTTTAGGTCTTTCGAAAGTTATCGTGTATACAAACAAAACCACACAGAAAAAAAATTTTATTGCTCAAATTTTTTTTGGGCCTTTGGCCATTTTAAAGCGAATGAGCAAATAAAAATTTTTGAAAATTTGTTTGCGTTACAATACTTCCCATCTGTTGGATGTGGAAGTAAAACAGGAAATTCAAAGATATAAGAAAAAGAAAGAAATACAAACAAACATGTACGTATATCTGTACACGTTTTTATGGCGAAATTAAAAAATACTCAGCAATTTTAAGCAATTATGAAAAAAAAATTTCGTCAATTCCGTCTGCTACCACAAGTTTTCATGTTTCGCATATAAGCAGTTGTTTCTGTCAGATCATTATACATTCCTGCTCTTTAAAACTGATTGTATTTTGTCTCTTATTTTTTGGCCATTTAATGTGTGAAGACCTTTTATTTGCACAATGACTCCTTATTTTAAAGTCGTTATTTTTATCAATTTTTAACCTTAATTATTTTATGCAGTTGGTTGATTTAATAACTGAATTGCATTCTCACTGAAATTGTAGTGTAAAACCTACAAACGACTTGCCTTTTTCATCTACCCGTTACCCTTCAAGTGTTGCTTTGCGACCCCCCTGGGGGTGTGACCGCGACCCACAGGTTGAAAAACACTGCTCTAGTACTATATATGTACTTAGGGATACCGTATTTTGTTTTATTGTTTATCATGCGTTATCTGAGAATCATGTTTTCTTTTGCAGTGGAATGATTTTAATGAGCAAATACTGAAAATTTTTGAAGTCAAGAACTAATGCAATTACTCTAATTTTTTGTCCATTTCCTTGTAAAAGAAATTCAACTGTTGAAGGTATGGTAGGAGTGGAGAAAGGATTTAATAAATAAACTCTATAAAATGTTCATGTATTTACATAACTATTGCACGAAAACTGAAACAAGGACAAAAATAAGCAAGATACACAATTTACATTACAATAGAGCAATTCACATACACAAAAAGTTACATAAATTGCCACCGTCTCTACTACGTATATGCATTCTTAAAAGACAAGTTTACCATTTTCTGTATCCAATCAAACTGAATTAAATACAATTCAAATACAAAAGAATTTGGTCCTCGCCTAAAGTGGTGAAGTGACAGTGAAAAAGTACAAAAAAAATTCTCAATTTTTTTGCATATTAAAAATATATATATGGCTATGTCATCTTATAAATTCGTTTAAAAATTGGTGTGTTCAGGACAGCTTTGTAAATTATATAGGAAAGTAGAATGCAAGAAATACTTGCATGCCTGCAAGCTTTCAAATGGACTAGCAAGTATGTACCTAATAAAGGCTAAATCACACATTAGATTCGGTGTTTCAAAAAAAAAAACTAACATTATTAAAAAAGTAAACTAGACAGATGCTACAAACTATGCACTCAGACTTTTTATACATTAACAGACAGCTATTGTGATGCTTTTTGTAAGATTTTTTTGACAAATATGAATACAATTATTGTCAATTTATAAAGCTTTTGGAGAAATAACATAGAATTAAAACAACAAACGATTATTATTGTAGGGATGCATGAAAGTAAAAAATCGTAAATGGTTTCAATAAATTAAAAGTATTTTTTGAAACACCCTCTTTTTTTTTGTAAAATAATAACAAATGTTCGTTCATATCAAGTAATTCATCTACAGCTAGTACTCTCCCTGAAGGTCAAATTTCTACAGTCAATGAAGTTCATTGCATCACTCCATTTGGAATAAAAAAGAGCATGAAACTGCCTGCACAGTCACGAAATCTTAAGATGTACATAATATAAATAATACATATTTAAGTACTGAATTACATCAGTCAAATATTTGTTCTGAAAACCACAATAATCGAATGCCTAACTCTAATCAGGAACTTCCCTGTATGGTACTTCGGATGTCACTTTGAAACCTTCAAAATAATGCGTCAAAAACTCAAATGTTGGTCTACTTTCAGGCCTAGCATCCCAACAGGTCAACATTATCTGATAAATTTCGTCCGGTAAAATATGGGAAGTAGGTTTGGGCATGCGATAACCAGCCTCCACTTGTTCTATAACCTCCCTACCATGCATGCCTGGATAGGGGACTTGCCCGTACGTGAACAACTCCATCAGAAGGATACCGTAGGACCACACATCTGATTTGATAGAAAACTGACCGTAGATGATGGCCTCGGGGGCAGTCCATTTAACAGGGAATCTAGAACTCTGCTTGGGGCAGTAAACACTGTCCTCAATGACTCTGGCTAATCCGAAATCACAGATTTTCGCTATATTATTGGGACCGATTAAAACGTTTCTCGCAGCTAAGTCCCTATGTATGAGTTGCTTTGATTCCAAGTACTCCATCCCAGAAGCAACTTGGAATGCAATGTATATGAGATCCTCAAATTCCAAAGTTTTGCCTTCATCTTTACGTAGAAAATCTAATAGGCTTCCTTTGGACATATATTCCTGTACAATATATATTGGCTCCTCTTTACTGCAAACTGCATACAGGGCAACTAATCTTTTGTGACGTAATTTTTTCATTATGGCAGCTTCTTGCAAAAATGCTTGTGTGGACATTGTACCTTCCCGCAGGGTCTTTACTGCTACTTCTATGCTGTTTTTCCATTTGCCATAAAACACTTCACCAAAATTACCACGACCTAATCTCCGGATGAGCTGAAGTTCTTCTCTTGGAATTTCCCAGTGGTCTCTGTATGTGGGGCCTAAGTCCCACATCTGTGGCTGCGGTTTTGGACACGGTTTTGATAAAACATGACACAAACCCAAAGCATTTTCTGCAATGAAAGAAAGTATTCTCTAAAATATTGTATTTTAATAAACGCAAAACTTTTTATCTGATACAAACAGTTTAAGGTTGTAGTAAATGTTTTATTTAAAAGGTGCCCCTAAACTATGTAGCATACTTTTAAAAGGATGTTAAGCACATTAAAATAAGCCAAAAAACTAAATAATTATTTTTCTTTATTAGTAGTATTTTCTGTTTCTAAAAAACATAATGTTCAATTCATGAAGGTCAAAGCTGGCAATCCTTTTTAAAAATATGTGTGGCCTACTAACCCGATAACGCCTCATAAGAGGTATATGAGTGTAAAATCATTATAAATAGATAAATTTGACAATTATCCTTGATTGTAATGTTACAGTTCTACCTACCAATTCAGTTTTGTTTTTATAACTTTAATTACAGTAAACCTGAAAAGCTTATAATGTCACCACAGTCACATAAGACATTACGAATGTCAGTAGAAACTAAACAGGGTGTCCTATTTAACTTCTCTCACTATGCTGATATGGTAAGAGTACAAGTATGGGTAAAAGCGACAAAAATCTCCCTGCATAATGACAATGAAACAGCTATCTTGAACACTGGGAGATGTAGATATTTTAAAATATTGCAAAAAGTGGCATAATTAAATTTTTCGTGTTTTTGTAATAACTTTCAATTCTTTGTTCGATTAGGCTGAAATTTGGAAAGACTGTGTAAAAAGTATGTTGTCACAAGACATTAAATCTAGATAAGATAATCTAGATAATTTAGACTAAATTATATCTAAATAATTAGATCTTTATATCGAAAGTGGCACTAAACAAATGTTTAGTTGTAAAATCTTTATTTCCGATCCAAATTCAAAATTTGAAAAAACCAGGAGTTAACACAATATGGTTACTACAAAAAAAGTTGTAGATTGTTCTAATGAAACAAAAAATCATTATCAGTAATGAATTCACAATATGCTTTTAAATATTCTTTTCACTTTCAGATTAATAAGACAATAAACGTAAGTTATATAAGAAAAGAATTTCAACCATCTCATCATCTTTTGTCACATTTAAGCGAATTTCTATCTCTTGCCATTTTCCTGGTTCTCTTAGAGAAAAACTTAAGTGGGATACCCTGTATACCTACAGTGGCATAAAAAAGAGATTGTTCCAAGAGCATCTGACTACACATAAAAATTTTAAGGTTATAATTTTACCGAATTTTAGATTTAATTCAGCCGTATAATTACACACATATTAAAGATTATTTTTTTTTACTAGACAAGAGTTTAATACCTCGGAAAATAGTAGGTTATATAAAGAAAAATATTAATGATATGACCCAAAAATTATGCCTTAATAAATTTAAATTGTTTTTATTATCAGTTTATCCTTTAGCATGAAATAAGAAATTTAACCTGATAACTGTAGAAACGTTCGTTTTATCAATCTGCAAAGTATACCTATTTACATATATCATCTGGATGAAGTCACTAAATAAACTCCACAGTCTTTTATCCTGCTTTTTATGCTAGTGTAATTTCCCAAAATTAGCAATACATATAACAAACATTTAAGCTAAATACAATCCTGTTTATTTCCATAAACAGTTTGCATTAGAATATTTTTGAGCTATTGCGTATTACGACCCAAAATATATTTTAAATTCTTACTTTTGAAAATTTAAACAGCTGCATACTTCAATCGATATCAAGGTTAGGTTGTCAGTGTGTAGCATTTAATTAATACAATTATTAATAAATCATCTGCACTGGTCAATCCGCTCTGACCCTAGTTTCGCCCTATTTGGGCTCATCAGGGAAAGTAAGTAAAGGTGATGGTCTGCTTTGGTCAATTTATCTGTAGCCCTACCTGATCAGCCCCGATAAGGCAAAACTAGTCGTAGGATCAGAATGGATTGACCAGGGCAGATGATTTATTTCATCCTGCTTATGGAGCAGCTTCTCCAATTCCATCGACAGGAACCTGCACTAGGTCGATGTCTATCACAGTTATAAACCACCTAGCTCCTAGAATTCCACTTATATGGCACTGAGGACATCAGCTCTTTTATACAACCTTTAATTCTTAAAATATCTATCAATATCAAACAAAGAGAAATTCTAATAACTGACAAGATTTCTGTGCAAATATATAAAGACTCTTGACCCCTTTCTATCATGAAGAGATCTTAAGAAAGTTGCTATTTTAGAATTTTTTTTACAAAAATTCACGTAACGGTGTGCAATATCCTGGTTTGCTATGTGAGTAGCGAACAATGAACATAAACAAAACAGAAAACTTATGTGGGAATTTTTTTCCAGTAATGAAGAACTGATGCAAGCTGTAGAGAGGTGGTTTGCAGAGATATGACAAAAAAATTTTTATTAGGATGTTGGAGCACAAATGTACTAAGTGTATCAGTGCAGAGCAAAGGTCTCCATTTTTTTGGTCTTGTAGACCCCTTGACATGTTTTTCAGTTTTGGGTAAACCCCCTGCTTAGATAATATTGAATTTATGTAAATTCACCTTCAAATGTGTATCTGACAGCTGACTTTGAAAGGTTTAAATCTCTAATTGTAGTAAAGTGTAATGCGAAAAACTAAAAGTTTTATACATTTAATAATTCAATTCAAATTAAAACAAACCAATCTAAAATGTAGTGTCTATTACAAAATAAAACCTACTAAAAAGGTAAACGCTTTTGATGGGAAAGATAATAAATAATAATAAATGTTCATCATTTGAGACCAAGATACAGTTTAGTTCAAACTGTATCTTACATTCTCTTTAGTTCTTCTAGTAAAATGACATCTGTTTCTTCAATGTCACCATATGGTTTATTACCCACTACACCCACTACAGTATTGCTGTACCCAACAAATTATGACCTTCTTAGATGAAATTCACTATCATGGACTCCCATTTATATTTCATAGATAACCAATTTCTTTTTTCGTCAAAATGGACCTTTTGCATTTCATCATTGATATAACCACTTTGGGAATCAATGGTTTAGAGAAAAACTGTCGAAAAATAAAAAATGTTATGCCACTATAATAGTTTTACTGTAAGAGGATCAGGGGTGCAGCATGGGGATCCACCCTATACAAATCAAAAATCATATTGTACTATCTAAAACTTAATTATGTACATTTTTATTCTACTATCTAATTTTATGGTTGATATTACCTTTATAAATGTAATTCATTGAAAATACTATGCAGCTACCGTTATTTGCAGTAAGAATAAATTCATGGAATGGTAATCGTTTGCATTTGCACACCAAACTGCAAGGTTGTCAGCCTTTTTGCACTTCATTTGCACTGTAATTATGCAGAAACATAATAGATGACTGAAAAATATCAGGTTTCCAGGTTTAGTCTGGTGGAAGCTGGTAAGTGAAAATTGTATCGATTAATACAACTTAAAAACCTTGAAAAAGATGCTAAGAAGGAGAACTTATTTATGTTTTCATTTGATTTTGACTTATTAAACATCCAGCTTTTTAGCTTACATTCTACTGATTATAAATTAAAACATGATCTATGTTAATATTGTTTACTGTTTAAACAGATTGCTTTTAATATGTATAAAGCTATATTTCAAAAGTGGATCAGTATGATCTACCTTTCAAACCTTTGTTTGCCAATGTCTAAAGAACGAAAAAAAAAATTATAAGAAAAGAAAATAAATGAACGTAGCGGTCAGACGTATTTTTCGACCTCATAAATATGGCAATATTCTTCCTAACAKTCTGTTAATTTCAACTTKCAGTTAGAATGCTTTTAAATTCATAGTGATAAACCTTGAAATCAAAGGTAGGTACTTATTAATTATTTGCCGATGCATAACTTGGAGCATTAAATTTTATTAGCACTCCAATAAAAAATAGTGAATCATGTTTCTATATACTCCGTTACAAATTAATATTTTTCGCTTTTAATTTTGCCGTTCCAAATCAGTTAGGTTAAAATAACTAATAATTAGTATTAAACAAGGTTTCCTTTAACACTTTGTTTTTCTTTTTGGTCTACAATCATTATGATGTGAAACAAAACTTTACAATGTTTAAAGCAATTTAAAAAAATGTGAAACTCCATACTTACTTGTATATGCCTGTACCAGTTCCGGTAACGACAGGAATGTTTTATTTGTAGAAATATAAAAACCACCATTATCTAAGGGTTTAATTTTATAATGCTTCACATGATAACCACGGTATTCTTCCCAGTCTTTGATTGAAAGTGAGTATCCATTGGGATCGTGTTCTGAAGGACGGATTAAAAATGTACCTCTGGGATTCTCTTCAGCCAAGAGGAGTTTGTCAGCTTCTTTTCTGGATACATTTTCAAAAAACCAACTGTAAAGGAAATTGGTATCAGGAACAGAAGACAGATAAGTGCTATAAAATAAGCTGCAGTTTGTATTTACTTCCAAAGAATATTCAGAAGGATGCTTTGAAATTAGTGAGAATGTTTAAAGTAGTTTTCTTACAAATTAGCGTATTTTTAAATGTGAACTTCCCATAAAAGCAAGGAGTCACCACTCGTTTTTTGAAACTGAGTCAAAAACAACTTTATGAAGATATTATACATTTCTATTTTTAGAACATGAATTCTTATAAATGCTAATCAAGATTATTCTTTGTTGTCTTTAGTTAACATTACCTTTTACACCTTTACCTGAAAAGGTTTATGTATAAGTATGCTATAATAGCCTTCTGTCATTCCAGTTTAACTACTTTTTTGAAACTTGTGCTTTTAAAGGAAACACAGCACTTGTTTGATCATATGATGTTTTTTCAGTGATAAGTGTTCAAACATATTCAGCTTCAAACAAACATACCTCACATTCTTGATACTGCATACTTTGTCACCTATTATATTAGAAATAACACAATGACCACCACTGTTAAGCTGTTGTAAAGTATGTTGAATTATTTTCAGGTGTTCAGGTATTTTCTGTCTAGTAAAGTATGTAACAATGAATGTGTAATGGTTGTCTTATGTTATGCAGCATTTTATGAATGGTTGGGGATTCAATATCAATTTTAGCATTATATACTACAGATGCTAAAATGAAAACAGCCAAAAACCAATTTTCTATTCAGTTTTGCAGCTGGTGGATTTGGCATATCCTAATAACTTCAGAATGACAGCTTGAATTTTAATTAAAAAGAGCTTAATTTTCTCCAGTGGTTCAACAGGAAAGCAATAGTTACTTTTTTTAATGACAATTTAGCTTTTTATGTACAAAAAAGTTAAATGAGAAATCTTTGTGATTATATTACTCGTAAAAAACAGAACAATTACAAGTTATTTCGAATTTAGACTGTCTATTGCATAATTAAAGTATAAGATTACTAATAAATTCTCTTACAGGTGAATCAATCATACCAGAGTTATTTTTAGTTCAAGCAGACTCATAGCAGCATAGGAAAATGTAAGATAAGAAGCAGAGCGTAAGTATAACAAATAATTCTTACTCTTCACTTTCTACACTGAGCTCAGGTGCTACAAAGTTTCCAGGAATCAGTCCTTCCTCTAACGTCATTAAGTGTCTGACAGTCAGCCAATCTCCTKCMTTTTCCTCAAGCACTTCCATCCGATCYCCTTTCCTGAAGGAGACATCCGTAACATCCCTTGCATTGTAACTGTACACTGCTATGACTATTCGTCCTTTGGTAAGTTGAGGCCTAGTAGGTGTTGGTCTCGTCCTTATAATATCTGCATGACTGCTTCTCTGTGGATCAGGTGTATATCTTGGATGGTTGCCGTCCACAATATTGTGAAGTTTCCCTAAAAATATGATCCAAATAAGCGAATGATCTTGTGTAAAACACTGAAATCATCACCATCCACTCCATGTGACTTGAGTCCCGCATACGGAAGTCTTTCCACTGGTTGCCTCTGACTACTTCGACAGCAACAACATTTGTTGCCCATATTAGCGTGTGACTTCAGTTAATTCGAATGTGGTATGTTGTGAATCATCTACAAAAACCATGCCATATATAAGTGAATGTGCTCACAGTTTGCGAATAGATAAAAAAATGCTAGGAAACCTTTATACAACACTGTACAATTTCAGATTAGATAAAAGCATACATAATGTTGAGTATGAGACGTTATCCACTAGTACAATAAAGTAATGTGTAATGCGGTGTTTATCTGTCACAGTTAGCTCAAAAGAATGTGGATTTGAAAGATAAGGCGATGTTTATTTTTCTTTTTTTTGTTCATACTAAATAGTCACTCTTATGACATGAAAATAAGTAGTACCTACATATCTCAAAACGTTTGTTTTAAGTATCACAAACAAATATTAACATTTCGATATAGGTAACGTCCAGTAGTACTTCACTGTATGTAGGTTTATGTGAAAAATAATGATATATAATAATTTTAATTTTTACATCTATATAGTCGTTCTCAACCTATTTTGTCTAGCGGTCCACCTGAATAATAATGTTTTACATTAGGCCCTCAATCATATATCACATTTTTTTAATTTTATTTTTTTTACCATATACTGCACCTTTATAACGCTAGTTAGCATACCAATATTAGTTACTAATATCAAAAGACACCTGCTACATGTAAAAGCAGTTTATTAGTGTTACAGATTACATTAAAACAATCATACCTTTATAACCCACATATTTTTTAACAGATATAAATTCCGATTTTTTATTTTTGCTAAGAATAGACTTGTTTTTCATAAATATATTAAACTCTTGTCAAGTTTTGATTGTTTCTACAGTAAAATTGCAATAACCTATGCCAAGATGCATTAAAATTTTAAGCTTATCAGTAGTTATTAAGAGTGCTTGGCACAAAAGTCTGAGGTGACATCTACCAGAACACAATTAACGTTTACTAACTCAGTTCAGTTGCTACTGCTTGATTCGTAACACTTTCCGAACCGCTTTGCAATTAGCAACCAATTAAAAGATAAAAGACAATGTAAACATAAAATTTATTTTTGTAAATGAAGCCTCAATTTTAGCGCAAATGACAATTAATAACTGTTAAACTTCAAATTTTTATACGAGCATGCCACTGTCAATCAAAAATTTACAAGGGACCACAAAGTTACGACATAAAGCAGTTTATCATTGAAGCGAAATAATAACCTGAAATAATGTTTGTTATACGAGAATTAATCTCTTAATTTACTCTGTTGTACTGACAAAAAAAATCATACTCTGCTTGAAAAAAGTTGTCTGTTAATAACTATTTCAATTCAATTTGTCCTAAGGACTGAAAAGTTATTAGTGAAAAACGTAAGCATGTAACGTAACTTTGAGGAGCTATAACTTTTTAAGGGTCCACTTTTGCATACATAATATAGATCAAAGTGGTTGATTCGAGTAAAATTTGACAGAGATTAATTTAACTGTGAATGTTGAATTTTACTTACTTAATAAAATTTAATAAATCATCTAAAATACTGAGACAAAGGATTTATTTTATGAGCATTACGACGACCACATAGTCTACAAAAGAAATTTGATGTACTTATATTATTTCTAGTGAAACAATTTATTTGGTATACTTAAATATAAAATACATCATCTCTGCAGTAACAATAAATAAACTTGATATGCCAAAAAGTTTGATAAGGGTTTCTGAGATGTTAAGACATGTACAAGAAGCTATAAATCTATTTACATAAGTATTTTTAAAAATAAAGTATTTAGCATTTCTCATATTTAAATCTGAGGCTACAGTTTATTTGAACGTACCTTAAAATAATAATTTAACAAAACATTATTAACTATCGACACGAGAGATTTTATTGTACATTTTACACCATTATTGCATAAGCAGCAATGTGGTTGGATCTCAAAAAAGAAAAATAAGATTTGTTCACTTAAAAGAACCTTCTGTTTTGTAGGTACTTGCCGACATAAACAATCTCTCAAATTTTTCAGATATCTATATTAGAACGCGCACACATTCAACAATAATTTTAGATGGCACTCCTCCAATGATCATTACCTTTCATTAATTTCAATTTAATGCATTCAAAAGCAATTAAGTTTTCGTCCCAGTTTGAATGCATCAGAATCGCTAATATAAAATAATATATACTTAATTCATCAAATGTCTAGGTAGTTGTAGTTAAATGTCACAAAAATACCAGCTGATGCAGTATCTTCTGAATTTGATAAAACAATGATTGGCCTTTTGGTAGTGCTTCACAGACTTTCTAGAAGCACGAAGTGGAAATGCATATATATTATTATTATTAATCCGCAGTTTTGGTTCTGACTCGAAAACTTCATTAGCGATTATATCAAAATTTTTGCCCACCATTTGTCTGTAACAGCCAAATCTATATTCCAAATTATGGGTCTTAACACACTATACTAGTGCAAGGAGTACAAGTAGTATCAATGCATTCAATTTAAACCGAACCGGCCTTGCGAGCGCTGTTGCCAAATTGACGCCGGCCGCGGCCTTCTTAAACATGGCCATGGCACCACGCAGAGGCAATGATTGACATGATTTAAGTTGGCATCAGTGTACAATGTTGTCAAATAATTTTCTTTCTTACCATGTTACCAGGTTTAAGGTTGGCAGTGACAGCCGACATTGACATATTGACAATCGACCCTCCGTTTTTTCACTGTGCGTGTATTTTAAAGTTTCTGGTGTATGTAGAACATTATGAAACAACTGCAACTGAACATATTCTTTGAACTGAACTGCATACCCGTAACATATTACAAGTTGCCTCTTATTACGCGTGTTCTGTGACATGTCAGTTTGTCTGTTGCAATTCTGAGGTTAAACTTGGTATGGCTTGGTTTTTACCCAGCACTTGAACACAAGTGACTTCATACTAATCGATTACGTAACTTTAAAGTCCTGTGAACAGCGGTATAGGTAATAGATAACAGGTCTATAGTGTTCATAAAAAACGGGTCAGGTAAGCCACGGTTTTCTCTTTCTAAGGTGACGTAGCTCTTGTTGTGTAAATTAGTTCGTATAATTTGATGCACATTTCACGTTTGGCCGTTTGACGCATTCGTCGTTGATGAAAATGATAACCTATTAGTGATACTTGTGACTAATACGGGCACCGTCAATTCCTCAAAAAAAAAAAACGTTTACAAATCGCAGAATGTCCTATGGATATCTTTAACGTCAGTGTACCTAAATTAAATACGAGACTCCTTTGACAATCGTCACAGTGACAGTACTGCTTGTTGCACCAGCAAAACGACGTACGTTGTATTTGATATGCGTTACTTTCACGTTAAAAAGAGAAAACCGTTGCTGGACCCATTTTTATTACAAGTACTCATGAACCACCCTGTATATAAGCTAGAATCATCTTGTAAATTTCCGTATTAGTTCCATTTAAAAGATTTTATATTTAGTATACGACTATTATGTCTTCAGTTCATCAATCACTCATGATGTAGGTAAGTGCAGTCAGTAAAAGTATAGTCCGTAGTAAGAAAACAAATAAGTACCTATAGTAGAATAACATTCAAGCCTAAACAATTTCGACTACTGAGTCAATTTCTAAGTTATAGTCATATATTTAAAAAAATCTATTCTATGGTCCTTTTATATTAGTTGACTGGTTCAAAAATCTACTCAACACGGGCAAATTATAAATGCAATGTTGGTCTACATCGTCGCAGCAATTTCTGCGAGTATGAAAGAAGTGAAGTCTATAAGAAAACATTTCACAAGTTCAACGACGACAGTATTTCCATTTATTCAAAAACAAAGCACCCATTACCACTTTGCAACATTCAGTTTCTCGCGCAATCTTGTTAACTTAGCAAACAAAGCAAAAATTAGCAGAGTAAAAATACAAAACACTTACGCAAACGAACCTTGAAGGTGGCTCCACCAAAAAAAAAAACACAACTGATTCAAAAATACTCCTTAGCGTTTTCTTCAAAGCAATCCATTAGCATATCTTGTGGTTAATGATTATGATAGTGTCGGAACGATGAAGAGTCAAGGAATATTGGAAGTTAATTATTAGAAATGTTATCTTAAGAATTTGGTAAACAGAATACGTGGGAAACTGAGTGAGTTTACTATTGAAACGATGAAATCAAATCGGGTTACGAACTATACCTACTCTCGGTGTTGAAAATTATGTAACATTAAATCAAAGCATCATTAGCGGCTGTGTAATTGCACCAATTAAACAAAGCGGAAACGGAGTTGGCAAGGACGCATCAAAACTTATTGATTGCCAGGCTGAATTGGCAGAAGCGTCAACGGATGCTATTGTAATTGGTTTCATCCTGAAAATACGAAAACCTACAGCACTAGTACTTACATCGCTCATTTGATCAAATGAACGAAAGTACCACTAAAAGAAAGATACTTATACTCCTGACATATATTTAGCGCATGACGCAGCATGTCAACGACTTAAAAAGTGTATTAACAATGTAGAATATACCAGAGATTGCATTGTTATGTTAATAAAGGCTTGAAGTCCCCCGTGTAAAAGAAGCGCTACTTGAAGTAATGCGAAAGTTTGTAAAGGTAACTTCAGAACTCCTGAATCAGAATCCTTTCTATGTTAGGATTCACCTGCATTAGGTACTGAATTCCGCTGCAATACGAAAACGAAAAATAATATACGCATGTACTTGCAGCATTTTATAAAACAAACAGATACCCAGGCAACAAGTATATACCTGCTTATACTACTTTAACTGTTATCTCAAATTGCCTGCCTAAAGACATCCTAACGGTGATTTTACTCTCCAAATACGTCGGCAGGACCAATAACAGTGTTCAGTGTTCACTCAAGAGGTTTTCTTGTAGTAATCTAGTTAGTTCGTATAAATGCCACATTTTGTTATCCCCTACATAGGTACATGAACCTAAAATTAACCGAAAACGTGCTAATATTAGTCACTAGTGACAAACACCACATACAAAGGTTCCTTCGCGATATATTTAACCGTAAATTGCCTAGGCATGAAGCAATTAAGCAATAAGTGCAATAATTGTGATCTTAACATTATTTAGACTTCTAAAATAAATCAAATAATACATTAAATATTTGCAAAAAAAACTTTGTCAGGATAAAATTTTGTCTGAATGGTGGTTAACAGGGGTAATGCAGGCACTGTTGTTAAGCACTACTGAAGACAAGTGGTGTTTTGAGTTTTGGGCGACAGTCAATCATGTATTATAAATAAATTGAATTACGTAAAGTGACACTCAACGCATCTTCTAGTTCTACGTATAAAGGAGCTACATTTCAAGCCTAACAACTGTATGATTAAAGATTAGTGTGAACTACACCATTTTATACGAAATTATAAAAACACTATAACGATGCAGGAGCTATTCAATTATCAAATATATAAAAAACTCATGCCGATGTGTCACTGTTAGATAAAAGCAGGAAGTGGTCCTATCTTTCAGTTTTATAATCAAACGTGTTAGGTACTTATCAAAGGAAAGAAACAAATAACTTTTTTCACCATTTAAATAAATGTAGCATTACAAAAAAGCTTTGTGGTTCCTATCAGTACGCTGAAGAAAACAGATCCAAACTAGGTAAACACACCATGTGCACTTCTATGTACCCATCAACAACCCAACAAAATAAACACAATTTATTAAGTTATATACTGACCTTATTTTAACAAGAATCTGCCGTTTCGTTCACTGACCACTGGCACTGAATATTTAATCTTACTTCCTGATAACTGTACTTAAATTAACGATTTTGGTTTCATACATCCCAATACATAAACTAGGGTACTTTCTCCAGTTCCTTTCATTCCGAATTAACCCCAGTCGCCATTTTCTCTGCACACAAATGAAAATACACCCAACGAGAAAGACCAAACATTCCGTGCTATTTTATCTACCCACGTCTAAACAACGGTTGCAAAGAAACGTTGCATAGCACTGCAAATATAAAAAAACAGTTTCAGTATTTATGCAAGACAAGACATAATATAACACTGTCAGCTTCTAGCTCTTATAAGTAATATTTTTAACATCCGTGTTCAATAATCACAAAAATACCAACAGTAGTTCACTTGTTTTAGGTTGCAAATGTGTTTTAATCTGGCAATGCTGTAAAAATAGTTGTCATCGATATGTCAGTGTTTGTTGACTGATGACGTTTAGAGGTTATCTGTCAAAAAGAACGTAATTGAGGCTCAGAGGGCGAATCTTACATAATTTTGCAGAGTTTGAGTCATGGCTGCTAAACGAATTACTCAGAGCTCCATCAACTGGACGGCTTTGGCAGAACGGGTTCCCGCCAAACAGAAACCGCAATACTTGCAATTTAAGTCGGTTTCAGACACACACCTTCGAAAGTAAGTATTAGCACTCTGCTGGCTATGAAAAAAGATCATACCCTTTACTCCTTACAGAGTCTTAGCTCTTCCAGAAAATCCCCCAGCCATAGACTGGGCTACTTATAAGGCAAAGGTTCCGGTTGCTGGGATGGTGGATAATTTCCAAAAACAATATTCTGCGCTTAAAATTCCCTACCCACCAAATCCTGCAACTGCCCAATTGGACGCTTTGGAAAAGGAAATCAACAATGATATTGTTCAGTTTAAGAAGGAATCAGATCAGCGTATTGCAGAGTACGTTTTAAAAACAAACAGGCATATATAATGATAAATTTAAAACTTGGTATTCTTTTATTAGTTATAAAAAGCAACTAGCATACATCGCATCACTGATTCCATACAACGAGATGACATTGGAAGATTTCCGTGATGCTCATCCAAATCTAGCTCTGGATCCTTTGAACAGACCAACATTCTGGCCTCACACTCCTGAGGATCAGCCTGATTATGAAAATAAAGATGCAGTGAAATCAGGTCACTAAATAGATTGTTGTTAAAATATAGTAATTCATGTGTAATTATACAATAAATAAAACACATAAAACTGTGTTTTCAGTGTTTGTTCCAAATTTAACTATAAACACCTTTTTATGTTTCAATGGGACGGACGGTATTTCAGGTATTTCTTTATTTGTTGGTGAACATGTAATGTTAGAAAACACCTAAATTTTTTCTATAGCGGGTTCATATTCACACTTTTAAGTGTGTATTAGCTAAATCCACCCATTAATTAGAACATCTTAAAATAGATATATATGTAGCATCCCTTTAATCTTTGTCTACAATCAAACCAACTTTTAATGATCCCTGTTGTATAGCAGTGGCTATATTTTTAGTTTGTAGTAATAATATGAAAGCAGTGTTACATAATCTGCAAATGCAACACATTTTGATCAAAGTATGGAACAGTAAACCTTGACCATTTGTTTCCCTATAGCTCTTCAAATTTTTCTAGTGCAAGGTTAAATAATATTAAAGGTGATTGTGCGTTTCCTTGTTTTGAGCCAATTACAACGCTAATAAAAGAGTGCATTTCTGAAGTTCCCACCTTAACCTTACTTAATGTAATTGGTTAGGGTAAACTGTTTGTCTTTGTGTAATAAAAAAAAAATATTTAATTGCAAAAAGCTAAGTTATTTCCAGGCACATTGAATAGTATGGTAAAACAAAATCAATTTGAAACAAGTCATAAATCGGGTGCATAAATAAAATCTAGACACACCTGGAAGTGTTGTAGAAAATTTATTTTTACGTTCTGGGATTAATGTTCAAAGTGGTAGCATTGCTAGGTACGTTTCTCAAGTTACATTGCATTCAAAGCGGTAAGGCCAAACAAACACAACCGCACATTTACACCTATGCAAGTTCACAGCCTTTTCAACTGTAATGTGAGCATTATTTCCGCCCAGTACCACACAGTTGTTGCAATAACTTAAATTGGGCACTCTAGCCCGATGTACGGAATCAGTGGTGACTCATACTCAGAAATGTATTGAGGCTGCATGCCACGATTTTGAACATTAGTCCTATTTTCATTAGAAAGTTCATTTATTTTTTAAATTAGACTTAAAACTTTCCATCTCCAGAAATTTAACTTTGTAGAACCTCATAGTGTGTATACATTATTGAAGATCCTGTATAAGCATACTACGTAAGAGAGTATTGTGCAACTAGTGTTGGAAAGAGACAATTAGCACTCTGATTACAGAAAAAGCGGACTGCAGTACATAAAGTATAATAAGTCAGTTTCACCCCATCATATTAAAAGAGTCCCAAACTACAACAGGTACATAAACAAATAGAAACTGTTCTAGGTAACCCTTATTTTTTTTTTAAATATTAATTTCATAATTTTTTTTTGTTATTTCTAGCCCAATAAAGTTATACTGGAATGATCACTGGATGTCTCAATCTATGATTCTTTTTCTTTTAGCATCAAAATGCCAAATTAATTTGTTAAGTAGGAACTTATTGCTTTTAAGCAAAAGTATAATTATATAAATGAATTTACAAAACTATTAATGACTCATATACAACTATTCTTTACATTATTGATGTTTAACTAATATTGTACTGCACAGTTACATAAGGTTTTTTTTATATATTAAATAACATTCTTACATTTGCTGTAGGTAAAGGTACAGTCAGTTTCACAGATAATGAGATGCAGCTTGATACCTACGCGTCCGTACCAGGGGCCTTCATCTTATCCGTAAAGCGTACTGTACTTATATGATACATAATGTCCTTATGTTACAATTGACTGTTTTGGACACTTTATTTTAACTGGGTATTGTCATACACTGCCACTAGAAAATAACGAAATAATAAGTATAATATGAGTCAATTCAGAACAATACTCATCTATATTATTTGTTAAGCAACATTTTTATTAAATAATACCTTACACATAGTGATCACCTTGAAAATGAAATGGAAAAACAAATGGACACTGGAGACAATGGAATAATAGTTAAATATAAATCGCTAGGTTGAAAATTTAATATAATCTTGTAAAATGAAACATCAGAATGTATTTCATTTAAAGCATTGACAGAGATTAAAGAAATAGTCAGTCTTTTGCTCTGTTAAACATGTGCAAAAAAAGAATTTTGAATGTTTTCTTATAGTACTGTGATTGCATAAATAATACTGAAGGAGTCATTTTGGAGCACTCAAAAAGTTGTCTTTGGCTTTTGATCAGTATTGGCCTCAGGCAGAAGATGCATTTGCAAGGAATTTGTTAATTGTACAGCCCTTTATTGTTCAGCCAAGAGAGACACAGGACAACTTATTGAACTACCTCCAGGTTTAGAATCAAAACCACAGTTGGAATCATTACTTGATTCGAAGTTGTAGGTAAATATAACAGTTTGGATAAAAAACTATAACAGAATATTTCAATTTTCATGCAAAAGTAATGGAGGTTTTATTACTTTCTCTGTAACTTATTTCTGTATAACTGTATTTTTGGTTGTAACTGTTTAGTATTTCAAAACAAATTAAAATCACGCTCTTATTGTTAAAGTAATGTTTGAATCAATGTTGAATTAATCAAAGTTACCAGATGAACTGACAAGTGTAAAAAAATAGTCACGACAACAGATAAACTGTAAAATTATTACTTGCATGTTTAAATAAAATAGTTATTAAACATCAAAGAAAAGCTTTTCTTGAGTGAAAAACTTTAATACTTATGCCTCCTTACATGTTAATGTAACTTCTTCCATGACTAAAACTGACATGTTAGTGGATATGAAAGAAAGAACCACAGCAATCAAATTCACAGATTTATTTTTGGTTTTGGTTATTTAATTTAATTTGTATTAACTTACATTTCCCTGCAACCTACATCTTTTATTTTTCCTTATTATTATATTAGAATTCCTCTAAATTGTGTTTAAGGTTTAGGTAGTTTTACTCTCAATTATTTTGTTGTAGTAGAATGTACATAAATAATAAAAAACAGACTAACCAAAAATTGCTTATGGGTTCTAATTTAAAATTTCTATCTATTTTTTTATATGTTCTTCAATTTATTAAACAATCTAAATGTACCTAATTTTTGCACATGATCAGTGTGACATTTATTAATAGTTCACTGACTGATTATCTATGATCTAAGGTGGGATAATGACTGAAGGTAAATTTAGTTCAAACGGAAGTCAAAATTGAAGTTCTTACGATCACTTCAGTTTAATAAAAAGCTTATTTTCTGATTCTAATAAATTAGATAGGTAATACTTGGGCATTTACACACTTTTTAATTATTATTATCAGTGCTAACTGCTTCAAAAAAAGTGGTATGAGTACTAATAATCATCTAAAATAGATGCCAAACGTGCAGTCTATCGTAAAAAGGATGTGAAGGTTCAGTAACTCAAAAATGAGAGGTTGTGTGCGGTTGTACAGGGTCCGTCATCTAAAACTCCCCAGGCTCGTATTTTCTTTATTTTTTAGGTATAACCTTAAGTTATATGCCAAATCATAGGTTTTTTAAATTCTTTAAAAATATCATAGTGAGTGTCTAAAAAAGTTTTATTCAGATTATGATATTTTACATATTAAGTTAAATTTTGTAAATATTTTTTAACCTTACCCGTATAATAAATATTGCTTCTTAGTTGAATGCCGACTTTTGTCTACTTCAATTTGTGTCATTACCATGTATGCATAATTTTTATTCTTTCTGAGTGAAAAACAAGAAAAACTAGTCGCCGCCATGTTCTGTTATAGGGCTGTTCACAAATTTTTAAGTGTTAGTTTAGTAGCTTATTAGTTTAGTTTTTTACATCACGCACTAGCCTCGTCGCATGGTTTCGCCTCTTTTTCTTTAGAACGAACTTTGTACTTGATTTATTTAAAAATTACTTAAAATTTTGGGGTTTTTTGTGCGATGATGGGTATGTAGGCACAATTTGTACCATAATAAGCTACTAACTAACACTTAAAAATTCTGAACAACCCTATTTACAGAACATGGTGACCAGTTTTTCTTGTTTTTCACTAAGAAAGAGTAAAAATTCGCATACATGGTAATGACACAAATTGAAGAAGACAAAATTTATTATATGGGGTAGGGTTAAAAAATATTTACAAAAATTAACTTTAAATGCAAAATATGATAATCTGCAAAATTTTTTTTGGACGCCCACTAAGCTATCTTAAAAGAATTTAAAAAGACCTACAATTTGACATTTAACTTAAGGTTGTACTTAAAAAAAATAAAGTAAATATGAGCCTGGGGAGTTTTATGTGGCGGACCCTGTATATGTCACATCCCTTTTCATTACTGATTGTTTTGCAGTTTTGTAAACCACCAATTGATGTCTTTTGACAAACATAATTTCATAATTAGGTCTAACATATAACACTTATTTCAAATAGCTTTTACTTTAACGAATCACATAGATAATACCTTGGTTTTCAAGGTCACATAGGATAGGCATTTATAATGAAAGTTGTAATTGAATGTTACAATTTTTTTTAGACAAACAGCCAGGTTTGAGAGGACAAAAAGTAAAAAAAACTACACTAACTTAAAAAATAAGAGCAAAAGTAAGATTAGTGAGATTAAAACAAACATTTACCTATTTTTTCTAAAATACTTAATTTTTTATTTAAAATTTTAAACATCTTTAATGTTATTCGTCAATGTCTTATGACTTTTACCATGTTAAACAGGCAACATACGGATGACAAGTGTCACTAGGATATGGCATAGGACACGGAAACATAAATAACACATTATGCTGTACTTACTTTTTTATTGTATGGTATGTCACATGTTGGTCTATTCTTGTCAGACTTATGCAATGCATGTAATCTTAACTTTTGAGGTATACTTACATTTCATTTTCTGTTGCAGTCAATCAAAGCCTGATCGACAAAGACAATTACTGGTTTAGGCTTTCATGGCCATAGTTTGTACTGTAATTTACCTCGACGTTTATTGGGATTTATCCATAACGTTTCACTGGCACGAGTGAAAGGCATCCTCAGAGGTCAGTTAAGAAATGACCTCTGAGGATACCGGCCATTCGCACGGGTGAAACAATAGGTATAAACCCCAATAAACGTCGGCTACAAAACCGGAGAATACAGGTAAATTATACTAAGGACAAATTATTTGTAATATTACATTTCTCTTATTGGAAATCAACAATGTCAACAATTCCTCTGTGGTTGAGAACCTGATGGATTTTTTAGCAGTGGTCAATGCAGACTAGGCAGTTTACTGAGTAATGCATAAAATACTAGTTAAGGCAATGCAGTGGCATTCAATATGTGGAGTTTCGTCCATTGTAGTGTTTCGTAAGGTACAAATAAAAATTTCCAATTTATAGTTATGAAGAGTTTGTGTACATCAAAATGTTTCACCCTAATTTAACAAATTTATTTTCATTCTATGTGTAAGGTAATTCCCTTTATGATAACAATGAAAATATTAATACACTATAATTAATAATTTTCATTTTAAGCAAATTAATTATCCCGATAGGCAGTAGCTAAAATCATATATACATATATATGACAAAAAATACAAATAGGTATGTACTTAATTTATTAAATTAACTTGATTAAACTGAACCAACATTGCTTCTACTTTCATAAAATATAATATGGTAATACTATAGAAATTATGGTAACAAGAAGGCAAAAATTTAGCAAATAAATGGACACGAACTCAAAACCATTAGCCTTTAATTCCACTAAAATTATGTAATTCAATACATTGTAAAAATATTTGTTCTCTCATTACTTAAACTCCTTAATTTATGCATTCTTTTTTTGTATTGTTTGTTTATGATGGCTCGTAAGTGGGGATAGGCAATTTTGATATTCTTGTTATTTTGTATCTAATGTGTATATTTTATTTTAGAATAATAAAATGTGTCAGACATTGTATAATGTATACAAATCGTATATATAGAAACTAAAAATTTAATCGTCTTTTACTTTTAAAACAAATATAGCATCATCCAACCAGTAGTATGACTGATGCAAGTCACCTTCACATAAATACGGTACCCGACTCCATGTTTGTATTTCAAACCCTAGTGGTCTGAACACATCATTTTCAATACTTTGTACTTGTTGCTCAAAAGAAGAACCAGATATAGGTAGCATTTCTGTAGGTTTGTGACTAGAAGAATCTGAAACAAAGCCGAGTTAATACTAAGTAAGTATTTACATTATTTAATACTGCAAACAGCTTTATGTGAAATTTATTGTAAAAATATAATCGAAATTGGTGCTCACCATACTCGACATATGGAGAAAAAGGAAGAACGACAGCTAGCAGAACAAATCCGCCTGGTTCTAGAGAGTCTCTTATTTGTTTCAGTAGTTGTAATGGCTTATCACAGCGGTCTATGAGGTTGAGGCATGAAATCACATTGTACTTTCTTTGTGTATACCAGTCGTTGACGTTTATTAGTCTGAAAAAGACAATAAAATGATTCCACAATATTAGATGTTTGTCATTTGGGTTTAGGTATTATACAATCATATTAAAAACACAAAAATATATGCCTTACAAACCAACGAATATCCATACCTTATAAGGGGCGGATGCCAACTTGGCACCAAATAATCCTCTAGAAATTTAGTTACACTTTATGACAGGCCAACTCGGCACTGGCCATGAGCGAATGACCGGTGAACTGGGCACTATTGAGACAGTCCATCTGAGCACCACTGATCTTAATACCAGCACTACTTTTTAATACCTTTACTGTAATATACAATAATTTTCTACTTTATAATAAATCAAAGATGTTTCATCGTGACAAACCTTTGATTTTTGAAGCCTTGCATACATTACATTAAAGTTTGTTTTTAAAGCTAATTACATGTTTTTACATACAGCTCATTTATTTCTTCAAAGAAATCATTACTCAATTTTTATATCGTTCTGTGTAGAAAAAACTCAAGTTCGAGATGTAAGTAAAAAACAAAAACTTGTGCAAATGTAGCAAAAAATGTACATAAAATTGTACTCATAAAACTGTCAATCTTTTTCTAATAAACTTGTGCTTCAGCTCTGAAAATTATTGATATGGCCGCCAGAAAAATAACATATTTGAAACAATTAAAATTTGTTTCTCTGATCAGTGTAGGTCCACAATATCCGTTCACTTTTCAGCGCCTTAAATTTATAATTTTTTACAACTGGCATTTTATGTTAACGCTGGTTCTATTCTATACAYCTATCCATCTGTGTAGCGCCAACCGAAATGATAAAACGTTCATTTGAGTAGGTAGGTATATAGGGTGTCCAGTAACAAGTGTGCTATATGCTATGTGTCCATTCGTTATATATAATAATTTGCTTGGTTTCTTCACCGTGCAGTTTATATATTTCGGCAATACAATAATTAAGCGCTGGCTGCCATAAATCTATGCCTGGGGATATCAAGTGACCAGTTCACCTATATCTGAAGGGTTGCTTCAAAATTACCTGAAGTTTCCGGTGCTGAGATGGTCTGTTTATTTTATAGGGGATTACGCTTGGTGCTGAGCTCATCTGTACCCCTTATAAGATATTGCCTGCAAGTAAATACCTATGTATTCTATAATTCACTGACAAGTGTGAAGAATAAACTAATTTTTGCTCAAATTTATTTGGTCCATTAATTGTTCACAACAAAAGATCGTCATATCGCAAACTTTTAGCAGACCAAGATGTAGGTACGTGATATAAAGCAAATTTTACACATCAATTAATTAATCAATTAATTTTATACTAGGCACCTTCTGTAAATATAATAGACGAACATTCTATTTTGAGCACACCTGATATCGCCTGAACTCAAGACGCTGAAATCTGTATTATTACTGAGAAATGGTAATACTTGATAGATATCATCCTTAATTTTTGAATAAGGAAGAGGGGTTGAGTAGCTAATTTTCAAGGTCTTTCCAAGCTGTCTTTAAAAATGTGTAGGAAAAAAACGAACAATTTTCTGTCAGAAAATGTTAAATCAGTTTCAATACGAAAATTTTACATTTCCTTAAAAGTTCAAGTTGACTCATTTTATTGTTTTATGCTTTTAAGTATGAAGTTGGTAAGAAAACGAAAACATATCACTGGATATCTGCTAAATCAATTTTATATTTTTTAAGGGTTTATAAACTTTCTCACATTTCTTGACCCATATAAATTGCATTATTTGCATTACATTAAAAGTTGGCTTTTTGTAATTAATTGTTACCTATTGCTGAAAGTTACTTAGCAATCCAAATGGTGTTTACTATACAGGAACATGTGCAAAATTGTGAGTTTTTTTTTTTACAAAAAACAACAACAGAGCTTGAGCTTCTGTTCGCAGCTTCAGTGGAATGCATCCGGATGAACCACAAATACGTCTTATAACTTGTCTGTTGTCTGAAAGTTTGGGGAGACAGGATCGCTTCAGAATCAAGAACACAAACCCGTCCGAGTTGTTCCTGATGAAGCTACTGTTCTTGCAGTTTTGGTCCATGCCGCCCTCATTGAAAAAACGCAATCTATTAAAAATATACCGCAACTCTTTGGAGTCGACAATAATCGACATTTTCTTCACAATACTGGTTCATCAAACGAGTCTACATTATTTTTAACTCGCCATGTTAAACAGCATAACTGCGGATATTAAAGCGATGTTAATCCTGACTTAATCTAACTGAGATCATGGAACAAGTGAGAAGTGAAATAAAGATTAACTGACAATTCCTTGACGCTAATTTCCAGCGGCTAGCAAGGTGTGCAGATCTGACACCCCTAGAGTTTTCCTTTAAGGACATTTCAAGTTGAAGGTTTTTGAACGCAACCAGCTTCCTTGGGGAATTATAACAAAGAATTGTATTTAGGTGCCAGCACTTCACTCCAGAGATCTTCAGAGCATTTGAATCGCGATTCAACGTTGGATGTTGATGCGAAAATATTGAAAATTTAATCACTTGAAACTTGATGTAAGTTTACAAACAGCTTTTGATATATTACGGGTGATAGCTATAAGGGGTAGAGGGTTGTGCTGACAATTTCGAATGTTACTTCACAAGATAACCTCTCCGAAGTAAAATCGACGTGTTTTAGGATTTTAGGTATTAGAATTTATCATCTATAGGAATTATTGCGAGTGGCTGGTTCTCCTTGAAATGCCCGGTATCCAATAAAATGGTTACTAACTGCGCTTATGCCTTTAGGAGGCGTTTTTTGAACCCACGCCCTGCCTAAACAAATGCAGATACTCGTACATATATGGCGTAGTGAACTTTTTTTACAGCAAATTTTTCTCCGCATTATTGTTCAAGTAAGTTTTTTCGTATCTTGTCGCGGTTTTCTCGAGGTTTCGGCAAATAGTTCTAGGCGGCCTCATTTTCCCATAATATACGCTATACAGCGATATCGGCCACTACTTTGACGTCACGCGATGCAATTCCAGGCTCGGTAGATGTCGAAGGCTCCGCTACAAGTCATCTAGCTGTAGTTTTACAAACTACAACGTAGGTTGGTACGGTCTAGTGCTGTCAATGGTTACGGTTAACCGATAACGATATTATAATATTAACTGTAATAAGTGACCCTATAATAAGCGGTTAAAGATTAACCAGTTATTTAACCGTTTATGGAATCGGTTAAATACTAACCAATTATAAAACCAGTTACAAAACCGGTTAACCGTAACCATAGGCAACAGCTTGCTATCATTGACAAATCTGTGATTTTCTTGAAGCTGTCACTAAATTCATAGAACTCCCACTCCCCAGTTGTTCCTAACAAACCCAACTGATGTTGATTGGCGTGGTGAAAATACAGCATAGTAACTTTAAATATGTATTCATAAATACGACACGAAAATGGCAAGCACTAAAAACATAAGCGTGCCTTATTGACTACTATTCGCTGTGCAACAAACTGGTACCGGTAAAAAAATTAACTAGTTATGTAACAGGTTAAGATTTAACCGGCACAGAAACTGGTTAAAATAAGAAGTTATAAACCCGGTTACCATAAGCGCTAAGCGCGGCTAACGGTAATTACCCCTACAACAAAATACCTTCGGAATAATGAACAAAAATTTTAATTTTAAATCAAATTATTTAATGCTGGTACGTCTACTAAATTAACGCTGTTAAAATTGATTGACAATTAGATAAGTTTAGCATGTTAGGTAAATTGCAAAACTATTAACTGGTTAAATAACTGATCGGTTATTACCGACCGTTTTACCCTACTTTTCCCTAACCGCTTAAATTCACAGTAATCGTTGAACAGCATACAACGATTATTGACAGTGTTACTTAAAACCTTAAAATTAGTTTGTAAGCACTGCAAATGTCTGTATTTTGTAATGGGAAAGGTTAGGTTATTTTGTAAGCTTTTAAGCACGATATTGTACAGGGTTTCTATAAGTGATTCATCATGTATCCAGGGCGCTTATGGAAATTATCGATTAAATCAGTTTGCCGCCTATCAGGAAAGTAAACACAAGTATTGCTTTGACATATACTTGTCATCAGTCGATTGTTCAATTATTTGATATATTTTAATATGAGTAACCACGAGTGTATATTTTCAGCATATACTGTAGTGTTTTGTGGGATAATCAACTTTAAGGTTGCAGAAAGTTCACATTTCGGAGCTGTGGGGTGACAAGATTTCGTATAACATTTAGGTTATATATCGTACTTGTGAGGTTGTGGCTACAGTAAGTCTGTTAAACGTTTTTAATCTGTCGCAATCGTAAAATTCACAATCTAATATATGTGATAGTAACGTTAGCTGCACTATGCAAACCGTCTCCAGTGCAAGGGTATAGTCTGTAGAGGTTGCCACAAGCCTACTATACCTATAATTATTATTTCTTATATTTGAAAGAAAAATAGAACAGTAGCTTGTTTGAAAATGTTTATAAAGCCATCCACTTCGTGAGTGTAAATTGATCTGCAACCTTCAGTACTATCGTGTTCATTGATGTTGCGTAATCGCCATGCTTATTGTAGCTTGGCAGCAGTTACAAAACGCGACAGGAAATCAGCGCCACCCGCGTTGCATGAATCATTTATAGAAACCCTGTATAAACTGAAAGGTTTCAGAAATTGTCAACCGATTAGCATAAAACGGTTAACCTTAATCTGCTTTTTGCCGGCCTAGCTGGTCTAGTGGGTAGCGCGGAAGCGCGACTACCCATGGCCAATTAGGCTGCGGGTTCGAATCCCGCGTAAGGCATGGATGTTGTGAATGTTAAATTATGATGTATCTAATACAATTTATAATACCAATAAATATAATAATAAACCTAATGAGCTGGCTAATTGCCCTAAGACGGCAGGGCCATTAACAAATAAAAAAAAAAAATTAACCTTAATCGCGGTTAACCGGCAACACAAACCAGTTAACCGGTTATTTTTTGTAACAGGTTAAATTCGTCGTAACCTGCAAACGGGCATAGCGGTCACTACAGTCACTAAATAGAATACAGTACCGCAACGTCCGCGCCATATTTGGAGTTAAAGGTTTGGTGGGAACATTCAAATTAATTACTTCCATATCCAACAGATGAGAAGTATTGTATTTCTCAATCACTTTAAGTGCTCGAAAACGTCCAAAAACAAAATTTGAGCAAAAAATTTGTTGTCTGTGTGTGGACGCGATAACTTTCGAAAGACAGCATATGAACTTCAAATTTGGTTCACATATGAATGTGAACTACCCAAAGCAACCTATTGTTTTTGGGGTAAGTAGGGTATAAGGAAAGGGGTGAAATTTTCGCATTGGTAGGAATCTTAAATAGTCTATAACCTTTTGCGACATTGTTTTTACACGAAGTAATACAGCAATAACGGGGAATTTTGCTTTTACCACGACACGAAAAAAGAAACAGGTGCGCGATACATTTAATAGAATTTTAAACGTGACTACGCCAAACAAAAGCAGTCAGGAACCAGGAACCTATTAACTGTTAGTTGCTGTTAGTAGTAATCAGATGACAAGTGACAAGTGAAAAATGTCATATTTTGACAGAAAACAAAGGAAAAATGACAAGTAAGTAGTTGCGTCGCCATATTTGGAGTGAAAATCAATGCCTCTCTCTCCGACTCATTGGAACATAGCCTTGCGGTACTGTATTCTATTTAGTGACTGTAGCGGTCACTATTGACAGCACTAATACGGTCTGTTCTGTAAGTACAAGAGCTTCATTCCTTCATCTCTCGGTGGCCTAATGAACTACGACGTGTTATGCTCGGTAAGTACAGGAAAAGCCCAGCAAAATAAAATTTATTCAAAAACACACCTGTACACTTTTACATTAGTATATTGTACAGTTATGACAAACTACAATATCCGTTTGGATGATAGTTTAACAAAAGTTTAGATAAACCTCCAGAAGTCCACAACAAAAAAGGTGTAAAAGCAAGTACTTAGAAACTTAACTATAATAACACGAACACAATAACAGCTAGCTAAACAGTACCTACCAGGGTACAGCTTTAGCAGTGTATTTATGCGTAAAAATTTGAATTGTGAAATTACAAAAAAGCAAGCCCTAGAACAGTCTGCGCTTCAGTTGTCGTTTTTGTTAATTTTTATAGTGGGCAATAAATTTTTAATTTAAATAATTAAATAGAACTTGAACATCGGAATTGAACCGAAAATTAGAAACCCGAAAAAGTGTTATTTTTGGAGGAAAGAAAACCGGAACCGAACCGATATTACTTATAAATGTATTTTTAATAGAACCGGTGGACGAAATAATAACGTTTCGAAGATAAAAAAAAAGCGATTTCTCAAATTGTAATTTGAGGGTTAAACAGCGTCAAAACTAAACAAATCTACTAAGATAATTTTATCTAAAATGATTAATGTATATTGGTATAAGGAGCACATTGCAGGACACGAAGAATTGTAAATTAAAATCCTGAACAGCAAAACTAAATCCCAGTTCAGCAACTTGGGAACGACTGTAGCAAATACTCGTGACTGCATTGGGCTGACAAGTATCACTGCATCGCTAGGATTTTGGGCACGCAGACAGCTCTAAAATTCGTTGGGACTGCAAGCGTGAAAGTACTCCCATATATTCGCACCTCAGAATATGCCACATATTATTTACGGCCTTTGCGGCGATAAAGTGCGAGAACACCAAGTTATTTTGTTGCACATCGACGATAGTATTTAATTGCATCTTTCGGATCCATCGTCCACGCTATCGGATGTTATCGGTAATATCACGAGTAATTAAAGTCGTTTCGTGTCAAATTCTTAATTGAGTTCGCCAATGCAGTAAAACTTAACTCATAAAACTAAGTGCACGGTTAATTAAGAAGCGTTACTTAGACGATTGGCACCAGCATCTCCGAGGTACAATTAAGCTTTATGAGTTTTAATCAAGATCTTACTCAGTTTAATTACATTTCGGGGTACCACCTGCGCCGTTACGATATCCAATGTTTTTCTTGTATTACCGATGACAGTAGAGATAGACTAGAAGTAACACATGCTGGCAGTTGTTATGCAGAGTGGTCATAAAGATGGGAACAAAATTCATAATTTAGTTACGAAATGCTTTTGCGAAAAAACCGCTCGAACAGGTCTATTTTTTATTTTTAAATTGCAATCATTAGTAATAAAAATTTTATCGTTTGTTATTTAACTATGACATCATTTTTTTAATGATAACCCCATACTTTAAATAAATTTCACTTGTCATAAAAAAACCAGATTCCTTGATTTCATACTAAATGAAAGAAATGTGCAAGTGTGCTCAATATTAAACTTGTTTCGTAATGTTCTTTCTTCGTTGCTTGTTCTCCAAAATTTTGTTATTTTTAATTCTTTCTTCACGGAAAAAAAGCACCTAGAACTTTTCTCGAGAAAATTTTATGCAATTTATCACTTATTACAGAATAAATAATTAAAACGTGTATCGAAAAGAGATAAAAAAGTTGAAGGTATCCATTTTGATGTCTTCAACAAAATTTTTTGTTAAAAGACTGCAATTTTTTAGTGCCAAAAATAAATCTGTTTGAACTTTATGATCACTCTGTATCATAAATTGATGGAATAAGAAACGTTTTTGTCGCTGAAACGCTTGAAAGACCTGAAATCAGAAATTTACGAATTCTTGGAAATATCCAACAAATAAATAAGAAGGAGAATCAGTATGTTGAAATTAATATACTCTAAAAGCTTGTAATTTGTACCTATTGTTAGGAATTATTAATAAAAATTAGTTGCGTTGGATCGGCTGAATAACAGAAACACAGAAAAATCTATATGATAACATTCACTGATCCAACACACGGTCTTTGGTGAAACATTTTATATAAATAAAATAAAAGCATAAAATACTGTGAAATATAGTGAAACAACCAAGTGCTTTTATTTTAATTGAAACTATAAGAATTCTACTGAGTATTTGTAATAAGGTAGTTTGATTAGAAGAAACAGGAACGATGATATACATAATAAATGCCACATCTTTATCATCATTTTTTCATTAACGTAACTTTAAATGGCGAAAATCCCAGTGAATTAGCCAAGTAACATTATCGGTTCAATGCTTCAATCGAGGCTTCAATGTTGCTTTTTTATAGGAGATATATCAAAAATAAAAATATAGGGCGTCCTTCTTAAGTTTTTTCGCTATGGGAGATCTCAGAAAAGATAACAAAAGACACAAGTTAGGTTAAATGACACAAAAGTTGCCCTGAATAATGTCGACTATGCAGCTTTTTTGAACTGGAAAATAAAGCATAGATTTTAAGATACTGCAGAAGTGTGATTTTTTCCTTTCTTGCAATAACTCTCATACTTTTTGTCCAATTGTGTGATCTGATAGAAAATACTACGTAAAAGTACGTTGCCTTATTTAGATCTTCATACTGGGAGTGACATTTGCAGTTTTCGTCTACTTTGATTTTGTACAAGTACAAGCACATATTTTTTAATTTTGATCCAAATTCAAACTTCCAAAAACTACAGTGGCTCTCAAACGATGTGGCTCCCATAAGAAGTTGAAGATCATTCCATCAAACAAAACGTTTCATCTAATTTTAATTATTAGTAATGAATTCACAACATAATTTTATATATTCTGCAATATCTTAAAATCCGTGCATTMTTTCTCATTGTCATTATGCCGGGTAACTTTTGTCCCATTTGATCAAATTATCCAAAGTAGGGAAAGTTAAGTGCAATATCCGGTATAATTTACATGAGTACTATGAAAATGTTCATCTTGTTTTGATAAGTAACTAAGTAAAACGCAATAACGTCAGGTCGACATATCTGCAACTCCTATAGGTACCAAGTAATCTTCTCTTGATTGAGAAAATATATCTGAGTGTAGTAAAGGTGCAGAAAATGAAGACATAAAAACTTGGTTGAATTAAAGATTGCTAATCGTTGTTTACAACCTTCTATATTTTATATATATTCAATAGTATTGAAAATAAAAAAAATAATTTGATGTTAAAAACCATTCAATATTCGGAAACCAAATACAGATTATTGAGCAGGTATCAAAGGTAACAAATATGTTGTCAATATAAATATTGTCTTTTTCTGGAAAATTAAGACCATAATATTTAACATACTGCATAGTTAGCCAATTAAAATTTTTTTATGCGGTAGTTTTTAACCTAACCAAACACAATCGATAGTTTCTAAACTTTCTACAGTACCTTAAAGGAAACAATTTATTATGCTTATTTGAGATGTGCGAACTTACTTGAAGCCTTTCTTTTCCAAAAGAGCTTGCATTGTGGAGGACATTTCGGTAACGTAAACCTCTTTGAAAAGGCTCGAAAACTGTGCAGTCACTTCACCATCTCCAGCACCTAGATCCAAAAGAGATTCTGTCCTCCAGTTATGGTCGACTTTCAAGAGTTTGAGAAATTGTTCCAACGAGACAACAAACATGGACCCACGCTCTAGCCAACTGCAAAAGATTAAATATAGTAATAAAGATTCTTTCGGTACTTAATACGAGTACAATTCCGGCTAATGAAATATAAAAAAAATGTTACATGTACATTTTGTAATATAGGATAATTTATTTGTGAAGAAATTTTGTTGAAATTTTTAAGAACAACAAAAATCAAACCCACAAGAAAAGGGCCTCTCGGAACTTAAAGGGATGATCCATTGGACCTTCAGATATCTATTAGGAGTCTTAGGAAGTCGAATTAAAGGTGGGATATTGAAGTAGTAAAATATTGTAAAGCTGGTTAAAAACGGTTTAATAATTATTTTACATTAAGGTATCACATATTGTCAACCCATTATAAGTAAATCAATAATTTCAGTTAAGTTTCGACTGAATAAACATATCCAACAGCGCGTCAGCTAAGCGTTTCCATTTGCAAACAGAAATTCCAGTGCTTTTGTTATTTGGCAATTAAAAAAGCACGTATCTCGTTTACAGCCGCATAAATTTCTCACGTCTTGATAAAAATAATCATAAAGCCCACATAATCAACCTCATTAAAACATTGATGCCGAAGTTTTACTACTTGATAATGAGATGGGACAAGTGAGAAAATAATAAAATAAATGCTGCCAACAGTTTAGTATTATTCGTCTGATCATACAGTAAACTGAGTGACGAACATGTAAAAACCAATTTTCCAACTACATACAAACTATATGCTTTAAGTGCAATTTCTCTAAAAAGTTTTTTTTATGTTTTGCGTTAAAGGCGCTTAGATTTTCCTTTATGGCTATTCGGGATTCACCAAAGTGGTTTGTAGCCAAAACGACAAGCGCATTATATTTACTATACTCAGGCACCAATGCACGTTTCCATTTGAGGTGGAAGGGGGAAACTTTTGTATGATTTTCCTATTTTCCAGAAAAGTTTGTTAGTTTGCTATCAATGTAATACTTGTATTTCTGTACTGATCTATTCGTGATTAATTTTCTTTTAATTTTAGCTCATACGTAGATATAATGTTTCTAAGCCAGCATCCTGTAAAAAGTTCTGGCATTTGTCTTGTTCGAAAAACGTTTGGGATAGCTTCATTTTATGGTATAGCAGCTGTATGTAGAGAGGCAAATTCAACATTTTTCCTTTCAGCGCAAAAACTGTCTGACACGTCTTCGTCCATCATTGAATCCTAAGCAGATTCCACTACCTGTCCCACTTTGGTCTGGCTTGCCATCATTCCAAGCGACGAGTTTTGTGCAGCAGAGTCAATGAAAGACAAAATGTTTGCCTCAAAATGCTACACAGCCAATATTCCTGGCATCAGGGTATTATATGTCGATACATCGTCCCACAAATTGTTGTATACACCATACATTGACGATTGAGGCTATTCCAAACGCATATTACCAAAAAGGAAATGCATAGAGCCTTTAAAACCACTACATCACAAGATATTGGCGTTTTTGTTATCCTGAAAGATCCCCTGACTTAATAATAGTCAACAGAACATGTATGGAATAGCATCGGCAGAACACTCCAACTGTCATAGCCACGAAAGATTAGATTAATTGCGCATACATGTTCAACAAGCCTGGAACCGCTTTCCACAAGAAGACATCCTCCACTTGATTCGGCATATGAATCGCCGAGTTAAAAAGTGGCGAAACAACGCATTAAAATTTGGTACCTTTTCTTGATCAACCTGAACCGAATTTTGATTGTTTGTCGTGACAAAAAAAACTAAACACCAATTTAATACAAAAACATTCAAAAGCCTGGGTAAACAGTACATGACATTTTAGTGCTACAATAAATTAATTTAGCTAGCTAACAATATATATATAAATATATATATATATATATATATATATATATATATTGATAATTTTAGTAGTTGTATCACTTATACGCGTATAATAGCTACCGCTTCAGCAGCAAATATCCAATTAATTCTTTTAAATCAATTTTGTTAATGTACTGTGTTTTAAACTGTTTTTTTACGGCAATAAATACATAAATAACAATAAACACAAATTAAATACTATAAAGGATGATAAATCTGACCTTAAAAGCATCTACTAATGGAACCACGTTTTCTGACTCGGATTTCGCACATCTGTCTCGTATCACAAGATAATGAATTGATCGATGCGCTTTAGTTTAGTTTCAGGTGTTTACACTATAAGCTTTAGAAATTTAAAGTAGGGGCGAATAGGTAGCAGATGACAGAAAAATTGCAATAATTATTATGCCTTTGGAAAATACACTCGAAAGATATGGTAACATTGTCAAAACTTGGAATGAGAAGAATGTGGTCGTGAAACACTACCTAGAAATTCTAGAATTGTAATGATTTAAGCTGAGATTATTCTTACAGTATTATACGTCAACTTGCCAATGGTCCCGAATCGTCATTTTAACCCTAAGGATCTTGTAATCTCTAACTTAACTCAAATTGCTGCAAAATTTTAAACCCACCGTTTGCAATGGCGCTCAAGGTGTTAAAATGCTTTCCTGTATTATATTGGTGCTACTCGTTGTAATCGAAAAATTAGATAAAGCACAGTATCGCTGGAAGCATCTCTTATTATAAAACTTGTATCTTTGTTATATTTATTCGATTGACACTTATATCGCAGTGTTTTTCTTGTGAAACAAACAAATATTATGTTTTTTATTTTAATTACGAGTAGATATGCATAGTTTTCTGTGGCGACTATTGCCAGCACTCGAAACGAAGCATGAGCACATCGATAATATTTCATTAAGCTTGCACATTAGCGATTAGCGGATTAGGGATGCTACGGATACTTCGATAGTATGGAAATATCGATAATTAGTATCGATACTGATTGACCAGTGTGATATTGCTGGTTTCAAATCAGGTATCGATATCTGGCATCAGTACCTCATTGCGCCATTCATGCATTAAATGTTAAAAATGCAAAACGCCACTATTATATAGGAAATAAATGTAAAATGTATTACAGCATGCACACACATTGCTTCTAGATTGTTGTCGTCAACATTCGTAAATTTAATCCTATAATTGGGGTAACTAATAATTCACACAAAAAAACCTAAAAAATCCTGCAGTTTCCTACTCAGTGTTGCCAAATAGATATTTTTTTAAATAGTAAGATATGACGGAGAATACAGCTGATTTGCCTATCTGAATAGTAAAATTTCGATAATTATATTTTACAAACAAAATAAAATAACAAATAACAAAATAATAAATTAGAAGCCACAAATCTTAAATTACAGACATACAAAATACAAAAAACGTGAGTTTAAATAAATAAAAACAGAAGAATAGTACATTAAGGGCAAAAAACAGTAGATCTGTTAAAACAGGAAATCCGCAATACTGTTTACCTTTTTTTTGGTACGTGCCAACTGGTGCACTTAGGATAAACATTCATTGAGTATATATTTCGATATTCTGAGTATCGATATTTTTTTGGCAATGTATCGTTGAGTATCGATACTGGCCCGCAAAAGTACTGACGATACAAAATATCGATATTTCAGTCATTTTTTAGTAACCCTAAACGTGATGTCTTTAGTGGAATTTTCAAATTCAGTTTTTATTATTGTTTTGTATTTCTTATTAAGCAGCAATTAAATCACACTTTACAGGCGAATGACCAGGGTATGAATCGAATGCGAGATACTAACTTCACAGTTACAAGCAAAGTGTATGTAATACGCTTTGGTTACAAGACACTAGTGGAAGGATAGCATGTTCCATCCCAATGTCTGACGACGATTTTTTTAGATAATAGGAATTTGCTTTCATTAAATGGGAGTTGCCTTAATTATTTTCTCTAATAATAAAATATTAATGATGTCTTTAATCCTGATGTGGAAAATGTGAAGAGGGGTAAAGTTGTTGATTAATATAGCGATTTTTTTCAAAACACGTTCAAATTATTGTGCTTATTCAAAATTACTTTTGCAAGTGCAAAATGTGATTTATAATTTGCGTATATAGTATCTTTAAATATTGCCGTGTAAAATTTTCGGTTGGTTGTGGAAAATGTGTACAAGACTGAGCACTTGTTATAGAAGAGGGGGCAACTAAATGTTTAACAGAATAGAGTTTCAACACAACTACTATTATTTAGACTCGGTTATAGAAGTGGTTATGTTTAATGTAATTTTCTCTAGGACTATTTCTTTGATATTATCGTATCTTCTATTAACTTATTTTTTTTATTGAAAATGCGCCTCTTTTACTGATTGCCCCCTCCTCATCAGCTAGTGCCTGGAAACTTTGTTAAAAAAGTCTGGGAAAACAAAAGAAGTCCAGTCCGGTCAAACAATACTTTGCTATTTATTTATTTTCTGGAGGAGAGCTTTCAGACAAATTTTGTAATAAATAAAGTAGCCTGTTTGGGACATTTGCAGAAAAGAAAGAAAAGGAGCTTATGCGATTATATAGAATTTTTGTTTTCTGCCTGGGGGAGGGGGCGAAATACTTATTATTCAGATTTCCTATGGCTACCAAACTTGGGCTGCCTAGCGTCGTATAATCATCACCTAGATGTCAATATTTAATTTTTACAACTTGAAGAAAAATGATTTTTATGGTAATTAATTAGCAATTTTCTTTCTTGCTCAGTTTTACTTTAACTAATTACTTAATTACCCTTACAACATTAAGAATGCACCCGATTTCTTCATTTTTTTTTAATTATACAGAAAACGAACATTTGTTATTACTAACTTAACTTAATTTATTTGCTTAGCAAATGAATAAATATAGTGATATATACAGAGTGTCTTAATATAGCTATACTGACGTCAACTTTTTTATAAATAGAAATAAATGTGTTTTATTGCATTTTAATATAATTTATCAGAATTTAATACATCTTTCGATATGCAAAGGGTAAACAGCCTGTATAGGTAGTAGCAATAGAATTTAATATTCGTTTACTAATGACGTTATTGTATATGAAAAATTTATATGCATGTTGAAAAGAAAACGATTAGGATCCCTTTTTTAATCAATATTTCTTTATACAAGTAATATATTTTATGTCTCTTGTTATATGTACATGTATATATCTCAAGTACAAATCAGTGGAATATAAATTTAGTTCAAAATCTAAATACAATATTATTACAATTACTTACCTCTTTTACGTTTAATGGATTGTCGGCATAATTAAAATATGAAAGCGTTTAAAGTAATCACCATAATTATAACAATAGAACAAAGTATAGTATTTCACATATTGTGTCGTTTAGTTATCGCTTTTGTCTTTAAAATGAGAGGCCTTTAGAAACAAAAATGCAATCCTCAAAACCCCTACGCTGCAGTATTTCCTCCATTTTTAAGGCTTCAAAGCTTACTGACTATGAGCCATGTAATAATTACAGATAAAAATCGCCAATACATGTTTATTTGGACGGAATAATGGTTGTAGTCATTAAATTGTATTTATTTATAATCAAAATTTAATTGTTTTGAATGAAGACTTCTATCCTTAACACTTGCTTCCTAATCCATATTTGCTAAAATCAAGTATAGGTACATGTAATTAAATTAAAAGTATGCTTCATTTAATAATGTGATTTATATACATTTAAACAATATTCAGTTGAAGTAAGATATGTGTCTTCAGAGCAAGAAACCGTACTTTAAATTAAATGAATAATGGTACCTAAAGTAAATAATGCATTATCTCAGTTGTGACATCAGAAATGTAAGCAGTGCGATTGAATATGCTCTCTTTAAGTATTGCTTTTTTAAATGATTACTAATTTTTAGGAAACTACAATTTTGATTTTAAGAATATACTTTTATTTCTATTGATCCTAATAATTTGTTTCAAGAAAATATACAATTGATTTAAAACAATACTATCAAATTTCTTAGTTTAAGATAAGCATTTCTTACTGTGAACAACAGCATCGAAACAATCGAGGCATTCGCACCCTTCAGTCCTACAGCTGCATGGTTATGCGACGTGAGAACATTCTAAGGTGGAGCCACCGCCCTCAATCATTTTCAATATGAAATTTTTATGTATTGATCGAGTTTTTTAGCGCGTAGAGGGAGGCTTGATTGGAGGGTAAGGGGATAACACCATATATGATGTCACACGCTGGACGCCTGGCCCGCCGATCGCTTTTTAATATCGTTCCTTTTCGTATGAAATAACATTAGCGAAGAGAAACTGTCGATAATGGAAAAGCATGGAGAGAGCGAGAGTATAATGCTCTGTCGGCGATTTCCGTATAATTATCAGGTATTCATCGCGGAAACGGGTTACTTCCGTCTTTGTTTGGCCTAACGAGCTAACGAGATGGCTCCCCTAGGTTGGCCAAAATCGCATTTTTATTGATTAATACATTGTCTTGGAAGATTGTGAAGCAGTTTTGTTGAGGTTTCTACATTCGATACTAATATGGGGGAGACAAATTGAGAGAAACATCTCCTGATTGTTATAACAGTTATTGACAAAGTCTCACTCTTATTAATTAGGTGGTGTATATATACCGCAGTGGATGCTGTTCCAGAAACATATAAGATTCTCGCGCAATTACTAGAATAAAGCAATAACCTTATCATAAATATTATATGTAAAGGGTGAAGTCATTAATTTAATTAATCATACCTAAAAACATTTCAATATTGATAAAACAAAAACAGAACTTAACATAATAACAATAACAAATTACAATAAAAAATAAAGCAACTATTAAAGTACATTTCCATTTTATTGGACGCAAATCGTGAGCCTAAGTTTATGCATGTCACTAATCCTCGGCTGTATTTACTTATTTCGTATAAACTAAAGATTTCATACGTCTACATAAATAATGATCTAAAGGATTAAGTGATCGGGATGATCAGGGAATGGGAACACCGCGACCTACCAGAAAAGGCTTCATCCCTAACATTTTCCTTAATCAGCTGGCTCTCCGCCGAATTCGAAGTGCATGTTTTACTTACCTGACATTACGAGCATCACCTACACGACCAATAAAGTCTATCCCCTACTATTGCTTCTTATACATTCACATTTAATCTACGTTGGTAAATAGTACATCGTGCTGCTCGAGGATTTTCATATGCCAAAAAATTAGTAATATGCATGATGGTTGATCTATTTGTATATTTCTAGCAAACTTCGAATCGTTCGCCCATGTATTTATTAATGGAGACTTTTTATAAAATCAATGGGTAAAACTCTGGATATTATGGATGGAAAGTTGTCTGGCGTTAGAACCTGTAACTGTTGAGGATAAAATACTTGCAGTTTAAGGTTATTCATATCTGAAATAAGTTTACCTACTTTGTCTTGCTCAATTGTTATATAGATTCATTTCTTTTAATTTACTCGAGTTACATTTGAAAATCCTTAAAGGATAATTGGTCGATAATTTCCAATGGCATTTTCTACGTTTTCCCCGTTGCGCTCCATTAACGGAGATATTTAAAATAAAAAAAAAACAGTTTTTAGGGATGTACCTTCGAAAAAAGCATTTTTTGGAGTACATTTATTAAAATTTATAGCTCTAGTTTTCAGCGAGTGATTTATAAAGCTGATTTCAGGGCAGTCTGTATTGATTTGTTCAGTTATTTGTTGATTGATTTCAATAGTTTTTTTATAGGTACACTACTCTAACCTCATATACATTGTTTTCATTGCATTTTTGTAGCCAAATATCACTATTAAATAGGTGTCTTTTTCATCATACAACGCTTTCTTAATTACCGTTCCAACTTGTCGTTAAATCTATTCTATTTTGGATAAGCTAGCGAACTTGTTTGATGTATTGTCTCCCAATAAAAAAATAAACTAAAAAATGATTTAGCTTACCACATAGCATTGCCATCTAAACAAATAATGTCGATGAAAACACGTTTACAATTATTAATACAAAAGAAATTGGTATTTCTTTATTTATAAACTTTTCTTTCTGACTACTTTTTTAAAATTGTACTAAATCAATTAATTAATTCTTTGTGCATAAATGGCAAAAAAATAATTCTTTTGTTATTACCAGATAATTATAAATGGCCTGTTTATTATATACTTTCTCACATTATATTTGGTATAGATACCTAATCATTTACTAACTTAGATTTTTTTTAATTTCAACTAACTGCTMATATAGTTCTGGTTCTGATATTAGCGCTTTGTTTGCTGGCCATTAATTTTTGTATAATTTAAAACTTTTTCCAGTTCACTATTCTTAGCATTTTCACTCTTTAATTCATCAAATTCGTTAAGATTAATACTTTAATACTGTATGAAATCAACTTTTTTTTGCCAGTTTTTTAAAAAAGAATTACTATTTCTAGAAAGAGCAAAAAAAGATAAGCAAAAAAGGTAGTCTTATTTCATGTCACTAAAATGAATCATTTTTGAGCAAATCAAGACACAATTATGTTTCCATGCATGTTAGAGCATATTTAAGCAAAAAAAAACAAACAAAAATGTTTTTTTTAACAAATGGAGTTTTTAAACTTTATAATTTTTGGAAACAAGTGGAACATTAAAGAAAACAAAAAAATTCTTTACAACAAATGTTCAAAATGTCCACCGTCCATCTTGATACATCGGCGAACCCTTCGAAATAACGACTGCCGAACTCAACCAATGACAATCCTTTCTTGCAGTATAGCAATGTCGTTGATTGGAACTTCATAAACAATTGCTTTTAAGTGGCCCGCAGATAAAAATCTAGGGGATTCAGATCAAGAGAACAAGGTGGTCACGACTGACTTATCCATCTTTGCCCAAAAGTGGCGGTCAAATAGTTTCTTACAGTAATTCTGAAATGTGGGGGTGCCCCATCGTGCGTGAACCACAAAAAACCTCTCACCGCAAGAGGCATATCTTTTAATAATCCGGCAAATCATTTTGCAAGAATTCAGGATATCTTTCCCCATTAATTACTTGTGGCAAGAAAAATGGTCCAGTCAAATTGTCACCGACTATACCCACACAAACGTTTAAATTAAATTGCTGTTGATGTCGGGATTGAACGTAAAACACCTTCCTCTGCTTCGGCCGTTCATGTTGTCCTTGTAATAGTCATTCCTTTTAAATTTGTGAAAAAAAATGTTTTGACCAAAAAAGCTCACTCTCCCTCCCACAACACCGACCTTGCTTAAGATATGACCAAGTACTCTATGCCAAATTATTGACCATTGTCTATTAGAACATCTATCAAAAAAATGTCAAATTTGAAAAAAATATAAATTTTAATTTTTTGCTCTATTTGCTGTACCTAACGTGTATATGTAAACACAATTTCTTGGTTTACTCAAAAATGATTCATTTTAGCGACATGTCATAACAGTACCTTTTTGCTCATCTTTTATCGCTCTTTCTAGAAACAGTAATTTGGTTTTTAAAAATTGTCAAGAAAATTTTTTTTAACCAAAAAAAACCCCGCTGCCCCTCCCACAATGCCGCCCCTGCTTTATGTATGAAAAAATATTTTATGCCAAATTATTGGCCATTTCCAATTCCAATCTTCAAGAAATTGAAAAACAACGGTTTTCTCAAAAAATAAAAAAAATATTTTTTTTTGTACTTTCAACACCCTGATCAAAAACAGATCATTTCCGGACCCATGTTTATATAAATTTTTTGTCATAATTTCACTTCAGGAACATGCACCCGCATTAATGACATCGAATTTTGAAATACCCTGTATAAATTCATAAGATGAGTCACTATTTCAGGAAACTGATTTAGTTTTTTTATACTGTCTGGTATTTTTACTTAATCGACTGCCTTTTGTTTTATCACGATCTACTGATATTCCATTTGCTGATCATAATAAATGACCAGCATATTTTACTTCTTTCACTCTGATTTTACATCGTCTTTGATAAATCTCACATTTTTTATCGCCTCTAAAACAATATTGGTTTGTGGCTTTGTATGTTTGCGGGTGTTGGTTCATTTATGGTAAGCATCTTAATAAGATGGTTTTGTCTCTTCCTGCAAGACGACCTTTCGACCTATTCGACACCATTTCTCTTGTTTGCGTCCTTCTATCCTGAAGAAATATTTTATGGCAAAATATTCCTAAATTGGCAAATAAAAACAMATCTCAGCTTCCCAACCGCAAATGCCMAMACACCTTTGCTTTTCTATGATCGTACCTCAACCAAAATAATGTTAATCGTTTTATTGCTGAGATGGTCGAGTGTCTTTAAGGATAAAAAATATGACACCAAATATTATGTTAATAGAAAGTAAAAAGAACACCCCTATACTGCACAGTGACAGTACCTTCTAGCTCGTTTAAATACTTGGCTATAATGAGTTTTGCTACATTTTATATTTATATAAGTAGTTCATTTGCAAAGGATACTAAATGGGAATTCAAAAATCATTTTAATAAAATTTTCTTGAACAACAAAGAAACACATGGAAGAAAAAATCATTATTTTTAAATTAATTTATTTCAGTGCCTTTATAGCAAATTACATTACGGCAAAGAAATGGGCATCAATAAAGGTTTTTGATCTCACCGCCAACTCCAGGTATAGCATAAACAGGAAGAATAACGAAGCAGTTGCAAACATCAGGTGGAAAATTTTGAAATCCGAGAGATTCTCAGGGTTTACGTCGGTACCCCATTGAGTTGTGATTGTTTAATATAGAAACAACTCTACTTCGCGTGTCCAGCTTCGTTATGTGGTAAGATTTCGTGTGCTTCATGCATAACAGTGAGTTTGGTCAACTACTACAACTACACATGTCCTGACACGACTAATTAACAATCTCTTAACAATCTCCCGCCGCGTGCTAGCCGAGTCAGTATTTTACAATAAAACTGTTGTGAGTTTTTAGCACGCTGCACGAAACTGACTGTAACATATGCATTTTATTCGTAGATGTGGACTACTATTAAGTAAGAACTCTGCATCCCCTCTCGACGAGTAATCGGTAAAATCGTAAGAGAGTAGTCATTTTATTCACAGTATTATAAATAGCTGCTGTAAATACAGGATGTTCTGTAATTTGCGGGTCATAGTGAATATTAATTAGTTTATTCTAGCTAAAAAAAATCCTTATGGTTAGGTGCTCTAAAATGGACCGTTTTGTAGAAATTGATAATTTAAGGATTTTTTGACAATGTTGTTAAATGACCTAAATTGCAAAAAAAAACGATGTAATGTATACAAGCTGTTAGTGTCCCATTCCCGTTAGGGTATCTCATGTAATTTGTAAGAAAGAATACTTTTAACATTCTGCTCGTGAGAAACGAAGTTCATAGATGAGCGTATATTGCTAAAATAGACAATATTTATAAATGTCTATTGGAAATCGAAGTATTGAAAAATAATAAAATAATGATATCATATAGCATATTGATAATAACCGTTTGTTCAACCATATTACATTCGTCGTCACTTAAACGAGTTATAAACATTTATTGAGAAGAAAAACGCTAATTTAACAGGAAGACTCGTACATTTCTTTTGTTATTAAAAATGCAAAAGAAAAGTTTTAAAAATTAAAAGTATCTAAGTAACCTCGTGCAGGTATTATGAAAACTGAACATCCGCAATTAATTATATTTTGGCATATTCTAACTGTGGTAGTATTTTTTACAAAAAGTAGAATTAAACATAATACGCTATTCTTAAAAGTAAATTTAGTTTTGAATAGTATTTGGATATTTAAACCTGTTGTAGACTTCCAGTATGCCGTATGCCATTATCAAATATGTAGCTGCGCTAAATTCTTTGAATATGGGAAACATTCTTTTGGTATATTTAGTAAGGTAGCGAGTAACTCACTAGGTATAGGTACAGTCGTTATATGGTGTATGCGATGCAGTACAGTTAAGTAAGAAAAGAGCCATGCATACAAAATATATTAATCATTAATTTACGGACAATAAGTGTAAATTTACAAATAGTAACAGCTATGGTTGGGTCCCGAGACGTTTCGTGTCGAAGTCACGCGGCTTTATCCAAATTTAATTGTCTTATGTACAGGGACTTTTAACTAAGACTCGAGACACGCTTGTCCGAAAAGTAAATTGAGTTTTCTAGCTCAAGCCGTGGTCCAATAAACAAAGTCAGTCAGCCTCTAGTCTGAACATCATACACCGCGCGCATGACTTCTCTGCGGAGATCACATTACCAAGAAAGATCCAAATTCCTCGGGATTTGGTTCAGTTCGGACGTGTTTCTCGCGTTAGGTTTGCACCATATTCCTGTCCTGATGATGCCTCTTACAAGTGCGGACGAAACGTCGACTGATTAATTTTAGTTTAAAACTTCTCGAAAGACGGGACGTGCCAAAATTTTGATCCTTAGGGACCTAGTGTCCCCGAGACTTTGAAAATCTCGAGACTTCCTAAACTCTAGTAAACGTATTGCGCTCCAGATCCCTAAATAAAGCGGCCATGCTATCTCGGTGTTTATGTTATGGAAGCAGGTCTAGGCCTCGTATAGTATAGTAGTCACCTAGGCTATGGTAACTGGTAAGCGATAATAATCAGGGAGATTATAATGGCGAGTGTGATAGATTAATTTTTTGTTGCATTATTGTTTAAGTTGTTCGGTATATAATGCACGAAAAATGTGTTATAATTTTAGTTTTAAATAAAAGACGAGCAGTATTATTGTACCGCAAATTACTAGATATGTTAATCTAAMTAAACAATAAGTCAAGATTATACAGGGCTTCTATAAATGATTCATGCAACGCAGGCAGCGTTAATTTTTGTATTTTTTGTGCCGCGTTTTTGTAATTGCTGCCAAGCTACAATATGCACGGCGATAGTACTGAAGGCTCCGAAATGTGACCTTTCTGCAACTTTAAAGTTGAATATCCTACAAAACGCTACAAATATGTTGAAAATACACACTCCCATGCGTTTTCTTATATTAAAATATATCAAATAATTATAAAAATCGACAGATGGCAAGTATACGTCATTGAGTTCGCGTTCCTGAGAGGCAGCAAATTGATTTGATCGATAATTTCCATAAGCGCTTTCTATGCATCAATCATTTATAGAAACCCTATATATAGCTTTGAAAGGTATGCCAGTTTTGAAAAGTAAAAATGCCAAAACTTACAGAAAACGATAAAACTTTTATTATTGCTTCAACTTTTCAGCAATCTTGGAGAACAGCTTCTTGGCGGATACAAAATTCCGAAGTAAAGAACTCTGCAAACACGAAAAAACCATATTAACCACAGTACAGGACAAAAATAGTGTAGAATTTTATTGTTTAAATTAAATAATCGACCCCAACGTTTTTGGAATAACGTAGTTTTTTTCACGAGAAGGTTTCACGTCTGTATATCTCAAAAAATAGATCTGGGCAATTTTCTATAAATGTTTGGTATTGGACTTCGAACGACAGTCCAGGGGTCACTTGGTATAAAGATGGTTTCTTAAATGTAGGAAACTGTATCAACATACAAAATATAATGGCTCCGCCGGTTAAACAAGTTTTCCAAAAACAATGCCTTTATTTACCAACAAGATAATTGCCCCGTTCACATGCATGGCAAGGATTGAACAACAGTGGTTTTAGGTTAATCCTATTAAATTATTGTAATGCCCCGCAGGGAGCCCTGATATAAACCCTGTGAAAAATGAGTGCGGTTTGCTGATACGAAATTTTAAACCCTAGAAGATAAATGAATTGTGGGCAGCTATTGAAGAAAATTGGTAAGAACTAAAAAATGAAAATAATTATTTCCAAAATTTAATTGCATCCACGTTTAACAGCCTAAATAAAGTTCTAGAAGCGAATGGAGCAATGACAAAATATTAATTAGTTTCGGATTTACCGATTTTAATTTTTATGTATAAAGTTTGACGCTTTAGTTATTGTTATTTGACGCTTTGATAGTTCACAATGGATAAACTTTTTTCGCCAGCTTAGGTGGTCCAGTGGCTAGAGTGTGTGCCTACGGACTCCGAGGCTATGGGTTAGTTTTCCGCCTAGGGCATGGGTGTCTGTGTATGTCCCTATATACACTCCAATAAAGAATAATGAAAAAAAAAAACCAACGCGTTGGCTAATTGTCCTAAGATGACAGGGCCATATAGAAAATAACAGTTTTTTAAACTCACATGAAACTTCGCAAAGGATCGTTGATTAATTAATTAATTTTTCTGGTGCACGCGATTTTTTTGGCTGTCCGTGTTCTTAAAATGCGTGCTTATTTTAAGGAATTATTACTTATCAAATCTTGGGATTAATATCTCATGGAAATGTATCTACAAGTCACAAAGAAGTCAGACTGTGGGAAGAAGTTCCTCACTAGCATTGTATAAGAAAAATTTGCCCTTGGCACAGTAGGTAGCATTCTTACAAAAAAAAGAATGCGTATAGTCGACGCCTAGAGGTATGGAGTAGTAAATGAGAATTTTTATGAATGGAAATAGTGGGGGCTGGAATGCGTGGCCAGCTAACGACAGGTCAGTCTGGTACTGCTCCTTACTATGCTCTGATATTATTAGATACCATTATCTAGACATGCAGACAAATAAAATTCATGTGTTATCGACAAAAATATATAGAAGTGATACGTGCTATACAGCTGAACGAAGCACACTAAGACAAATTAAATGTGACTGTATGTGAAATAAAAAAATGCAATTTAAATTATTTTTTTAGTGGATAGCTTACGTTCAAGAAATTAATTTCTTAAGAAATTATAGCAATAGCAATATAGCTACTTCCTGTATAAGACTATCTTCTTCAAGTAGGTAACATATACTGTACACTCTTAAATTTTCGAATTTTCTCAAAATTGAAATACCACTTTAGTTTAAACGTGATAAGTACTTACTATATTTTGAGGTTTCCAATTTATTATTATTAATCATGCACTTTTTCGATAATTTGAGAGTAAGCTTGCACCAAACGCCCACCACCCAAAAACTCAAAGCGTAATGTGCTTTCATTCTTTTATGAAATAAAATAGTTTTAACGTAATAATTCCTGTATACATTTTATTGACATTATTTTCATGGTTCACTACATGTGCTTATAATGGATGTTCTTCAAAAACTGGTGCTGAAATTCCTTATTTAAGGACTGAATCTCCGAATAGCTACGGTCATATCAGAAAGTAATATAGGGTCACAACAGTTTGACATTTAAACACCAAAGGTAGCGCTTTTGCTGTCGTCTATGCAAAGATGTACTCGTTAGTGTAGATTACAAGAATCAAAACAAAACGACGACTTTAATAAATTAAGGAAAAGTAGCCAGAGAATCCCAATGCTTCCCATAGAAATTATATTATCTATTGTTATAGAAAACGGCAAACAAGTTACCATAGTTGTTATGCCCATACATACAGGCAAAAATGTAAACGCCTCTGTAGTCAGAAAGAGCCAGTTCTTGGTTGAGTTGAACGCGGAATTTTCTTTATTTAATATAAAGTTTTCGTTCTGGTTTCATATTTTTAATACATACTTTTAGCATTTATAAGTCTATCTACGAGATTTATTAGTCTCATCTTTGGCGTTTTTTTGTCGGATAGAACGTGACAAATACTAATCAAGGCACAATTTTTGTTGCATTTATTCAAAAAGAAAATTTTTTCGATATTATCTTCACGTGAATGATTCGTGTTTGTACAATTTTATTGGAATTATATAACTTAGGCTTTTAATCCTTAAAGGAAGGATATTAACAAGTTTTTAATGCAATATTGATAGTGTTATGATGTGGAGATACCAGCACTTGCGGATTAGGCAACCAGACTGACTCGCGCAGTTGCCTAAGGTTTATTAGTGCTCAAATGTTCGGAAAAAGTTCTGTGATAGAGAGAGAGATGGCTCTGGAACATTCGAACACTTCAACGGTAAGTCTGATTTAAAAAGCGGTGAAGGAAGCGAACAGAGTGAACCAATGCTCTAAATTGTTTTAGAATGACTGATTGAGTGTATGCTTTTAATAGTATTTTTGAATTAGTAGTGGTAAAATAGCAATATATGTACTAGCGGTCTTTTAATTCAGTGTTTTTCTGTACTAGTGCATGAATTAAATTAAAAAATGAACTGAATTTAAAGGACAGGAAAATTAAAAGTGCTATTGAGTAGGCTACATAAATCTTAGAATTCGTTTACCATTATTTCAGCAAAGTTGCAGACAGGTATAGAAAATACAAGGTCAAATCACCTTAGAATTTAAATGACAAGTGCAAAGTACAAGTTATGAAACAAAAATATATCCTATTTTATAAGGGATGCGTAAAGGGAATGAACTAAAACTGTGTATAGCAGTTTCAAAATGGTTGATATTTTATCCACAAATGCACTACAATCGTTCGGCTTCTTTCTTTTATTATAATTCAGTCCATAATAATATGTTGAAATAATCTTATTCTTAGATTCACAATCTCAGTGTGTATTCCATTCGACGCTGGTAACGTTTGTGGTTGCTCCTAAAGGAATCTTTAACTAGTTCGCTAACTATACATATTCTCATGTGTAGAGTGCTGTGAAATGAATAAAGGAACATCTCCCATATACAGTTCCGATTGCTATCGGACCCTCACGCCGCGCGTAAACTGTCTTCAAACAAACAAAAACCGTAAACGATTTAGAAATTCAACCGAACTACACAGGTGCTCGGGCGGCCGCGGAAAAAAGGCCCACTTTTGTTACACTGTATATAGGTAAGCGGTGCGGACCACGTGTAGGCGTGGGCCTGGTTGCGGTATCCCGGACCGAGGTGTAGTCTTCTGGGTGGTTGAAGACGAGGCGCGTTCATTTGCCTAATGGCTCGCCTATTGTTTCTGGACAGGAGTCTAGCGCTTCTAGACGGAAGATATATGTCCGCCGTGCCGGGATGTCCTCTGCTGGTCCATGCACACATGCTGCGGTGTGGACTTAAATATGGGCCGGATTAATTACCGGAGTTCATTCGTTATAGTCGACGGTTATTTAGATTTTATTTATATGAGCATAATAGGTGCATACCGAGGCAGTAAAATTACTTTCCGGAACACATACCACAATAACATCCATATTCCAGATAATATTCGTTAACAAATGTCACTGTGTAGCGACTTTTTCATTGCATGGTACATTCACTCACTGTGAAGGTCCAACGTGTACGAACTGTTTTCGGCATCGCCAACTAATAGAAGCATACAAGTTGAATCCCTGAACACCTCTCAGGATATCAAGTTTTTATAATACAAATAATGATTATAAGAAGTAGTTAACTGGATTGGAACATATTTCTGAAAAAGTACTGCTAGCTTTAACACAAAATAGATCCCGAGACAGTTTGAATACCATTCAAATACCACCAAAGCCCTAATTGGATTTCAGGTTAAAGCGGCAAATGCATATATCAAAGTTTACTATATCAAATTTCACACAAATTTCAAGAAGTCGTTTACTCTAACGTCTATTGAAGATGGCAGCTTGCCCCCGAAATATATTTTTAAACATTCTAAAACAAAACTCGCATCGATAAGGCTGAAATGGCGATAAAACAAGTACTTCAGTATCAATTACTGTATTTAAACTATAACACAATTGTGTCCTTTTGTCATTGATGTTTAAAAGTAGCGATGAACACATTGGAATGGTGATATAATTTTAAAGGTATAAATCTTACATATCTGTACTATAATTATAGTAATCACCGACATCTTTCGACAATTGTTAGTTTCATGTCGATGCCTGCGAACCAGTTTCTCCGTAATTGTGCACCATATGTAAAAAGATGTAAATACATTGTTTAGAAGAATGAGTTGAATGCTATCCTTTTTTATAATTATAATTAGCCACTGTTTGACGATTGATAGTTTTGCATATTCGATCCTGGAACGCTGTAGTTTTACGTAACGGAAGTAGAATATTGGTACAGATATGTATTCGCAAGAGTGGCCTGTCATAGAGCTTTTGCAGTCCCGTACACATAAATGTAGACGCTTTATATTTAGTAAATTTCACAGGTAATTTTAAACTAAAAAAAGATTTACTGAACCATAAACTGCAGGTTGATGTCTTTAATGCAATAGTCCAATAAATCTTGTGAAATAAAGCAGTCTCAAATGTAAAGAAACATGTTAATAAATTTAAATAAAATTTTAAGTGGCCATGCAAAGTAAATAATTATATATTTTATAGCTCTTCTGGGTTCACAAACATAGGTTTTGCACAGAAACAACTTGGTATGCTGATAGACTTAAATTCTAGTCTAACATCTGAAAACTATATTAATAGATATGCTAAATAATAGCAAAAATAGATGCAAGTTAACTATAAACACCTGCTAAGTATCTCGATGGTAATATCTTTAAGGTCGGTTAGTATGTTTAATGGAAGAAATATACAATTACAGGCAAAAGACTACAATTAAATTTTATGGATTTTTAGAAGTCAGCAATTATCAATAATCAGAAAGGTCATTACAAAAATTTGAGTTTTATTAAAATGCATGTCTATGCTGTACTGTCTACACCTCAACCAACTGCAGATAGTACTATTTCGCTGTCATTACAGCTCATCAGTGCAGTTTAGGTCTAGTGTAGACAACACGGCATAGAACTAGTTTTGCTTATATACCAAAGCAATGGTATGATGAAAGTAAGGATTTAGGATGGCAATGCCATCTGTCAGCATTACACTGATATGATGACAAAGCCACCTAGCTGCCTTAACGGGTACTACTTCCTAAAGGAAGTGATCTGTAGCTTAACAATTTGGCATGCAACTGCATACTTCAATTTGACAGCAGGCCCCCACGGCATTTTTTGCTAGCCGGCAAGAACCGACATACATTAAAATCCATGTCTATGCTGTGCTGTCTATACCTCAACCAACTGCAGATAAATCTATTTCGCTATAATTACAACTCATCAGTGCAGTTTAGGTCTAGTGTAGACAACACGGCATAGAACTGGTTTTGCTTATATACCAAAGCAATGGTATGATGAAAGTAAGAATTTAGGATGGCAATGCCATCTGTCAGCATTACACTGACATGATGACAAAGCCACCTAGCTGCCTTAACGGGAACTACTTCCTAAAGGAAGTGACCTGTAGCCTGACAAATTGGCATGCAACTGCGTACTTCAACTTGACAGCAGGCCCCCACGGCACTTTTTGCTAACGGGCAAGAACCAACATACATTAAAATGCATATATATGCTGTGCTGTCTACACTACAACTGCATACTTCAATTTGACAGCAGGCCCCCACGGCACTTTTTGCTAACGGGCAAGAACCAACATACATTAAAATGCATGTATATGCTGTGCTGTCTACACCTCAACCAACTGCAGATAGTACTATTTCGCTGTCATTACAGCTCATCAGTGCAGTTTAGGTCTAGTAATGACAGCGAAATAGCACTATCTGAAGTTGGTTGAGGTGTAGACAGCATAGCATATACATGTATTTTAATGTATGTTGGTTCTTGCCCGTTAGCAAAAAGTGCCGTGGGGGCCTGCTGTCAAATTGAAGTATGCAGTTGCATGCCAATTTGTCAGGCTACAGGTCACATCCTTTAGGAAGTAGTTCCCGTTAAGGCAGCTAGGTGGCTTTGTCATCATGTCAGTGTAATGCTGACAGATGGCAGTGCCATCCTAAATGCTTACTTTCATCATACCATTGCTTTGGTATATAAGCAAAACCAGTTCTATGCCGTGTTGTCTACACTAGACCTAAACTGCACTGATGAGCTGTAATGACGGCGAAATAGTACTATCTGCAGTTGGCTGAGGTGTAGACAGCACAGCATAGACATGCATTTTAATGTATGTTGGTTCTTGCCCGTTAGCAAAACGTGCCGTGGGGGCCTGCTGTCAAATTGAAGTATGCAGTTGCATGCCAATTTGTCAGGCTACAGGTCACTTCCTTTAGGAAGTAGTTCCCGTTAAGGCAACTAGGTGGCTTTGTCATCATGTCAGTGTAATGCTGACAGATGGCATTGCCATCCTAAATTCTTACTTTTATTTGAGTTTTATGTTCAAACATCTCAAATTTGTACGTGCTACCTACTTTGACCACAATAACTTTTCCCTAACTGCTTCGCAAGATGAAATGTGCTTCCTATGTTTATTTGTATACAAATTAGGAAAAAATTACATTCCGTGCTTACATAATGCTATTATGGCGGCGTTTAAAGAATTGCAACTGCCATTTTGATTCTTAGGGAAAGATCATATAAGTGGTTGACAACAAACCATCTAACTTCACGTATAGTACAGTTTATTTAACAGTGCGTAATATGGAATAATTACTTACTTAATTAATTGATTAAATGCATATAGTAAGCTTGTTTTTAACAAGTTATGCTTAGTAAGAGATAAGTCAAACCGACAAACCTGCATGTCAGAGAAATAATCGAATACATAGTATATAGAAAACGCAGACGATTGAAAATAGCAAATCAGACCTACCTCAAACCAAGTACACTATCATGTCCCTTTTATTATGTCAAATAAATAAAAATGTAAGAGACAAAATGATCCAGTCGATTCGGTAACGTCTCAGAAAAAATTTGATTCAGGAAATAATCTTAACAAATACAACTCAATCTTGATAAATTAGAGATCATTTACATTGTCAGTGTAGTGTTCCAAAATATGACTAGACCAAATTGGCATTATTAATTTTAGACAAAACCCCTTGTGCTACAGCACTCGGGCACTTGTCAAATTTTTAATGCCAGTTTGGTCGAGTCAAATTGATGACAATGTATATAGTAGACTATTTATCAAGATCTTGTGATAATACCGTTGAATAAAGTCGAGTTAGCTGCAGACACATTGAACGATTATTGAACGAAAATAGATCCTTTCGTAGAACTGACGTAGGTAATGTTAACATATTACAAGAAATATTATAATAGTGATACCGGATTTCTATAGGTAATACGAGTTGATAGTATTAAACATAACGCATGTGGATCGTGTCTTTGCGTTTGTGCATCTGACATACATCATGTGAAAAATTACTACTTCATTCGAATTTTAGTCTACATCTGAAACCATTAGTGCCGATTAATGCAATATAATTTTAATGTGAGAACGACTCCGATGGGTTTCTCAATCCTTAATTGAAATAATTGACTACTTCAAAGAGTTTCGAAAACAACTGAATAATACAAATGGATGAAGCTACGTCCGTACATAAAACATGTTAATGTCTAAACAATTTGTCCCAGAAGCCCTGTACATAATTTACCAGCTTTGATGAATACAATATCCCTCGAAATGAACAATCTCTTTGTATCAAGTTACCGATCATGGAAGTTAACAATGCCTTTGAACTTTGAATGCAGCCGCTGCCTCTAAATACTTTGCTACCTTCAATAGCACACAGTAGCAAAAACATTCGAACTTTGAGAAATAATCAGTGGGCTATTAACACCGTATCACGTAACTAATGTGCTTTCAAAAAGCGAACGTCTTCATACAAAATGGCCACCCATATTTAACAGGTCGGTAATTTTTTACACCAGCGCAATAAAGGAGCCCGGCATAATGGACCTTCGATCTCGTGTGATCGCTGGTGTTTCGTACAATGCTTTTGAAAAACTGTAACAATCAGCGGCGCCTCGTGACCCAAAGGTTTTTCACATGTTATAGAATGTGTAGGAAAAGTAGGAAACTATGTAAGTGTAAGATGAGTAGAAATTTTGAGCTTCAACAGGTATCCCTTTATTTAAATTAATCAAATCAAAACAAATCGGATTCATCGATATTTCCACCTAAAATTCGGTTGTGTTTAGCAAGTTAGGTTAATATGTAAATGTGAAATATATGTGGTTGAACATAGCAATATTAAATGATTTGATATAGTGAGATAATAACGTTTGGCAACACAAAAAATTCAGTACAAAAACAGACCACTAGCAAAAATATTAGATAGGTGTAACAATAAATACAACCATGACAGAATGATACGTAATATATAAATCAATATGTCCGAAAACTTTAATTTTGCCTTGCTGTAAGATAAAGTTCTTACGTAAGTAAAACATATTTACTACGTTTTAATCCCGGTACGAACCATGCACATAGCTAGCGCTGGCTACGGTTTTTAATGCTACAGCCCTACTCATCACTAAGAATAAATTATCATGCAGTGGTTTCAGACAAGTTTTTAGGTGGTGAAGGCTGTCTTCTATTACACCTATTCAATTTGGATAGAAAAATGTCTTTCTTTTAGTGCCGATACTGTTTTCAAAGTAATTTTAAGACAAATCTTTATTATTAACTTAGTTTTAACCAATCAGGTTTTAAAACTGAGAATTGAATAGATACATAAAAATTAGTTCTCACGGGCATTTTATCTGAACCTTCTAACTTACCGCGTTCTAAAGTGCAGTTGTGTAAAAATAAATTTTCTGTGTATTTTTTATATATTTCAATGTTGTAAATTTTGAATTGTGTTAAATATAGTGGTATAAATATTTTATTCTTTTTAACTTACTTTTGAACATGAAACGAAAATACCTACATACATAAGACAGCGGTGGCTTTACGAATTACGACGTAGGTTGTTACGGTCGATAATTACAGAGACCTACATCCAATGAGCTTTTGATGAGTGCACTGGAAATGTCCAGCGAAGAAAAAAACTGTGACACAAAACTACTGCGAATGGTTAATTCATGTCATACTTATTTTAGCTCAAAGCTGACTAACTCCTCTACCACGTATTAAAGATATACAGGGTTTCCCATAAATGATTTATGCAACGCAGGCGGCGTTGATTTTTGAATTCTTTATGCCGCCTTTTTGTAACTGTTGTCAAGCTACAATATGCACGGCGATAGTAGTTGAAGGTTGCAAATCAATGTCACACCACAGCTCCGAAATGTGAGCTTTCTGCAACCTTAAAGTTAATTATTCCACAAAACACTACATAATATGTTGATAATAAACACTCCCAAATATATCAAAAATTGCTAGATGACAAATATACGTCACTTTTCTGAGAGGCAGCATAAATAACATAAAACATAAAAACGCCTTATGTATCGAAAATGAATCAAGTTAGGCAACACGTCTTTGTGCCATTGAACTAAACTTGAAAAAAATTGTATTTTCTCTATCTCTTACAGTTTAGTCTGTATACCACAATCCAACGAAATTGTTCAAATTTGGGAATAAAAACACTGAATACAGATTACTTCAAATACTGTTTGAGACGTAGTATCAGCATTGAAAAAATGTATGACACATCAAGGGTAGTATCTACTTACTCGTATTTGTTTGTTAAGTATATTATTTATCAAACTGCGTAAAAGATCGCATAAAAAATAGTTTCCACTTTGTAGTTTGTTCTCGCCTCAGAGATGGCACTAGAAAAAATAAATAAAATAACTAGCTCTTATTATAAAATCTTCTATTGCAGTTGTTTGCCTCTTTGTCGCTTAATTTAAGGAGCCGAACATAACAATAAGCGTTCACCGGTCGAGATAATAGTTTCAAGTTGCTGCTGTTGCTGATAGACAGGGTGATGGCCGGGATATTTCGTCAGTCCGCATAAAAGTCAGCGAATACACGGGCGAGAAGTCTATTTGAATAGTGGTGAAGTAAGCGAACAAAGCGACCCAAGTGTTCTAGAGTGTTTTAGGTGCTAGTAAGTTAAGTGTAATGTTCTGAATGGTGGTTACTTGAATTAGAAGTGTTGGAATAGTGGTGTATTGTTCTAGTGGTGTTTGTATTTAGTGTATTTCGATACTAGTGCGTAAATAGACGAACTTATTAATCCCCAATTTTCGAAACCGAACACTTTACAATTTGTATGCACTTGCCTGATTTAACTACATGCATTTGTGAAATCCTAGCATAGGTTCTAGGTTGTTAGCTTGTTCCATCGTTTCGTATCAGTAGTGAGGGGCAGTGAAATTATGTGGCACTTTATAAACAACCTCGTCCGTCTTGATTGAATATGATTGGACTTGCTCCGTACTTACTCTGGAGTAATTCTTTACATTTTTATATTGTTGCTCTCAAAAACTCGTTTTACACTGCTATTACTCTTATTTAATACATGGAATAAAATGCCCTTGTTACAGTTAAAAAGCCCTACATTTTTGGAATACCCTTTTTCTAAGTGCTTTGAGGGACTGTATTTTGTATACCTAAATTAATCGAACTATTCAGGAATAAAATACTGAGGATGGAATGGTTAGCAATAACGTTTGGAGTTAATTAACTTGCTAAACGGAGTTCAGCGTGGCAGAGTACAGTGATCAAAATGTTCTCTAAGATGATCGTTATGGTCCATTTTATCCGCTGGCTGACCACTGCTAATCACAGAGCCGATGATTTTTTCCTAGTTGCGTAACGCATAATGGCGCAATCTGCAAATGGAACTGTTAATGGTACGTTTTGAAACAATTGAGGGTCTCGGCATTGTCCCGAGTGGGAGTGTAACCCGAAGGGAAGACATGAGAGAGGATGCAGCGCGTGAAGGAATCTACAATTACATCGGGAATGCATCATCGGGCAGGCTGCGGGCGGCGCTGATTACCCTAATCAAGCTAATCGAAGATTTACTGTAAATGCACATCGCGCATGCGCTTCGATTACGGTTCAAATTTAATTTTTCACTCGGGGCGATCGATTTTCTGCTTTGCATACCCCAAAGATAATGTATCGCTTTAATGTATATTTTTTGACAAGTCATATTTCATCCCATAACCGATGCTTAGGATGCAATTAAAAAAGATTCCACCGCTGCGCACACCTTCACAGAAAGCTTCCTTGCAATTTCAGTAAAACATTACAAACCAGGAATAACAATGTTTGTTGACTGCTTTTAAATTTGAAGAGAAAAGTATGTAAACATTATTGAAAATAAATTACCTACATTGCAAAGCTATCCATGTTTAAATAACATTTATTTATAAAAATAACAAGACGAAGATTTTTTTTTAAATCTACTTCACATTATTAAGATGCCCATTGAATATATTAATTAATATACTCTATCTATTATGATAACTAGGTATACTTGTAGGAAGTAATTTAACAGAAGCCAGATATTGTTCAAGCATTTTTCATAAGGATAGCCAATAAATTTTAAATGGAGTATCTTCGGGTAATAAGGCTCATGTAAAAATCTACATACATTCTTCGGTACAAAATTACGCTACTTTTTAACAAAATAATTTAGCCTAGTAATAGAAATTTTGCGAGACCAGCACTGATTTTAGCCCAACGAATTGGATTGAGGTGTATTGTAGAAGTCATTAGCCATTACTGCGTTTGGATGCTTTCGGCCAAATGAAATACGAAATGTTTGATTTTTTTTTAACTTTCTAGATCGTCTTGGTATTATGGGCAAAACGTTGGGCTACCACTACGACAGATAGATTAAAGAGCTATTCAAAGAGTGAAAAGCTGTCAGATTTTACAACCCAACTAATTCAAAAGCAGCATGCAATATCTTTGCTTGAGATAGATAGATCATTTTTGGTCACCATATTTGTGCCAATAATTCCATCAAGTGACCCAGACATTTAGAATTTTCCTTTGAGTATCATCATAACCTTGATACTGCTCTAAGTAGTGTAGTCTCAAGTGACATAAGCTTATATCCCCCAATTTAACAATTAGTATTATTGTAGGATATACCTTTTTCAAGACGCTGGTCTTGGTGGCTTTAAGTTCCGACTAGCTACATTCCCACTGTCTATTAAGTATGTTTTGAAATACTCATGGATAATTTAATTACTTATATTTTATGCTAAAGCCGGATTATTTATGTATATGACATTTTGACATGAACCTTTAGGGCCCTTTTAAACTATTTCTTTCTTTTTTTATTTTGTTATATTGGAGTGAGGGGAAAATTGTAATCTGTGAAGTTATACTTTTTCTGGCAATCGTATCTTTCTGATTATACATAGGCTCTGAATTATGAATCATAGACACCTCGGATTACTAAGATCAGAAGATCTAAAAATTGGCACTGCTTGTTAGGAGTACCATCTCCTAATTTAACGCTTGACCACATCCATTAGTCGTTTCTTTTAGGAAATGTTGCTCTGATAACTGGTAAAGGTGTCTTTCATATCTCGAGGTGCTGAATAATTTAAGATATCTACCATACCCCTCTACACAAAAAATGAAAAAAATACACATAGAGAAGTAGGTAAGTAAATGTTCAAGGGGCGATCAGTCAATTTTAAATTTTACACACCAAATCGATCCAATGGCACTTCAAAAAATGTTCGAGGATTAACGTGGATCAAACCTTACCTTACTTTATGTTTCTTCGACTGCACTGAATATCTTGAATTAACAAAAACGTTTCAAAAATAATAAAAACATACACTAGTATCAAGAGACAAAAAGTTATCATGAAACTGAAACAATTCAGAATCTGCAGTTGCTGGAATGGACAGTTGATAACTTGTCTATGTCTTATCTATTGATACCAATCGCGTATTTGCTATTTTTATTAATTGTTGATGTTCAACAAGTCTAAAGTAATGCTAAAGTTAGCAAAAGCCGATTTTTTAAAAATATAATATTGACAGTAACAATTCTCAAACAAGCATTATGTGGTGACTAAAGACACTTTAAGACGTATTTTGTTTTATTTGAAAATGTGATATTTATCACACGTTGAATGATCATTCTACAAGTTGTGATTGTCTTTCTCATTTAAAATCTGGAGTTACGTTTCAGTTTTTTTTTGAAATTTTTGCAATTAACCCTTATTTTGAATTTTATGCATTACCTTATAGACACTCTGTATAATCCACTAGTCATGGCTTTTGAGAAAAACAGTTTGAAGTTAATTTTGCATTAAATAACGTATTTTGCATTGTTTGAAAATGAATGTAGATTCCTCCTGTTCAACAGGCAGCTGACGAGTAACGACCACATACAGAAGTGAATGATGCTGAGGCAGTTTGTAAAGCGTAAAAGAAACGTAGTGAACGTGTGGAAGTATGTAAGTTGACTCAGGTAAGAAGAAGTAGACTAGTTACGGGACGCCTGTCAAGATAATAACCACGGCGAAGCGGGCTGCGGAGCGGGCGGGACGCGGAATCTTATTAAATTGCCCGGGCGTCATATCAGGCCGAGGCTGCGTTACCAGGGAAACGGCCGGGACACTTTGAAAGTCTAATGCATACATCTCACACTTGGAGAGCGGGGGAGGGGGCGTCATTTTGTTTTCACCCATTCTTCTATTATAGAACTCGCGCACTGTCTCCGTTTTTAGTCCTTTTTACATTCCGAGTGTCGCGCGCCGTAAGGGGTATCGAACAGGGGGCGCTGCCGTCGTGTGCTGCTGCTCTCCACCGGAATGCCGAATGGGGGTGTGGGGTCCAAAACACCTCCGTGCCGATGCTTGATACACTGTTTTATTCATGTGCTTCTCCTGCAGTGCTACGCTGAGTAATAGCGCCGAAAACATTATACAGTCGATCAGAGGATTGGCGAAATGAAACACTATATGCATTGGGACGCCTGCTGTTACTGTTGACTCAATACTACAAGTCTCGCGTGTTATCCATAGTCAGCATTTGATATACCTTCAGGTGGCTTTCCTAATATACACTTCGTACCTATTCACCTTTTTGCAGGTTACAATAATAAAAAAAGAAACATTATGCTTGCCTTCCTCTTATGTTGTTAGATGCCAGTTTCGGCGCTGAACACATGTAATTTAAACAAGGAATAGGTTTAAACAAATTAGTAACATGGGTAAATGCAACATATATAACTGGGTCAAGTATTCTTAGCTCAATTACCCATGTTTCTTAAGTAAATTGGAATATAGAAGGAAGTGTTTCCTCAGGTTTTTTATGAAGAAAAGGTCATTTTATAAAGCAATTTCTTTAACACCCCAATGCTTTAAATTTACAGACTGGTAAACATGTTCTTTTAATAACTCCGGGATTTATAGTAATCAGTTCGTTCTAAAATTACTTGATTTACACATCTTGATGCAGGCACATTTTGGCTACTTATTAATTACAATAGTACTACCAGTGGCGTACGTAGGTACCGGTAATTACTTTAATATTCACATGAAAAAATATGCGCGCCATTTATATAGTAAGCTGAAATTTGTCACTTTATGTCACATCAGCAAGATTAAAGCCCACTTGAACAAATCATGGTTAACCAGACCCCCACTGGTTAACAAGCATGCAGTTGTCATGGAAACACTTTTTTTAAGCGCTTCTCATTGGTACTGTCTGTAGCTACAGCTGGTTATCCACGCTTTGTGCAACAGGCCAACAGGGTCTCAAAGTTATGGATTTCTATTAAAATTGTAGTAGCCTATGGAAAGTTTTGTTTTATCAAAACTACTTCTGTCATGTTCTGCCACAAAAACTAGTTGTGAAATTGCTAATCAGCGCTTCAAGATAGTTAGCGAGTGACCATCTAATATTATTTAATTAACGTTCATAATTTTTGTTGCCATTTTAAGCACGTGCTTATTATCATGGACGCTTTTGCACGCGACGGAAGGATACAAATATATTTTTAAATGGCATTGTGAATGAAAATTCCCTTGATGCAAGGATTTTGTACGCGGAACGTTCCCTTGTTCTGGGCTGTTTTTTAAAATCCTATTTATACGTTTTTAAGTGATTGAGGCCCTTGAATGCTCGCGGGGTTAATCAGTAAACAAAAAATTAACGTGCTAAAACGGCAGGAACAATAATCTTAAAAGAAAATCTGCCCGTCTTAACCGGTGTCAGTCATAAGAAAGCTCAACTAGTTTAATAGAAGCAGGAGAACAACACACATGTGTGTATTTGGTCTGACGGAATAATTTTCATTTTCTTTTAAATATACTTGATGGAATTTTGATAATTTTTTACTGAGTTGTTAGATGTCTGGCACATGATGTTTCATTTATTTGATCATATATTTTCGCCAGATATAAATTCACTAGTTTATTTTGGGTCAATCAAAACTGCAAGTAAACTTCGGTATCGCATTGTAAAGAAATCTGATACTGTTACTGTTTCTACTACTAAGAATTTTTTGAACGTTAGAAGTTAACTGAGACATCGAGTGGAAGGTTGCACAACATAATTCATTTAATTTTAATTAAATTGTAGTATGAAATAAAAATAAAATCATTGTTTCATAATGTTGTTACGAAAATTAAGTTTGAAATTACAAGGTAATGGGTGTTCATAAAAAACGGGTCAACCAAGCCATGGTTTTCTCTTTCTAATGCGAACGTAGCACCTACTGTGTATTAGTTCGTATAATTTGATGCATGTTTGACGTTTGGCCCATTGACATAGTGCTCGTTTGTAGAATTCATGCTATTACTAATAGGTACCGTAGATTCTAAGAAAATGTTTACAAATCTATAGCATCAGTGTGTTATTAGGTAGGCAAACATGCATAACATAACCTTGCTCGTTTGACAGTCGACACAAGTGACAGCTTGTTGCACAACCATCCTGACCATGTGTGAAGTATCAGAGGCTTGACTCGTTTTTTTGTGAACGTCCGTTATTATTTACTAACGCGACATTTTAAATAATATAATAAAAATGCTATGGTTCCAAGTTTTCATTTTTGTTACGTATTAAATGAAAATTTCAAAGATTGAATGTGCAGCACATATTTTTTCATTAGATTATTTAGGTAGCTAGTGATATGTTAGTACATGGTAGTATAAACCTTCCTCAAGTTGTTTGAATCACAGCAATTTTGTTTGCTTTTAATTTAATAAAAGGAAGCTTAAGGATAAAGAGTAAAAGAAAACCTTAACGATCAAGTATTTAAAACGCAATGACATTCAGGTCATAACTGTATATGAACTTTTCTTCATAAAATCATTTCAGGCTGCACTTGCTTCAACAGCTAGTATATCAGACTTTAGTAGTGTTATTATCTACTCGTATTACTGCCAGATTTAACTATAAGAAGGCATCAACTTGCCGGAATTTGCAAAAGAAAAAATTTTTAACTTTAAGTTAAAAATTAACTTGTCAATGATTTTTTTTCAAGCCTTGGAATGTTCCCACCATTTCCACCACAGCTTACAAAACAGAAAACAGCGTCAAAACTTTGAAAAGCCATTTACAATTTTAATTTACCTATATGTTGCAGTACTATTTCTAAAAAGAATAATGAATAACAAAATGCACTTAAGTGATATGGAACTTTTCCTTCTTTATGTTAACAAACCAGGGTTGTCATAGTTAAGTTCAATCATGTCTGCTTAAAAAATATAATTACAAAAATCTAATTAGCAATCTCATCCACAAGTACAATTATCGAGAACTTGAAAGCTCCGCGAGAGCTCCTTAGGCGAGAGCGACCCTATACGTAACCGCCGTTAATTATTCTCAATCACGAATTTGCTTGAACGTTTTCACTTATCCTCGCCTTAGAAGGGTAAATTATCTGGGCGCGAAGTAGCGGCGGCGTTTCTTTCGCGTTTCCTAAGACAGAATGGCATAAATCACGCGCGCGGACATTAATTAGGCCGGAGACACGACGTAATATGTAGATGCACGTCCAGATTAATGTTATAGAGCCGGATTATTATTTAAGATTTTTGCGATCATTGTGCACAACCCGTTCTCGGCTTTCTATACATGGTAGCGAGGGTAATATGACGTATGTATGTGTACTCTAGATCCTTATCTGTCTGCATTGCTCGGGTTGTGCTCGTACCACCTCCAACACGCGCACCTGAAGCGCGAACACCGTGCTCACATGATTCCTTCGTTCTCATGCTAACGAATCCGGGAACACAATTCCTTCTTCGATTTTGCGCGTAGTAGTATAAGTAAGAAACAAAAATGGACCTACCAACAGTCGTACAGATAACTGCATATTGTTTCTTTTTGTTAACTACCTGCTCCGTATTTAAAAAACTATATTTTGAACTGGCAGTTATTAATAGAATGGAATTGGTTCATTAACTTATGTTATCTAAACAGTTTACTGTATAAAATAATTGTTATAACAATACAATGTTTATGCGCCCTTTCGGAATGATCAATGGAATGGTCAATGAAACTGACACTTGAATAAATAACATAAAGTCACTGTTTCAACAATTGTTCACTTTAGATGGTCTTTCATAAGCTAAGACGTTCAGAAAACACTTTACTTTTAAGATTATAAATATTATGTATCTACCCCACTTAACAATTTACAATCTGTTAAATATATATCGTTCAGCAATTTTTGGTGATTCGCCAATGCGTTTTGTCCATCTAAAGGGTGTTCAAATATTTAGCAGCATTTAGTGTAATCAACAAAATTAATAACGTTTACATTTTAATAAATATCAAGTATCTAAAAAAAACATTGAAACACACCAAGCTTTACAGTCTAAATCATAAACTGTGTTGTTATTTATACTGTATTTCTGCCATATTACATAGTAATCATTATGAGGACACGAGTATTTAATGACTGTTCCTGAAATAAATAATGACGATAATGACTTTAAAATTCTAATGGCATTCTAAAACTTGTCGTTTGAAATTAATAAATGCCAATTTTTTCGTGCATGTTGAAAAATGTATTTTTCTCCAAAGAGGAGTTCGCAGTTTTATCAAAATGAACAGAACTGAATTAAGAGTTGTGAAAACATATTTCCGGAAAAAGGGCTTATTACCGTGATAAGTTTAGATACGGTAGAATTATTATTAATCAAGAACTGGTGACGGGATGTTAAGCTAAGGAGAGCGGTGATTGCTCCGCCCTACAGTATATGTCATTCTTAATGGTGAAGGGGAAATAATCGCCTGCAGATTAGGCAACCAAACTGACGAATGACCATGCATGACTTTCCTTTTATCGATAGTATCGAAAGTGCTCGAATCAACGCAAAGGTGATCGCAGGTGCTAACCCTCCCACATAAAAGCAGGACAAATAGGGAGCGAATTCAGTATAATTTAAAAAACGGCAAGTTAAGAGCAACAGAATAAGGCAATCCTAGAGTTATAAAGTGTTTTAAAGTGACTACAGTTAACTGCAGTGTTCTAAATAGTGGTTAATTGAATTAGTAAAGCTGGAAAGCAGTGCCCTGAAATAGTGTTCTTTGAATTTTAGTGTATTTCGGTAGTAGTGCGCGAACAAAAAGGTTATGTCATATATTCGCATTTTTTCGAAACCGTAAAAATGGCGTCAGAAGTGGGATTGCGGAGTGGCAGTTAAGCGAGTCAGTAATGTATTTCGATACATGCCAGTAATAAGAGGCCAATCTATAAAAATGGATACGTAATTATGTAGAAGAGCTACTGGATCTTCTGAAAAGAATGAGCACAGCCATAGTATACAAGAAAACGTGACAAGAAGAAATGGAAAACGAACTTAAAGCAACTCATGAACAAACGGAAAGAAAACTAAAACCACTCCCAGTAACGGGAAGCARCAAGGCTAACCACGAAGGCATGATAGGTAGTTATTGGTTGAGACCTACAAAATCCAGTTTGAGACGACTGGTAAGGCAAATAACTGAAGAGTGTTCTGACTTGGGAAAATCGCCCCTGCAGATTAGACAACCATACGTATGACACGCATGACGTTCTTATCGATCGTATCGAAGGTCCTTGAATTAAGGCGAAGATGATCGGATGTTTGGAAGCTATAGACTAATAGTGAAGCTAAGCTTATATAGCGCGCGAAAGTCAGTCTGATTTGAATTTGTCAGCTGTGTCGACATCGTAAACACATCGCTTATTTCGAAGTTTTGCACTAGTTTATCCTTGATGGAACATGAAACAGTAATGCTTCTGTAAGTGTCGAACGTGTACCTCTAGTGTTTCAGGCAAAAGCCTGTAGTTGTGGGTTTTATACATTTGATACAATTTTATATATCTCCTCATACTATTCGGACGATATTGTCTAATGAGCATACAGGTTGTCACTGAAATTAATAGTTGTCAAAAACATGTTCAGAAGGAAGCGCTAAATCTGAACTGATGACATATAAGGTATATATAACTTTCTAATTGTTATTTAAAATGCCTATACTATTCCGATCGCCTTCAAATCACTGCGGCGGAAGCCATGAAATACGTATTAAGATTACGTATATATGAGTGAAAAATCTAAAATATAAAGCTGTTGAGAATTCGGTAAAAGCTTGGTATGAAAAATAGAGTACAGAGTTTTTAGCTCGATACTTTTTTAACGCTATACAAGTGAGTCAACATTACCAAACATACAGAAAAGCTGACATTTATTGAGTGCTTTAAATATACGAGTTCTTAGGTCGTTGTTGACATTCGCCCATCCATTAGTAATTATTACTAATTCAGATCATAAAGAGTTTCTTTTTGTTTTTCCGCGCAGTGTAACATTTTACTAATGTGGAGTATCCCAATTGTAATATTGTCATTTTTACAACACCTCCATATTTAAAACAAATTCAAAGGTAAAAGTGCAAGTAGKKAAGTAAATGAGGCGGGCATTCGAAAATTATTGAAAGCTACAACTTGGTAATTGAAAGAATATCTATCGGATTGACCTAATCCTTTAACTTAATTTTAAATCTACCCTCATTCATAATGTTTTAGTACACAAGTATCATAGTTGGCATTTTCTTTAAAAAAAATTTAATTCACTTGCAACAGAAAAAGTAGTTTGTGAAGCATGCACATTTTTGTTTCTTATTTAACGACATCGACTCGATGCATAAGCAGAACATGGTAGGTACCTATTATCACAATCAATTTCCCATAAATGTGGTAGATGAAAACAGATTATATAAAACGCTTCAAGAATTATCGTAGACTCGCCTGATTGAGTTATGTTATTGAGGTATATACCTAACATAGCAGTATAGCACCCATTTTTCTGTTATGTGAAGACTACAACACCAACGAACTGCAAAGTATGCACGAATCCTACTAGCAGAAGCATCCAATTAAAATGACGTAGTGCGCCTTTCACCAGGTGCGCATTAGTAACGAAATGAAACTGGAGTAAGGAATAAAATATCCACGCCTCGTGCAATTGAGCGATCCAATGGGCGCTACACACTTTAAGTAATGAAAAAAGAAAGTGCGTCACACCACTAACGAAAGAGAAAGAAAACCTGGCGGTTTTGTAAGGAGGCGGTGTGATTAGATTACTGCAATTACAGCCAGCAAAAACGATCAGAGGTTCTTGTCCTCAGCAGAGGAGTATTGGTCTGTGATTACTACGTTTCAAGGACACGAATAATTTAATTCATAGCCGCTCCCAGACGTTATGGAATTTTACGTCACTTAACCACTAAAAAGTGGAACGATATAATTCGAAATGACCGAACAATAAACAGTTCTTTCGGTGGTTCATTTCTTTACGTTCAAACAGCGGTTTTTAAGTTAATGTTGTGTTTTATTGTAAACTGAAGCAGAAGGTGTATGGGATTATTGTTAAAACACACATTATGCATGTTCATCGAAAACCGAAAGCATGTCTAACACACATGCATAAAGCGATTAACAATTTACAAAATAAGATTAGTGAAAAAGATTATAAATATATTCTGGTAAACAATACTGAGTTACCGAGGTTACATCGAAGTACTGTAACCAAGTTATACAGGGTGTGGACTACAACTAATTCCTCGGTAAGTTCTTTATTTTTGCAGAAACGAAAAATATTTTACATAAAAGCTTTATTAGACTATTATAATTATTTTTACGGATGGTAAGCTTACTTCTAACTCAGAAACTGCTTTTTAAAAAGGAAATACCCATTCTTTTTAATTAAAGTTATGTATTTCTAATGAAACAAAACAAAATGTATCCATATTGAGGTATTCCAGATTCAATGGCGACTGCTTTTATAATGTAAAAACAAAAGTTTTGTGACTGAAGTTTAATTTGGAACTTTCCAGTCTTTAAATAATTTGATTCTTTGAATGAATACCTATGTGTTTTTAACTTTTGAATAGAAAACTGGATTTTTTCTTTTGATGATATTATGTAGCTTCGGCATTGGTTTGAAATGACTTCGATATAAGTGAGAGCCAAGGCCTCAGCGCCATCTCACTTACATATATACCGCACGCTGAGGTTAAGGCCGCAGTCTGCTTTGGTCATTGGTAAATGTACTCGGTATCCCTACCTGAGGAGCCCAAACAAGGGCAGAAAAGGCGCGGGGCCCGAGTAGATTGACCAGAGCAGATTTTTAGTAATTTACATGAAATACTTCGAATTATTTGAATAAAATAACAAATATGAAATATTTCCAATAAACCTGTTTGCCTCTATCGTCAAATTTCTTCTGTTTTTTTTTCAGTTCGTTTGCATTTAGCTTTAAAACTTTTTCGTTACATGAATTTGATCAAATACTGATACAGTTGATTAACTAGGTTTCTGCAGGCCGTTGTGTAAGAAAGTAACTTGACCGCTTCTTCATTAAAAAAAAAACAATACAATAATACCACGTGTAATGCAATGTGCAATGTGTATTTTTGCTATTATGGAATAAAAGCAGTTATCTAATAAATACCTAGTGTCTGGCAGAAAAAAAATAACATAGTAATACATTAAATTTAGACTTATTAATTAATTAAAGGAAACGAAAGGACTTTCTAGTTTATATATGTAAATTTTATAACGATACTATCAAAATTTATGGACGATAGCATTTTTAGCTCTATCGCCAAAAACACAATTTCTCAAAATTTTCAACTTACTGAAATATCTTTTAGTATTTACAACGGTTATCGGTAAGGTAAGAAATATTAAAAAAAAACGGTGACATAAAGCCACATTATTGAACAATTCTTTTAAAATAGCGCCTAACTGGCATACCCCTTTCAGCAAATCTACCATAAACTGGCTTACAAAATTTACCGAAATATATTCAGTATATTTGTTGCGTAACTACTCGCAGTGTTTTTGCAGTTGCTCTTCCGTTCTTGTCTAGTACAGTAACTCAGTTACGAAAATGTTAAGCCCAACTAACAAAAATAGAGACCTTTCTGGATGAAAAGTTACCTACAACAGTATATGAGGGATTAATGTGAAAGGAGGAAGATTCAGTATTTCAAGGAATTGTTCAAAATGACCTCCGTTGTTTTGAAGGCATGAACCGGTTCTTTAAAATTTCCTTCAACGTTCTGAAGTATTTCAGGAGGAACATACTGAATACAACTTGGATTCCATTTCTCATTCCATTAGGTGCAGTTAGAAATAAAATGCAGCTGCGGTGTCATAGTTAGTGAATTGGTAAGTCCATCCTGACCAATCCACATGTTCAGGAAAAACTGCTACTGTGATCCACACATTGCGTGAAAAATTGACCTATTAAGTGTTTCTCTTAAAAGATTCGGGCTCCGTCACTAAAAAACACCAGCGATATTATCTATCCACCTGTGCCTACATCAGGTAAGTGTACCTAATTGTTTGAAAAATTATAGCTTTTCTAGATATTTTCTACAACTAAACTTCCAGGGTTTTTAAATCTATCCAATATTTACTGGCGAATTTTGCTAGATAGTCATGAGCTAGGACGATTACTTAAATTAAGCACATAATTTCCAAGTCCCCGATCAATTTTAGGCTCATATTGTTCGTGTTTGTTAAACTTGGTTCACCAGTTCTGCTACTTGTTTTTTCTTTCAATATGTGCTAAAATATTTTGTAGTAGGTCAGCGGTCTAATTTGAACATTATGCCCGTTTTCTATCGCAATTTGATGCATTGTATTTCATAGCTTAATAATAATATTCACGCTGCATATGCATACGAGCAGTGTTTTCATCATCGCTTTCAAATTTTGATGTATACCACGCGATAGCTTCTGTGGTAGTAATAGTAAGCTATGCACGTATTCGCCGTCTGTACGTGTCACTCGGAACCGTTCTTGACATGGGCACAATCGTAGTTTAAAATTACCTTTCATATTTGGATATAAATTGCATACCTACAACTCGACAAAAATAAATGCCATGCGCTTGCACCGAAATTGCATGCGTGCGAGCGATGGAAGACGAATTCAATTATCTTAAAGAAATGAATGTCTGTAGTATTGAGCCCTGTATGAAATTATATAAAGAAGCTTCTATAGCGATGTGTATAAGATGTAGCTGAAGTAAAGTTAATTGAACAACATAAATACTTTAAAGCAATTTCAACCTGTGCAAAAATATGCAGCTATTTATTCATTTATGCTTAGGACCTAAATATGTCTTTTTCTAATGTCTATTTTTTTACTAAACTGTTCTTTTACAAACTGGTACTTGATAAGAGATGGCAATAGAAATTATCGCAGTTTGTCTACTTATAAGAGCCGTGATATCAACCTCAAAAGACTAATAAAATCGTATCTCATTAAAATGGATGGGGTAAAATGCTATAAGGATAAACAAACAGTCCATATTTATTTGCTGACGCGTCATGCGACATCAAACAAACTAGTTTTAAAAGCATTACTCAAATTTAATATTCTTGACATGTGTTACTTTTATATATAATATCTCACGATATAATATACAAATTGTACAAGAAACAGATACTTAGTTGTGAAACTATAAAACTGGTTTAAATATTATGAAAAGTTGTAAATGCTTTGTCATTAAAGGTTATCACACAATGACAATGATCGGATATACGTACAGGGTATCGTAACAAGGTCGGTAAGCAGCTGTATCACTTTTGATTTGTCTTAAAAAAAGTTGATAATTACAAATATTGTTTGTATTTATTACTTMTGATTCAAGGTAGATTCTTGAAATAAATGGAAATGAATTATACTGCTAACATTCAAATATCTGGAAAAGAATGCAGGGTAGGAAGTAAACCAAACTATATACCTTTTTATAGCAAAAGGGAGAAACAGATACAACATCCAGAAAATATATATATCTAAGATGTTGTAAATCGCGCTAAACATGGAGCACTTTGAGTGGGTTGCGTCAAAAATTTAAAGTACTGAAGTCCTATTATACACTTCATTTGTAAGCTACTTTTGTTATTTGATAAAATCGTTTTTTATTACAACCTTACGAGGTAACCATAAAAAAGTCTTTCAATAATCAATACCAAAGCAATGGAGAACAATAAGCCATGGCTGGAGCCCCATCGGGTACAAGTTATTCCGAATATCTAAACAGTGAGGTGCGTCTTTTTTTTAATTTATGTTTGGTATTTTTTCTGCTATTAACTTTTGCTATTCTACATAAAATAAATTAAGCAACTTCCATAACCAACTTACACTTGTAACTTATATTTCTTTAAGGAACTATTTACATTACGCTATGTTAGAATCCGCACTATTTGGCGCCAGAATATACAGGGTTTCTATAAATGATTCATGCAACGCGGGCGGCGTTGATTTCTGAATTCTCTGGGCCGCCTTTTTGTAACTGCTGCCAAGCTACAATATGCACGGCGATAGAAATTGAAGGTTGCAGATCAATGTCACGCCACAGCTCCGAAAAGTGAGCTTTCTGCAACCATAAAGTTAATTATCGCACAAAACACTACAGAATATGTTATAAATACACACTCCCAGACGTTTTCTCTTATTAAAATATATCACATAATTAAACAATCGACAGATGACAAATATACGTCACTTTCCTGAGAGGCGGAAAGTTGATTTAATCGATAATTTCCATTGGATGCATGAATCATTTATAGAAACCCTGTACAACTACAACAATGTATTTATCGAGGACGAAAATAAAGCAATTGCTCACCATGTGTAGGAGAAGGAATGCGATAAGTTGCAAACGCATTAAATTGCTGCCAGAAAGAAACCAACTGAAGGAAGCCTCATAATAAATCTAAGGGATCCTCGACTTTCGGTTACTCCTGCTATAAATTCGCTTTAATTTTAATACTGATTAGCGCTCAGTCGAGATGGGTGCATGGTATACGACCCTCTTAAAATATTTCGTCTGTCAGAAGGCAGCGATTGGCGTTCTTTGCATCGTTAACTGGTGTGATTTAGTGTTTTGGGGAGCATTGTTTGCATAGTCATTACACCAGAAAATCTGGAAATAATTCCGAGAAAATCGCGCGCCAATAAAAAATGTCAAAACTGCAACAACATTTAAACATCGTGTAATAAAATAACGCCAGAGCATCGCAAACTAGCCCGGTAAGTTATGGCAGGCTGACGGTGCTAAAATCACCCTTAGCCCGTCTTACGTAAGCTGTGGTCGGCTCCGGTGTAATAACATAGCTCGTAAAATTAACCTTGTGTACTGCACAATGCAATGCTTGAAAACGCATAAAAGTCTACATAAATAGTCTCAGATATCCAGGTGGAGGTCCACCTCCTCCAAGATGCTGATGTTATTGCTTATTGGCATTCGCAATTACCCCAGGAATTAACAGCTTGGTGTGGGTCGCTCTAACCTGTCTCTCAATACCACAAGCCATTTGGATATTCAGGCTTGGGTCCGCGTGCCAAGAAATGGAAGGTTCAAGGGTCAGCCTCTCAAGCGTTGCACAGCTCCTGCGGTGGGATAATTATCTGTTTTACAAAGTAAACCTATAAGAACGGAAGGTGTTAGCATGGTTCTTATATTCTTCAGTCTCACTTTTAGTTATATGGATCGTTTTTTATTACGAAGCCAGCATTATTTTATCTTACATGTAGCTACTTTATAATTTTTAACACTATATACAGCATGTCCCGCCGAATGAACTTTTTGGTGAGCCTTGCGTAACATTTGGCTATAAAAATCGGACGTTCGAAGTAATATGGTACCTCCTAATACCTATATGCGATTTTGTCGAAGTTTCGAAAATATGCTCAAAGGGGTAAATTTGAATTTGAATGGAGATGAAGTTTTATCTTCGTTCAGTGCCCAGAGTAACCCTTTCAAAAAATTTAAATAGCAAGAGGAATCGAGCTGCACATCATGGCGAAGCTGATATGATTGTTTATTTTTTTATTCGAACGGCCTTTTTTTTGGACAAAATTGTCTAAATTATTGTGAGAGGAAACAAAAGTGTTTATGAAATCACAATTAAATTTAACGAATGTACTGTTTAAATTGTCTACCTCGAATTTCCATAAAGTAGCGCAATCGATTTTCAAAATATTGTCCAAAAACATTTCGCACATTTCCGGCATGATTAAATGGTACTTTGCAACAAATTTTTCTCGAAGCACTTGAAGAGATTCAGGTGGTGCAGCATAAAGCTGGCATTTTCAATGGCCCCATAAAAAGAATCCAAAGGCGTTACATCAGACGGCCTAGCTGGGTATTTGAAGGGATCTCTCCGGCACATCCATTATCCGCGAAAACGAACATCTAGGAAACAACATGCTGTTAAAAGACTGATTAAGGAGTCAATAAGGTCTTCTAGCAAATACAAATAAGTATCATTATTAAATTGCCTTAAAAAAGTGTCCCCATATTGTGATCGTCCGTTAAAATTTTGAGAAAATGCGTGGGTTGGTATCATTCCAAAAAACGACAATTACGCCTGTTTATTCCACCGTTCAATAGAGAAACAAATATTGTAAAGTAAACCTGGGGATCATTGCTCAAACGCCCAGTACTATTTTTGCAAAATTGAAAACGTCGATCCGGATCATCGTTTTTTAATTCTTGTATGAATGAAGCTAATGGTTCTTGACTATCCGATGAGCACTAACTTTGGGGAAGCCAGATTCTTGAGCAAGAACAACTATTTCAGTGGCGGTAGTTCGGACAGGACGTTGACGGCTATTTTTTTTTAATTTGTAACAGGGGCTGTTTTCTCAAATTTCACATTTCTGCACTATAAACTGTATTTTTATCATAGTTATTGAACACCAGTAATTTATACCATCAAGCAGAAACTGAGTAAATGATGAAAACTTTAGCATCTTCAGCCAAAATGCAAATACAAATAACATTTCTTAGTTCATTCGTATTACTAAAAACTTGTTTACAATTTGAACGGGTGTTCCGAGTGGACAATTGTAAAAATTTCAATGAGCATTAAACAATTTCGAGATTCGAAAAAAGATCCATTCCGACTTGAAAAATAAACGACTGGATACACAGTGTTAGCGCCAAATTTAAAACCTTTTGTAAGCACTTGTCATGCGCGCGCCGAAGGTAGAGTCAGTCACAATTTTACCGCCCGTGAAAAGAGTGGCTCTTTAGTTATCGTGCCTCCGATAGTTTTTCGTCAGCGAATTCCCAAATAAAATCTGACGGCGAAGAGGATTCCATTGGGTTTCTTCAATCCCTTCGTCCCTCCTCCTTTTGTCTAAGATTCCCTAAGAAAGAGAACCTCTGGCACCCACTGAATAATCATCAGGGTAAGTCATTGCCATTCAATTAAAAATAGTTCCCAAATACAGTCCACAAAATATTTAAAATCCGAACCGGCGCTCATAGAAATTACGCCACATTTTTGGCCCTTCGCGCTCGGATGGCAGTGCTTACTTAAATTTTGATTAATTCCCGTCGTTGCTTAATTAGCCGTATTTGTTTTCCATTGAGTATAGCTCGAGATTGTAGTTCGCCCAATTTTCCCATATCCAGTATATCAGTGAGGCATACCGCCTTTTTTGTCGCTCGGTAAAAACTTGTTTGTTGGCTCCTCTAGTGTTCAGTTTTACTTCTGAACGATGGCCAATAAATCGGAACGCAGGCTGTCAAAGCTTATAGCAAAGCGAGAAAATTTATTTCGTCGTACACAAATAACGTACGACGCAGCAAAACTTTTAGAACAGGATTTAAGTAACCAAACTAATTTGAAAAATTTTGAAATTCGTGTCATTACTATGCCTCAAACGATAACAGAGTACAATAATATCATTGATGAAATCATTGACATTGAACAAGAGCTTTCACCCGATTATGTCCCAAATTATGCCAGTCTTGAAGCATTTCAAGAACTTTGTAATCATATTAATTATATATCGAACAAGATAAAAGGCAATCAGACATCTACCAGTGCCGTCGAGTCGCGTGTTAAGTTACCTAAAGTTGAACTTATGAAATTCAATGGTGAAGATTTATCTTTATGGCCGCTGTTTTATGAAAACTTTAAAAACTTGATTCATTTTAAAGAGTTTTCTAACGCAGAAAAGCTCCAATATTTGCTAGGTAGTTTGTGTGGAAAATCATTAAAATGTGTTTCGTCTATTGAGCCCTTACCAGAAAATTATGAGATTATCTGGAAATTATTAGAGGAGACTTATCAAGATCGTAAATACTTGGCTGCTTTGTACCTTGATAAATTGTTGTCATTTCGCCCTGCTTCTAGTATCCAATCGCACACTTTGCAGACATTTCTAGAACAATTTGATACCAACGTTACCGCATTAAAGCGCCTAAAGTTAGAAAATTTGACAGATTTTATCTTTACCCACATAGCGATGTCGAAATTACCACAGGAATTTGTTAATACTTTCGAATTAGTTGAAAACGATGATGAAATACCTACGTATGACAAGTTTCTCAAATTTATTAAGCACCAAAGTAAAGTTTTACCCAGAAATGACAAGCAAAAGGCCGTTAGTAACATTAATCATAGATTTAGCAAAACCTTTGTGACGCAAAGTCAACCCAATAATCATTGTGTAGCGTGCAAGAAATCATTTCATTTACTCGTTGATTGTAAGTATTTTAAGGATTTAAACCCAGATCAGAGATTTCAGATCGTTAAAGATAACAATCTTTGTATTAACTGTTTTTCCAGTAAGCATAAATTATTATCATGTACCTCGAGATTTTCCTGCACTATTTGTAAATTAAAGCACCATACTTTGTTACACCGCAATACTCTTAAAGACAAGACTAATAACGATCTCCAAAATAGCGCTTCTTCTTCAAAAGATGTACAAATTCTTTGTAGCACAATATCGAAGTCTATAAAGCCCACTATTGTTCTTTTGTCTACTGCACAAGTAAACGTTGTTGACAGATGGAATAAAATGCAAACAATTCGAGTTTTGATAGATAGCGGTTCTATGTCCAATTTATTAACAATTGATTGTTGCAAAGCATTAGGCTTACCTTATGAAAAGATATCATCTAATATTTCCGGTGTTGGTGGTAATTGTCAATTAGTTAAAGGTAAATGTAATATAGTAATATCATCTCGTGTAGATCGTTCAGCCAAGTATGGCTTTGAAGTTTTGTTAGTAGATAAAATAACAAACCAGTTGCCAGAAGTTCCAGTTAAACTGAACTCGTTAGATTACCTCCAAAATTTACAACTCGCCGATCCAACTTTTCATATACCAGGGAATATTCAAGGAATACTCGGTGCCAACGTGTTCGCTAGCATTATAAGATCCCATCACGTAAAAGATTCTTCAACTACCGCACTGGACACCAGCCTAGGCTACATAGTAATGGGTAAGGCATCCACAAGTGAGGCTTTTATCGATAGTTTTTCCAAATCCAGTCATACATTTCTTGCGGTAAATCCCCTTGTTACAATACCCCGTGCTATTCATTTAACCACTCCAACTCGTAAAGAAGAAGATCCCATCTGTGAATCATTTTTTATACAAACGGTAAAACGTAATCCTGATACAGGACGTTATGCTGTTGCCCTACCCTTTAGCGATGATCCTGCGAAATTAGGAAATTCGTATTCTTATGCTCAAAATCGTTTATTTTCACTAGAAAAGCGTTTGCACAGAAACCCTGATCTTAAAGTTGTTTATGCCAATATCTTACGAGATTATATAGATCAGGGACATATGTCTCTGATACTAGAAGATGATTCAACAATGCCTTCTTACTATATTCCACATCATTGTATTTTCAAGCAAAGTTCGTCAACCCCCTGTAGAATAGTTTTCGACGCATCCATGAAAACTGAAAATGGGTTTTCTTTAAATGATATCCTTTATACAGGACCCAAGTTACAAAACGATCTTCTACGCATTTTATTAATGTTCCGATTATTTCCGGTAGCAGTAACTGCAGACATCAGACAAATGTACCGTCAAATTAATCTTATTGAAGAACATCGTCGGTTCCAAAGGATTCTATGGAGATTTGACGAGACCTCCTCTGTTTCCATCTATGAGTTAAACACAGTTACATTTGGGGTCAAATCTTCACCGTACCTTAGTCTTCGTACTATTAAACAGTTAGTTGATGACGAAGGAGCATTATATCCAGAAGCAGTATCTCTTGTGACCAAAACTTTATATATTGATGACCTGATTTGTAGCTTACCGGATGTCGACAATGCTGTTACAGCCCATTTTTCTCTAGTTAATTTGTTTAATTCTGGCGGTTTCCAAATGGTAAAGTGGATGTCTAATTCCTCCGAGTTTTTGTCCCAAATTCCAAACCATTATAAGTTGATAGAGAATTTAGATTTTGCTCGCGACGATTTGTGTGTGTTAGGCCTTTTTTGGAATCCAAGCACTGATACATTTTCTTTTAAGATAGACATGAAAATGGTCGATCCAACTAAACGCAATATGCTATCAATAGTAGCCCGCATATTCGACCCATTAAATTTCTTAGCTCCTGTTACTTTGTTTGTAAAGTTACTTATAAAAAGATGTTGGGCATTAAAATTGGATTGGGATGACCCTGCACCTAAAACTATCCGAGAATTGTGGTACATCTTCCAAAAAGAGTTGCATTTGCTTAATACTATCAAAATTCCCCGACATTTAAACGTGTTTTCAGATACCTTGATCACTTTAATTGGTTTTAGTGATGCGAGTCCGGTAGCGTATGGTTGCGTAATCTACTGCAAAGTTGTTTTGCCACAACAAATTCCCAAGGTATTCCTTTTGATCGCAAAATCTAAAGTATCTCCTTCACCCGAACTAACTTTACCTAAATTAGAGCTCTCTGCCGCCGCGTTGTTGGCAAAACAGCTAAGGTTCTTAAAAGATACTTACGGTGATCGCATTCACAAGATATATGCTTTCTCCGATTCCACTATAACGTTAGGATGGATTAATTCTCAACCTCAAAAATGCAAACCCTTCATTTCTAATAGAATCTCGCAGATTCATCAGAATATATCTCCTGATTGTTGGTTTTTTGTCCCTGGCAAAGAAAACGCTGCTGATTGTGTTTCCAGAAGTTTGACACCCTCCCAACTAGTAAAAAATGAAACGTGGTTTTCTGGGCCCCAGTGGTTGGGTTTAGATTTCTATCAGTGGCCTGTTAAAGCTGTTTCTGACTTGAATTCCCCTTCCATAACGGATGAAATCGTGTTCTTATTGCCACAGAACAAGAAGAATCAAGTTTGTATAACTTACTTAATCGTTTTTCTTCTTGGTCTAAACTTTTAAATTCAACGGTCTATGTTTTGCGTTTTTTGAAAATTTTGCCTAACCATAGCAGTATAAGCAATGATGATTTATGCGTTGCTGAAACATATCTAATTCGAGCAGTGCAGCAGAAACATTTTGCAGAGTTATACCTTTCGTTGGAAAAATCAACAGCAATTTTGTCAAATTCTAAATTAAGAAAATTACATCCATTCATTCATAACAAAGTAATTAGAGTAGGTGGTCGATTATCAAATGCAAATATTAAATTTGATCAAAAGCATCCCATATTATTACCCAAATCTGATCCGTTTGTGAGCTTGCTTGTTGATTATTACCATAAAAAATACTGCCACGCTGGAGCTCATCTTTTACAATCATTATTATACCAAAATTACTGGATTTTGTCAGCCCGTAGTATGATTCGCCAACGCGTTTGGAAATGCAACACTTGTTTTAAAATAAATCCTAAGCCTATTTATCCTTTTATGGCAGATTTACCCTCTGAACGTGTGAATTGCGCTAAAGCCTTTTTAGCGACCGGTGTAGATTACACGGGAGCATTTTCAATTACCATGTCTCGTCACAGGGGTGTAAAAAGCCAGAAGGCTTATATTTGTCTGTTTATATGCCTGTCTACTAAGGCCATTCATTTAGAACTGGCTTCGGATCTGTCCTCTGATGCTTTTATATCTGCCTTTAAACGTTTCATATGCCGAAGAGGGAACTGCGCTACTCTCTTCTCTGATTGTGGCACAAACTTTGTCGGTGCAAAAACAAAATTTGATGAAATCTATCAGTTAACTCAAAGTCGCGGATTCCAAGATGCTTTTCAAAGAGAATTAAATTCCTTCAAAATTACATGGAAATTTAATCCACCATCATCTCCTTGGATGGGCGGATTTTGGGAATCCAATATTAAAAGCGTCAAAACCCACTTGAGTCGAGTCATAGGAAACCAGATTTTAACTTACGAAGAGTTTTACACTGTTCTAACCCAGATCGAAGCAGTTTTGAATTCGAGACCATTATGTTTACTTAGTACTGATCCTTCTGATCCTGTTGCATTAACTCCAGCCCACTTTTTGTATGGATCGCCAGTAGCGTCATTACCCGTTGAACATTTTAATGACAAATCACCAAAGGGTTTACTTAATCGTTATAAATTATTAGATTCTTTAGTACAGCATTATTGGAAGCGATGGCGTCAAGAATACTTATTTACATTGCAGTCCCGTCAAAAATGGAATACAATAACCACCCCCCATCAGAAGGAATGATCGTTATTATTATTCATGATAATCTTCCACCATTGAATTGGCCTTTAGCTGTCATAGAACGTTTATATCCTGGCAAAGACGGCATTGCTAGAGTTGCCCTAGTGAAAACTAGGACAGGCTCTTACGTACGACCTGTTGCAAAGTTATGTCCTTTGCCGAACCAATAGAATTTATTCTAATAGGTTCAGATACTGGACTAAGAAATTTGTTTGTTAATTTAATTATTATTGGGTGTTTTTGAACATTAGATTTATTTGTTATTTCCAAAAGCAGTTTGGAATTAAGTTTTTTTTGGTATTGATTTTCCTCCTTTGAGTTTTTTGAAGCTAATTTTTCGTTTACATATATTTATCCTATTCATTTTTATTCGGCGGGGCAGGATGTTAGCGCCAAATTTAAAACCTTTTGTAAGCACTTGTCATGCGCGCGCCGAAGGTAGAGTCAGTCACAATTTTACCGCCCGTGAAAAGAGTGGCTCTTTAGTTATCGTGCCTCCGATAGTTTTTCGTCAGCGAATTCCCAAATAAAATCTGACGGCGAAGAGGATTCCATTGGGTTTCTTCAATCCCTTCGTCCCTCCTCCTTTTGTCTAAGATTCCCTAAGAAAGAGAACCTCTGGCACCCACTGAATAATCATCAGGGTAAGTCATTGCCATTCAATTAAAAATAGTTCCCAAATACAGTCCACAAAATATTTAAAATCCGAACCGGCGCTCATAGAAATTACGCCACACACAGTGAAAGCAGTGCCAAAATGATGTCACTCGACTCCTCTTGCTATTTAAATTTTTTGAAGGGGTGGCTCCGGACGCTAGAAAGATGCAGATATAAGTTTGAAAGCAAAATAAAATTTGGCCCTCTTTTAACTTAAAACTGATTTGTTTCAGCATTTTTTCCAAACCTGGACAAAATCGGATATTTTAGGTGGTAGAAATTTTAGTTAGGATAACCTGTAGAAGAAAACAAGTCATTACATTTTTGAAGTCTTGGATTCAGCGGTAAACATTCAATCAAGTCCTCTTTATCTACTGCTTTTAATAAATGCAAACTCTGTGCGCCACTGATACAATATCTTTTTTTTTCTTAAAAATTATTTCTGGAGTAATCTGTTAATGCACGCCTGGTGCAGGAATACCACTGACTTTGCCTATAATTTTCTTTGCAACGAAGGGTTTATAAATCTCACTGTGTGTTATACTCAGTATTGCATATCGTGCCGATAATATTCCAAAATGCATTTCGTAAGTATTCAATTGAAAGTAAATTGCTATTGAGAATTAGAAAGTTTTCAGAGTGTAAGACACACATATACATCACTTTTGTTTAATGTTTTAATGAATGACTTTCCAATCTTCATCGCCTTCTACGTTTCTTTAAAATGTAAGTGATGTATCTGTAGATAAGTTATCAAGGCATGAACGTAAAGCTAAAAAGTAAAGCCAAGAATTTTAACAGATACGGCTAACAAAAATGGACCTAAATTCGAGCCCCGCGACATCCAACGTACGGCTTTATTTTCAACCAATTTGAACCTCATAACCTATAATAAGTTACTTTGCCCTAAGAAACGAAATGTGTCGATGTGTGTGTCATCATATGACTTCGAGATGATACCAAAAAAGTTGTTAGAAGACGCGAAGTTTTAAATAAATAAAGCTAATTAGTTTTGAAACGCTTTATTTCACCTTAGTCTTAATATTGCGCACCTAAAATACCATTTTGATATATTAATTCTGCTAGAAATTAAGCCCTGTGACTGAACACAACAGCACTTACAACATAATAATTAAAAAGCCTAGAACTACAGCTTTAGCTCTTTTACTGCTTTTTTAATATACGGAGTGACATAATAATACAACCAGCATTACTTGTTTTATTTGAATTATATTTAATAAGTACAGTCAAATTGGTTTTTGTATTGTGTGTTTTTAAGTTTGTTATTAATTTTAGAAAATAGGCGTTAAATTCAAACTTTATGACTAAGTAGTTGCGGTGGCATTTCGGCATGCCTACAGAAAAAAGTCGTGCACATTTTCGTTAACTTAACGAATCTGATAGAAGATAATGTCGGTAGTGACAACAGTCAGGTGTGGTTCCAGGATGGCTAAACGGAGAGAGGTACAGAGCTTTGGCGAAGAATCTCAAAACGCTAAGATCTTCATATAATATTCTTGGTTCTAAGAACAGCATCACTCCTACCTGCCAATAAAGACGCTTGCAGACAAGTGATTTACGGAATATAGAATGCATATTGCGGTGCGAACTGTTTGCCGATAAACAAGAAGTTTTGGATAACACAGAGTGTCGGCGTAACCATGACGTAACCGAAAGGAGCCTGCAGAGAACGACCACAGTGGACCTAGAATGACACACTGTTGTTTCCAACGATGAATCTAGATTCTGTGTTGGTACATATGATGGCCAACAATACCTCACATGAAATCGATCACGACTGAGTTAATGACTAGACGCGTTAATGGGTGCATAGAGAACTATGGAGGCTCCTTCTATTATTATTCCTTTCAAATCATTCTTATTGTTTGCTTTTAGTCTGCCCTTCAATGACTTACTTACTTTATTCCAGCAAACAAGTACACAAGGCTTATTAGATAGTCAGTTATTATTGGGTGTTCTTATTTCTATGTCAGTCACCATATCCGTTGAGTTATCTTTTAATTTTTAGTGCTGAAAATGGAGACGAGATTAGAATAATAATATTAAGTTGAGAATTTTCCACTTCTGGTATTAACGTTCAAATGAGATTAGAATGGTCTTGTTTTTCTTTTAGTTACATGTTATGACAACACCTACATGTTCATGTTTGATATATCGCATACAGTGATCTTAACAAGTGCTTTAGACCGGTCTATTTAAACCTGTATTGTATCTATTTGAAAGCCTTATTAGGTGCCATTAAGCCATAGCTAAAATTAAAAGCTATGGGGCGGCTGATTAATCATTAATTGATTGTTCAGTACAAACTAAGGTTTTGTCTTTTCTTAAATATTATTGTACGGAAGTAATGACCAGTGGAGATAGCAAATGTTAAGTGGCAGTTTATAATCTATAATTTTTGTTTAAGTTTAAGCATGAACTTTATTAGGTACCTATACGTATAATTATACAATAAACTGAAAATTATGTAATGTAATTACGAGTACTAGGTGTTAGTGCACTTAGCGCCTGCGGATCAGACAACCAGACTGATGTTGAAGCAGTTGCCTAAGGTTTTTTATTCTCGTATGGTCTTGAAGGCTCTAGGCCAATTGTGAAGCGAACCATGACAAATAGAGCGCGAAGTAAACAAACAAAGAGACCCAAGTGTTATAACTTTTTGGAGTGATTGTAGTGAAGTGTAGTGTTTTGAATAGCGGTTAATTGAATTAGTAGTATTAAAATAGTAGTGTATTCAACTAGTGGTATTTAAATTTAGTTCGGTACTAGTGTACAAATAAAGGACGTTAAGTTAGAACCCGTACACGCAATAGTATTATAGAACAAACATTGAATATAAGATTATACACTTGAGAATATGGTCGCGTGTAATTAATTATTAAATGCTGGATTTGTTTATGGTTTATATGTTCTTTTGGGTTTACTTGTTAAGGTGGTGTTTCTTTGTAACAATGATTCTTTTGAAAACTGATCTTGTTTCCTACAGCTTCTCCACTACAGTTTTCAGCTGTTATTGAAGATTCCCATTCATCGAGCTTTTATAATCCAAGAAGGTCCTCACCCTTATTAGCTAACTTAGTAGAAATAAACGATCCATTTAACCGTAGGATTTTTTAAAATTTTAAATATTCAGCTTTCAATTCTAGCCCTTGAGAAGAAATTTGATGATTTTGCGTTAATGGGACGAAGACATAAGTATCTGTGGTACCTATATGCCTGAGTAATTAACGTCCTGTTTGGTCAATTAATTACATAGAGTGAGCGCTATGTGGGCCTACATGTTCGACATATTACCAGTACATCTCTCAAGGGGGAATATCTAGCTACAAAACTTGTTCAATTCAGACGTGCGGAAGAAAACTTCTCGTGAACTTATAAAATGAGAAAACATGTTGCAACTTTTATGAATCTGTAGTTAATGAGCGTATGTACTATTCCTGTTTTTAATTTTTCTAATTTCTATCCTCAAAACAAAAAAAAAGAAGTTTGAAAATTCGAAATTTTTATCCATCCTTGTCTCTCTTTAGCTTTAGTTCGAGACCAAATATGCAATTATTGAATACTAAAAGAGTGCGTCTATCCTTTATCTAGCTCACAAAAAAAATTCATTTAATTTAGTACAGAAATAACCCGGTAGGAAGTCAGCAGCGAAGCCAGTGATATATTGCTCGGCATTGTTATCGCGTACGAAATCAACTTTAGGTCTGTTGGTTATTTTTCCTTTAAGATGGACAACGCTAATGAAAAGAAGAATTACCGTAAAAGCAACAAAATAAAGTTGAAATTATTATGCAAACGATATTCAAAAATAGAGACAAAATCAAACATATTTAAGGGGCACTAAGTATACTTCCACTTACCTATTCTTTGACAATTCTGCATGTGTATGCAGGTGTCTGTGAACTTTGTATAAAAAATAAAATAGCGCGTTCTTTGAGTTCAATTATTTGGTTATAGATATAAGTAATTGTAGTGTAGTTGCACAAGCGTTGAAATAAATTCAGGTAAGAATCATACGTACATATTAGGTATATTGATAAATATCTCTTTATTTTCTTACCTCCTTTTTCAGTTAGTCAGATACATCGGATAAAATCAAAAATGCATATAACTAATCTTTTTACCTATCTGAGATCTAAAAGCCAACATACTCGTACACACATACGCATTGCGCACATTACTTGGGAGATCAATTCTGAGAAACTAAGAAGTGTCCGGCCGTTATTCTCTCTTAAATTAAAAGTACCGATATTAGATAGCAATAATTAGCTTTGATATACTATTACAATTATTATTGTGTCACAACAGTTAAGTTGCTTAGCAACAGAAATGAACATATTTTACTTAGATTGAGAGCACTTTTTAGAATTGCTGCAAAATAAGACACTGCGTTCATTATTACAAAGTTAATTGGCGTTTAGACAGGGCATTGTTCCTCTCGTCCGGCCGACAACTCGTTAATGAACCTCTTCCGAATTTTTAAATACAATAAACGTTCTGTAAGCTGCACACGAACGCTACATCGTCTAGTTAGCGTTTGAGGTGCTCTGGAATAGACTGTTAAACCCCTAGGTGAACAAAATGATTTATTTTACACCCACATTTGCTAATATGGGTTCAGCAACACTTCCAGCACTATATAGTAAACAATGCTTCACGGGCAGCTCACAGTCTGACAGTGACAGCCTTTGTTGTGCGCCTGGTTGCTGGGATCATAATGTTGGTGCTTAAACTGAAATTATTATTACTCTAAATGCAGTTCGAGTTACGACAGTTTCGCGCCTGCTGAAAGAGGAGAGTGCGAAATAGGCTACCCATGACGTAGGTCCTGACGGCCCCAGGAGAACAATCTCTGGACTGACGTTTACGAGCGGATTCTTTTTATTCAATTTTTGTATATTATATTTTTAGAGATTTAAAGTTGGACTTAAAAATTCGAGGCGTGACATTTACAGGCGCGTTAAAACGGCACTTAAAGCATTATTTATGGCTAGTAATTAAGAGAGGTTTAATTATCAGAGCTCGAAAGGTTTGGTTATTAGCGTTTGATTGGAATGCAAGCTGTTTCTGGGTACCTAATAAACAGATTTGATTATAATTAGTTTTAACTGCGAATCGTCTCGTTCATTCTCGTGAACGCAATGAAAATCATTACAAAAATTTAAATCTAAATGAAAACCTGGCCTCTTGAACACTGCCCATTGTCGTACGTAATTAAATAAGTTAATACGCACCGTGCGAAGACATTAGCAACCGCCTTTTATAGGCGCATGCTATTGGTATTAGCAGTGCATGACTTCATAACACTAAACAATCGACCTGCCGCATATTAAATCCGGCAACAAAAATTAAGCTTCTTAATGTGGATTTCGTGCTTCAGCTTAGACCTTTACGATTTCGTTTACTATAATGAAAAGCCACAATATGTTGTGCACGTCAGTGACAATGACCTTTTGCTCACATTTGCAATATATGTACTCTGATGTATCTAAACCTGAGAACACTAGGCAGGAATTAATTAATTAACTCTGCGCACAGAAAAGAGTTTGGTGTAGGTATATCAAGACGCAATGTCAGCACCCTTTTAAATATTTTCTTATATGAATGTAATTTAAAATATTACCTGTGAAACCAGTCAATTTTAAATGCATATTGCAGCTTAATATCAGATGAGTTGACTTTATCAATCTAAAATAACCTCATAAACGCTAGCTTATGACTGCGACTCTAACTCGATTTGACCCCTTGGCTTCCTTTTTTGCCTATTGCTTCTTTTCCAGTCTGTAATCCCACATTCTTTTAAATATCATCTCACTTCATTTGTCCATCAATTCAACGGTCGCCCTCTCGCCGTTTTCATCCGACAGAAGTAGTCAAATAAAAGGAGGTTACTAAAGCATGTTTCACACACACAAAGAAAAGGATGTGTTAGGACAAAAAACATACGATGACCAGATGAAAATATAAAAAACTGTTAAACGACAGACGAAAGTAAGAATAAGAAAAGAAAAATGGAAACATGGATACAGAGGATATATGTTATCAAGAGGTAGAACCTCCAAGTACTGAAGATATACAGATTATAGTCAATAACAAAAAAGGAAGAACAAAAAAATTTCTAGCAACAATAACATTACTACTGAGGTACTCAAATATGGCGGAGAGCTATCAACGGAAAACCTACAATTGATGGTCTCGAGAAAAATTAAGCAAAACTAGACAGAAGCAATATACACACCAATGCACAAAAGAGGAGATATTATGCAGAATTCTCTAACTATAGGAGAATAGCCCCTCTCAATATCTCGTATAAAGTCTTAACTATTTACCCAAAAGTCAAACTAAGAACCTCACTACAAGAAGAAAGAGGAAAGTAATAGGCTAGATTTAGACAAGACACGGCATCATTTCAAGTAGAACACTATGGAAACAAAAAGGAATAATGTTTATTAGTTGTAGATTTTAAACAGTCCTATGATAAGGTAAGAGGATATCGCATTACAACAGTGATATAGTTAACTTTTGAAAAAATTCGAATAAGTTAGAATAAAAGATAAAGCAACAGAAAAAAACGAGGTCCAAGCAGGACTTAAGACAAACAAAACAAATACAAGCGATTTCATTTTTTTAAGTGCGAAAATAAATACAGCATTCGGGCAAGCCTGTCTCAGTCATGTGCTAGTTAAACATTGTTTAAGTTTTCCCGGCAATACAATATAAAAGCGACCTCATTAGGCGTTATTGATTGATTGATGACAAATAAAATCTGCAAATTTAAGTTTTTTTCAAAATATCTTGCAGTTAAAAAAAGTCACGATCATTTTGTAATGAGATTTTTTTGCGAATATTGAATTCTGCAAAACATTCTCCATTTAACCGTTGCTCTATTTCTCTTAATAACCGATTTATCAGTAGCGAGCATATAAATATAGATTGTGGACAAACTATATGTGGCTTTTAATTTGGTGTATAATGCAACTGTACCATTTTAACCATTCACAGGTAGAATTGTAGAATTGTGCCTGATCAATTGAGTGCAGTCAATTTACTGAGATTTTGACTAGGTCAAAATTGGTCAAAATCTTTTAATCGCGCGTGACGCTATCTAGCTGGAATCGTCCTATCAGGTTCAAGCTTCATGCGGCTTACAACTACTGACGAATCCAATTATGGAAGAATCACCTGTTTGGACAATTTTGAAAATCGGATTGAAATGATCTGTACAGACACACATAAGGCGGCAATCTTCTGGACCCACGATACAGAGGAGAAAACTTGAAGCAAGAGGAACTTAAAACGTGCTATGGCTATCACAGTGAACCTTTTTTCAGTAGATGACGATCACCTATGTATGTAAAACTCCATCTGAGATGTCAAGCCCGTCACTTGGTGGAAGAATTGACTTCCGAATTGCTTAAATAAGGATGTTGCTATGAAAGTGTTGAGCATGCCACCTTTTGCAGCCCCATGCAAGAAAATTGATCCGCATGAGGGATTGTCCATAGTAAGCTTCGTAACCGGTTGATTGTTTATATGAAGTTCAACTTGAAGCTGTTGAGTGGAAGTGGAGATAAAAAATATGGAACATGAAGATAATAGCGAGGGTGGGTTCAGTGGCCATAATTATATTTCGTTATCTACATTAGTCAGCAGGCATTGTCATTAGTACTGTTAGCTTATTATTATGAATATTTCTGTACCATATAATGAATTCTTTACTTTTTGCTAGCTGTTTCTTAATAAATACACAATTTCCCATGCCTTTATGTTTAGGCAAAATCAAGGAATATGACCGGTGCTTGGTCAATTGACAAGTCAATTAAATGGTAAAGTAGCCACAAAAGATTTTGACCAGTCAAAATCCTAACTCTATTCACTGGTCACATAATTCTTTATCTTTGTTTAAATATTAAAGGACATATAGAGTGTAACAGCAGTCACACTCTTCCCATCCATGGCAACCTTATGACGAGGGAGCAAAGACTGCAGGCATTTGTTCCCAAGTTCTTTGCATTTTAGCAACTACTTCATCCCTTTCCACGGCAAGTTTAGGGAAATCGTTACATATATAACAACAACCATCCTCATTCCATGATTTCATTGTATCTCAGCAAGCGCACCCTGCTTGTCTATGGGCTGCAAGCCTTTCATCCCTCGATAAAACCAGCCGGTCACTTCAAATAATTTGCTCTTCTCAAACGCTGCCTTATGTAAGGAAGCGGAAGTGCGGCTAGAGCGTGGGCTTTAGCCCAAAATAGCATAAAAATATTCCCACACCGCAAGCTCTACAAAAGTGGTTTGCCATTTAGGAAACATATATTTAACTTGAAACTTCATTTTTTAAGAAGGACTTCTGTTGTCTATTGTAAACATAACTCTAACTTGTTTTTTTTTGGTTCACAGTATTAAAAAAACTTAACAGGGTAGTGCATTTACAATTTCACGACTTTGGTATGTGTTTCTAAACGAACTATGTAGGTACCCCCTGTTACAATATTCTTTAAATGTCTTTTCGATTATCATAAAGGGATCGATTTCGACAGGTATATGTGGTGCTCTACCCTGTAGATATTACTTACAAATAGGAAGTCATTAGGGTTGCAATACATAAAGGAATCTGATGAGAAAATTCCAGACAATACGTTTGTAATTTACACGCCCTCTCTTTCTTGGTGAAAACAGAAGCTGCACAGTCTGGCGCAGATTAACGTTGCGCGAGTGGTGTCCAATGACGAAGGACACAGCGCTAATGAGTCTGTTAATTAGGGCGGAGGCTGTAAAAGGGTTGGTCCAGCGCGCGCATTCACATCTACCCTGAACCAATCTAGCCAACCGGATTAATTAAGGGGTGGCCGCGCGGTGTTGAGGCATTCGGGGTGTTAGGGTGAAAGGTCGATTGTGTATTTCTTTCCGGGTGCATTTCCGTCTCCTTGCAACGGCCAATGTTCTTTTAGCGATTTTCCGTTTGAGCACAGCTTTCAGAGAAACTGCGTTGTCCACAATTAAAGAGATTTCAACAGCATAGAAACAGAAGTCTCCTAAATCCAATCACACTGGTGAATAGTATCAATAATTAGTCAACCCAAGCTATTTTCTCATATGGAGTAGAAATACTGATTTTTGGACCGTGTCCAGTGACAACCATTTTACTATTTTAAATATCTTTATTTGCAGTTTCACTTGTCCTATCATCAAAAGTTTTGCATAATACCATATCAGCAGATTTACTTTTACTTGCATCTGAAAGAAAGGACAAAGTTCTTTTTAAGCACTTCAGCACTAGGACTGAGCGATAACATTAGACAGGTATCGATAATCGATACTGGTGTAGTGTCGATACTACTCAAAAGTATCGAAAGTATGAAAAGTATCGAAGTATTAAAAGTATCGAAAATATCGAAGTATCGAATGTATCAAAAGTATCAAAGTTGCTTCACTATATACAGGAGCTACAAAGAAATGGTTAAATTATTGAAATAGGAATAATTTGGAATGTGCTGAGGTGTATGTACAATATTTCAAATGTTAGATCCAGTTATAACAGTTATTACGAGTCACGACTTTTTCCTTTCACAACTTTAGATACTTTCCAGGTTTGAAATTAATTCGGTATTTTGATACTTTAAATACTTTTGGTACCGCTAATACACTAAACACCCTCTGAAATAATTTCGATTCTTATACTTTAAATTATTCAGAAATTTCGATCCTTTCAATACCTTTGATGCTGTCAATATTTTGGACGCTTTTTTCGATACGTACTTTTCCAACTTTGTATTATTTCATTTTTTAATATTTTCATTACTTTTAACACTGCCGATACTTTAAATGCTGCAATACTTATGAAGCTTTTCATACTTTAAATTATTGCAATATTCGATATTTTCAACAAATCTGATAGTTTCGACAAGTCAAATACTTTTGGATACTTTCGATACTTGAATACCACGACAAGGTGGTATCGATCCTCCATACCGGCAAAAGTAACAATACTTTGAGTAAGTATCGATATTTTCAATGCTTTTGATACTTTCGGTACTTCAGATACTTTTAAATACGTCCGATACTTTAGATATTTCGATATTTTCCAATGCTTTCAATACTTCGATACTTTTGACTACTTTCGATACTTTTGAATACTTTCGATACCTGAATACCACGAAAAGGAGGTATCGATATACCCGATACCGCCAAAAGTATCGATACTTTGAGTAAGTATCGATATTTTGCCCAGCCCTATTCAGCACTGCTTCTTAGTTCTTATTCTTACTCGGCAAAGCCTGTGTCCTTAAACTTGTTGCACGTGTACAGATTCGACTGTTCTGCTTGTATCATAATACACGACTACTATTTTACGATTACTCACATGAGATTTACTTTTTTAGCATCTAGTCCGCAATATTAGCCAATTCGTTTCTTATTTCTGTCACTATGCTACGAAAAATCTGTTTGTGACGGCAAGGTTAATTAACACGAGCGTCTGGTGACGTGATGCATGACCATGGCTTAAGAATGTTTTGCTAAGGCACTTTTCAGTACAAAATGTCTAATGAGCATAATAATAATAAACTCAAGCGTAAGTGAGCTGTTTACAAATATTCAGAAGGAAAAAAGAAAACCTCGTTTTTTTATGAATAAAATTATTATTGTTCTTCGTGAAGTAAAAAATGACACTTAATACTCAATATTTTTAAAAATAAAGAAGTCAAGATATACTATGTTAATGGTTTCCAGTGTCAAACACAGAAATACAAGTACTTAACGTCCCACTCAACACAAACTTGTTCAAGAAGAAACAATACTGTAATACTTAACATGCTTAATGCTCATCCTTGTACTTCTGCAAGAAGGATATCCCCCAGGCGAATGCTGCCTGCACAAGAGTAATAGAGTATGGAAAACATTACACAGTAGGTACATACTGCTTTGCACCTTCAACTATATTTTATCTATCTGACTATCATGTTATGATAATGGTTATTGAAAAATAAAGCCATTTTCGGTGAACTCATTCATGCAGTTTCTATACAGTTGCGTCTCATTGAACACTTTCACCACAAGGAGGGCAGTGTGAGCTATGTTATAAAAATGGCTTCCCCTCAGGAAAAAAGGGCCACCATCTGGTTGTAATGCCTGAACGGTCTGGACATGTACGCTTACAATTTAAGACATTTGCTACTACTACTTTGTGTACTCTGAAACTTTAAGCTCGCACGAAGCTTGTCTAATCAATTTCCATGCTGACCTCGAAATACAGTTTGAAATGTTTGTTGCTTGCACAATCTCCTCTGAAACCAATGGTCCGCCGCTGCTTCTCCGTTTCTGAACCGCCCCCGTTGCTAAAAAAAGTTTCCATCCATGTTCTGATTAACTTGAGATCAGAGTCTTTCTTTCCATTATGGGACCTAAATTTTAGCTGCACAGTAATCAGTGATTTGATTTCTGCTAGCTACACAAGACATGGAGCTTTCTCCTGGGGAAACCATTTCTATGATATAGCTCATGCAACCAGTGTTGCCACTGGGGCTAATAGAAATTCCGCTAGATTGTCGCATCGAATCCGCTAAAATTCTTAAGACAAGGTAATTTGTTGATATAAAACGGGATTTATTATTTATTTTGTCATAAATAACCTACACATTATGCTAAAATGTTAAAAATTTCCCTGTCCAGCTCATCCTGTTCCTTCCAGAAATATATTTCGTTGCCTTACTTTGTTTAAGATAATATCTGCGTCATCAGACGATCTGAGTCTGGAACGCACATGTACTAACGAGACGTTAGTTAAATTTTGGATTCGTAAGTAAAATAAGCGCGAAATATAATACTTCCCAGGCAAGGAATACAGTAATCATGGAGCGTAAATAAATTGGCTGTAGGTACTTCATATCTAAGTTTCCTATATTTATACACTAAATTGAAACAGTTAATAATAATTGAAAAAATTCTTGTTCCGCTAAAATATCAGCTAACGGCCAAAACGTTTCTTTTTTTGGCTAGGCGAGTTTTATCCGCTAAATTAAGCGGCAAATCCGCTAAGTTGGCAACACTGCATACMACGCCCCTTTTGGCGAAAGTGATGAATAAGCAACAACTGTACAGAAACCTCACGCGTTCCGTAGTATACCTGTAATAAAAAACGAACATTAACATCATAAATATAATTATTATTAAATCCTGAAATCTGGGTAAACATCTATGGACACCCTGTATATCTCATTTGAATGTTGATAATATAATAACGCCTCAAAACTGAGTTTCTAGCGCTATGATGTGTGTGTTTCACTACCTTTTAGAATGTATATGCAATATACAACTTCACTTTGGTAGCAAAAAATTTTCTTACACCAGCATTATCCGAACAAATGGATTTGAAAAGGGAGCGGATTTAAACTAACGATATTTTAAGAACCGTTACCACAATAATTTATTAAACCTAAAAAAGTATTTCAGCATCTTGCCCACCAAATTGACCTAACACAAATCTTCTCAATTATTGTTCTTCGGGACCGCAAATGTACCTTGTTTATGTAAAAAATCATGAAAATAGAGAACACTTCGTTTTTCAGTCTTATCAATGCACTTGTTACTGTGTTATTGCTTTTTTAAGTTTTTTTTTTCATTTAACAAAATAGGCGAAAACTACAGTTTGTACCTAATTGAAGTGCAAATGTTCACCTTAGCAAATTTGGTACAGAACGGAGAGTAGGTTTGCGATATGCATAGGCCGGTTTATACTTGCAAATTTGGTACCCACCAATTTTGATTTTTAAAATTTGCCTATCATTTGTACTTGTTTGTCCGGCAAATAAAAACAAGATTTAAAAACCTTTTTGGTGGAAATAGTCTTTAAGCTCATTTTGCTTGTATTTTGTGATGATCCGTTGAGTAGTTCTCAAACTGATTGTGCCAGATATCAGATAGACGGATAAAGTGCGGACAATAGCCAATTTTTTCATAAAATGGAAAATGCGCTAAAATAAATTTATTAGCACCTCATAAACTTTTTTGAGATAATTTTTTGTGGAGGTTGGACAAATGAAACTATGAGCTGGACACACGTGTACAAATCATCGATTCAGGGCATAATATCTCTATTTTTTCATTTGGGGATGCCACTTAAAGCGATTATGCAAATAATTGATTCATCAATGGAGGACGGACAAATAAAATTATTTGTTGGATAAACGGGGACAAACAACCACGAAAAATTTAAAATTTAAAATCATGAATAATATACTGCCCTTTTTAGCGTCTAGATTCTTTCTGGGTACGCAAGCTGGTGGAACAAGTGTGAGAAGGTATGTGCACCGCACCGTTCGAGTAATGGTGCGAGGGGCTTTTGCACATGGCAGTAGATCATTTTTAGTCTTCCTCAGAAGCAAGATGACTGCCCAACGCTATATCCATAAAGTAGCGAAGCCCTTACGTCTTCCCTTACTTCAATATGCTACCCAATCTACTTTTTCTATCAGACAATGCGCGATCACATATACCTAGCGTTACTTTGGACTGCGTTAAGCAAAACAACCACTTTGTTGCTTTGGTCATCACGATCTTCCAATTTTCCGGCTATCAATCGCGTCTGAGTCATTGTGGGTAGAAGACTGCTAAATTTACCCTACCTTCCATAAACTCTAGCGGCACTCCATGGAGCATGTACACCAAAATTTATTATAATAGATACACCCAGTGTATCTGTTCAGATCAGTTACTTATAACGAATTCTAATAATAACTAAGCCGTGAGAATTTTTCAATTATTTATAAAACAACAAAATATTGAAAAAGTAGGTTAAATTTTGATTGGGATCTCGATTCTATGAGATTAGTTGTCACGCCGCTTCGATTTACCATAAGGAAGATTCACTATTTACTACGCTAGTAATGTTAATAGTCATTCTGACCGACACCGCTGCTTTTAGGAACACCTGGTCGCAACGCTACAGCCGTAAAATGTTTAACAAATTAAGGGAATCCAGGCCCAGGTCGGCCAATCTGACAACGCGTTGCCGCTAAATCACCACATGAGCGCCGATTAAAAACAGTGTTCGGCTGGATCATCTCATTAGTAATTTGCGGCTGATATAAATTGTTATTACTGGATGTGTCGTAATTTCTCTTCTTTAATACGTTATTGCCGGACTTTGGTAATAATCTTGTAAGGTTTATTGTCAAAGTGCTACTTTAAATAATCATTAGCGGCGAAATCAATTTTGCATACCTGCGGTGTGCATTAGTGCATTTTAGGTCGCATTTTAATGAATTTGTGTCGAAAGAAATACATGCAGTAGACGAAGATGAAGGTATGCTTTAAGAATAACCAATTTTAAGTTGCAAGTAAAAGTGTCGCTTTAGGGTTTATGATCAACACATAGGGTTCATTATTCAGTGACATATCTATTAGAGGTGTAAATTGTCTTTATTGTTTTAGCAGCATAATGTGAGTAAAATGCCAGTCCATCATACAGAATATCCCCTGATATATCTGTACAGGATTGCATTCCTCAACGCAAGAAAACGAAAAAGAAAAGTAATTCACAGCAGCGCTACAAGTTACCGTTGACACAAATCTGATAATTTAATGTCCCTTGCCCATGGGTGGTTCATCAGAACCATATGAATAATTATTGTTCTCTGTAAGGTAACTAATAAATTTTTCATTTTTCTTTGTTGATATAAATTATAACAGATGGCATGTTTGCTGTACGCACCGCATTTGTACTGATACAAGTTTTACCGGGTCGGTTGGGGTCGATTTGTTAGTATGATTTCATAACAAATGCAGATGATTAGTTAACTCGAGAATTTATTTAGGTGAGTTTTATTTTGGAACTGCACATACCTGTATATTACATAATATTGAATACATTTGTTTTTCTTGGTGTGGTGAATATCGAAAATTGCTCTTTCACGGTTACAGCAGTGTTATTAGCTCTAGTATGATACTAGCTATTTTAATTTTGGTTTTATTTTTAAACTGATTCAATTATAGAAAGATTTACACGTACTGAAGAAGCAGCATACAACTTACAGCTGTTTTTTTAAATAATTAAAAAATAGTTCGATGCTTTCAATTATAAAGCTCTTAGTTTTAGGACACTAGTGCTTGACATACGGATTTAAAACAATAACTATGTAAGTAAGATTTTCTAATACAAGAATTACATTTTCACATTTCTGTTTACAATAGTAGCTATAGTACCTATTCTACAAGATCGGCTAGGGGTGCACTAGACACATAGCTAGGATGGAAATTACCAAAAGCAGGAAGGGTGTGTAGGGAGAGTATTGTGAAAGGTCTAATTAAAAGATATAAATTTGATAATAATTAATAAGTAATAGCCACTGAGTGTGCGGGATTTACTTTTAAAGACAACTGCATATACTTATATCCTATGTCTGAAACGCATGTTAAATAAGGCTATTAAATGAACTCAAATTCTTTTCTACGTTTCGGAAAGTTGCGATCATCATCAAGTCTTTTTTCTTTTGGAGCGTTTCTTAACTTTCGATACAAAAAACAGTTCAACGATACGCAACACTTAATATTTCATCAATGGACTACATTTAAAATCCATAAAAACAGTTTTTAATAACAGTTGTTGATTTAGAGGCGTGAGCATTGCCGTAGTCAGTATTTCTTGTCATTGTGTCAGTACATTACTACAAGTTCCATGCAAAAATGAGCTTCACGTTTTAAGAAAAAAATAATATTACAGGTGTTCTATTCTTGTAGAAAAATACAGAACTAGCTTCCGCTGAGTACGCCAGAAGATAGAACCACATAAAACTTAATTAAATTACATAACAATTTCAAAAAAATTGTTTGTATATAATGTTAGATTGCCTAGAACTTAACCCATTCCGTTCGTCAGATAGCCCACATTTTACAACGCAGTAAAACAACAGTTTGGTGAATTAAAAAAGAATTACAAACTTACAAAATTCATATAAGTAAAACGGTTATATTATTTGATGTTGGTTGGCAGCAGGAGTTCTGTAGATGGCTTGCTCATATAACAAACTGGAACAACAATTTTATAAATATAATCCTTTGGACAAATTAATAAAAGTTTACTAATTGTGGAATATTTAAGAGAGAAAAAGATGGATTAACTGCAAATCCAAGAATAAATCGTAAAGTCCGACCACAATTCAGATTTTCTCTGAATGTGTGGTGCGGAATATTGGGTTATCGACTTTTGCGACCACACATATTTGAAGAAAATTTAACGGGTGACGCATAATTACATTTTTTTGGAAATAAATTCCACCGCGGGTTGTAAAGAATATCTGGTCTCGGCAAAACGGTACGCCGCCACATAATATTGTGTTGTTTAGGCATTATTTAAATGAATTTTTTAATAGACAATGAATTGGAACGCATGCCCAACTCACTCACCAGATTTGAGAGTAGTTGATTTTGTTTTAAATGTATGATTGATAATGATTATAATATTTAATTGGGTTCTGTAGGAAATATATTTCTGAAAAAGTATTGCTAGCTTTTGATATTATAATGATTGCAAGCTAATTAGCTCTGAGGCTCAAAAATAACGAGCGACGAGCGACTCAGTAACAAAAGCGTCAGATGGCGCTCAGTAGCATTAAATATAAACTTGGCATATACAGCGTGTCCGAAAATGATGAGCAAAAATGAAGGGGGTGATTCTACTCAAAAAATTAATGCCACAAGTTCCTATACCATTTTTGTCAGAACTCAAAAGTAATGAAGATACAGGCTGTGAAAATTATTTTTTTATTAATCTTTTTTAATAACTTTTTTTTTGTCTGTGTATCGATTATCTTTAAATTTGGCACACATATTTCCGATATAATTGTGTATTTCTTGTTTAAATTTAAAACAAATCCTTCAATGACAAAGGGCTTATATCAAAGAAATTAAGATCGTTAAAAAATATTTAAAAAAAGGTTCGCTTGTCACATTACGGTAAAATAAGCCGTACACGAGAAAAACCTGTTTAAAAATTTTACCCAGGTCTGCATATACAAAGAGACTTTTCCAGGGTTTGAAAAGTGTGCTTTGGCAACAAAAGCGTATTAAATAATTCTGACAAGTGGGCCAACATAGTACTTTGAATTTGTGACGTGTGCGTTACCAAGGAACCAATTAACATTTTATGGTAAAAATTTTTCTGAAATTAATAATATGAATAACAATAACAGATATACTAATGCAGAACTACGTGATATGCATTATTACTACGGGTTATCTATCTCGTGGTAATTATCTTGAAACAAGACGTTTTGCAGCAAGATTTTGAACCAGAAGGATACCACAATCCCGGATGTTTAGTACCATTCATAGAAGGCTAGGCGAGTTTCGATCATTCAAATCTAGACTCCATCATGTAGGCCGTAGACGAACCACTCGATGTGAGAACGCAGAAATTCGCGTTCTAAATTGCATTCAAAATAATCCAAATACGAGTGTAAGATTAATTGTAAGTCAGGAAAATATTCCAAGGAGTTCAGTGCATGAACTGCTGAAAGAGCAACAACTGCACCCTTATCATTATCAAAAAGTTCAAACTCTATCTCCTGAAGACTACATGACTCGTGTAAACTTTTGTAATACTATTATCAATCCCACAACGATAACAGAAATTTCATACATTCTATTTTTTTCATGGACGAAGCTGGATTTGGGCGAGAAGGTTTATTTAATATTCATAATGAACATTATTGGAGTGATGAGAATCTTCATTTGGATGTAGAACGTGGTTTCCAAAACAGGTTTTCTGTTAACGTGTAGTGGACCATATTTTTTCCCTCCTAGATTGAATGGTGAGATTTATCGTACTTCAGGACACTCATCACCCCACTTTTTTAACCAGGCATTGTACAACAACGTGTATCTAATTATTTTGGACTATATTGAACAAAACAACAGCAATATGGTACCCTGGTGATAACATTTCCTGAGCCTTTACCTTTTAATACGTCTGGGACATCATGGGTTTAAGATTGCAAAATTTACACCATCATACAATTAACCTAGCGGCACTTAAAATTGTAGCGTGGCATACGACATCTACGGAAATCGATTGTATGATTGAATGGATGGCCATCAGACATGTTAATGAGCGCATAGAGCACAAATTCTCAACTGTTCTCTAATGGTTTACATACTTCACACCAAAGTTTATTAATAATTAATCAAATAACAATAAAAAAGTAACTAAGCAACATTTTTCAACGTAGTCGGTGCGTGATTATCAAATTGAGGAAATGCTTAAGCTGGTGGTTTGATTAGCTTAATAATGACGATAATAATGAATAAAATATCAACAGTAAGTTATAAAGCGAACAAAACCATCTTAAGACGATAATTGGCAACAACTTGGTATAGGCAAATCGTTCTAAACGTGAGGATGTTATTTAAAAATTTATGTTATAAGCCAATACTTCGGTATGGAAAAATTGTTACTCGTTATTGGCCAAATACCCGTTAAACAATTATTACACATGATTATACAAATGGGCGATATAGACAACTATTATATATATTATATTTCTCATTACTATTACAATGAACTCTTCGGTGGGCGTAGAAAGCAGAGGTATTTTTGACTGCGTTTATTGAACGGGACATCCTGTATAGTGTATACTAACGTTTCTATAAGACCTTGAGAGCAATGGTCGACAGAACACATCTCACGAACGTTTCGTTTATTCGCGTGTTTGTTCCTTCATCAAATTTTTTGATGACACCTACGACAATTCTCAATTTCCACTCCTCGAACGATAATAATTGGTGGAACACTGGCTCCTCAGTTCGTTAGCTGACCGTCCGGGGATTTTGTAACTAAGCCCAAATCAGTTAATAACCGCCTCCCGGACGCTCCACGTCAAATTAAAAAATAAACACTCCTTTTGAAAACGGTGTGGAAGCGGACCCGAACGCGGTGTCGTTCAAACAATACGCCGGGCGTCTCGTTAGACACATGCTTGCTCCGTGAATATATTATAACCTGTGACGCAGCACAATTTTAATTTGATTTGATTGCTCATGTATAATTTGATAATAATCGGGGACCCGCGGTAACTCACTTTCGACAGGTGAGGAATAACGCGATTGTTTTATTTAAACGGCCGACGCCGTTTCCACGGTGCGCCAGCTGAAATATTCAGACGTGAGTCCTGAATCTACTCCCGCTTTCTTATTGATCCTCCGTGTACAGGTATCCGTACGGAGTATGATTAAGTGCAGACGATGTCCGATTGAAAACTCCCCCGGATTGGGCCGGCCGAATATTAAAATTCGTTGAAAACATACAACTTCCGTGTATTGCGTCGATTTGGTCAAATATTATGAACGTGGCTAACAAAATATTTCAGTTACAGTTAGAAAAAGATAATACGAAGGTGAAATAAACAGCAGTCTGCAGGCAAGTGCTCGTCGGGTGTATATTTAACGTTTTACTAAAAACGTAAAATAAAAATAAATATTACTTAAGTTAACCCAGCCTACAAGAATCAATAATGACGGTAAAGTATACGCACATTTTCCTACCAAAAAAACAAAGCATCCAATCCCTGGTTCAAGTTTATATGAATGAGAACTGGACAAAAGACATGGGTTGAGACGGGAAATGATGCAATGAAAGCAAAGAAACTATCATCAACATAAGAAAGTCAACGAAAAAATGTAAGAAGCYAACGAGGACAGATGAAAAAAAAGTGAAATGAAAGTAGAAAACGAGTACCGAAAAAGCGAAATAAGAGACTTTTAACAAGGGAATTAAATGTGATAGAAGATATTACTAGATTTTATTAGTCAACGAGTGTAATACAATGACTAGATGAAATGAACATTTCGAAGAAGGGCATTTAAAAAGAAAGAATACGACTTGGTCAAAAAGGACTTGACTATCAAGAAGTCGAACCGCCAAGTATAGAGGACACATGCACAGGCGCCAGTAAACGTCGTCAACTAAGTTTTGACACTTTTTGACATGACTGTTTTGAAAAATAACCTTTGTATATAAAACTTATAGGAAGAGCGTTGTGAAACGGCAATGTTGAATCTCCATTATGATTGTTCGTATAGCTTTTATCATCAGATTAGACGTCACTTTTATATTCAAGGGGTACAACACATGAAAATATGGTTAGTTGCGCGTCTTGAGGTTGTTTGTTGATACCAATAAATACAAATTAAGGAGTAACATTTCATATGTAGGTGTTTTTAATACTAAATTTGTCACACTTTTGATCGATTGATCGACAAGCGCAATAACTTGACACGAATGAATAAATGGCTGGCAGTCGAGGCATTTTTCGTAACTACATCGGTGTTCTTATATTTTTTAAATAGTTTGAAGTGTTCTTTTGCCCCTAACCATAAAAGATCTCCCAGTTTGTTCACATAAATTACAGTACAATCATTGCAAGAAAAACTGTAAACATCAGAAAGATTTGAGGGTTAAATTCTATCTGTTATAGACCAACTGGGATCCTAAGATAGCTTCGGTTAAAATTAATAGATGGATGTAATGACTGCATTTCTTTCCTAGCGTTGTTAATTAAACGTAACGAATCATATCCACTTTATTTCAGAAATTTTTAGAAAACCAACGTGTACAATCTATAATTCTTTTCATCTTTACCAACACAAATTAGCAGTCTTTCATTTTTTATTTAACAGACATTTTAAAATACTTCTTTATGTACAACTTTTGAAAAAGAACTTGGCGTTACTCTACGAATAACTTTTAACAATAACTTTCCAAATTATTTAATAGAGAAATTATATTTTAAATACTTTACATAATTTAAGTTTTCTTTTAATTCTATTGTTTCAGATCAAAAAAAATTAACACTCACTTAGATTTACTGGTCTAGTTTCAGTAAATAATTCCAAATTATTTTTGTCTCATGGAATTCGTATTTTTTTTCAACCGCAGGTAGCTTAAGCACTCAGTTGGTCCATAACAGAGATAAAATTTAACGGTTTAAACCTTCTGGCGATTATAGTTTTTCTTGCACATCAGACCAAAAGCCTCAACTAATTTCAAAAATATAAAAACACTGATGTAGTATACTCCTTGGCCAACCATATATTATTTAATAAGCACCCTACAAGTTTGGATAAAGTAAAAATTTTACAGTTTTGCAATATATCACCAAAATTAAACTTTTTAGAAATTCTAGAGTTTTACAAAATTTAAAATGACAAAAAGTTACAGTTTTTAAATAAAATTCAAAATTTTAACTCAAACATTTTAAATAATTTGCTCAATATTCAATCACAATATTGGTGATTTCCTGCAACTCTGCAACCTACACGCATAACTTTAAAGCTTAAATAATTGTATTCATTTTTTGACTTTTATCAAAATTAATTTCAGCTGTTTCTCCATAGTTTCAATTTTTTCATAATATTTGTATAAGGCACTAACGATGGCCAATTAAGGCCCGAAAGCGCTTTGCACATTAATATTTATTAAATAAAGTGGAGAAGACTTCGATATTTGCATAGTCTATATTATATCAAAACTCTACATAGATGGTTCAGTTCACTATTTTATTATAAATGTTCCTTAGTTCGTTTGTTTCAAATATAGTGTAACGCCACTGCATAGTAATAATACACAAAAAGGCTTCCCTGGTCCCTCGACTCCCGATGTGTTTCTCGGAGACCATCCATTTTGAATTTTAAAAGCTTTTGCCAACTATTTTAAAGTGGAACTTTGACAAGCCAGAGTAAGATGGGTAAATAATGTATTCAGTACGGCTGGGTAGTCGGTGGTGTAACGTCTTGGGGTGACGAATGTGATTGTCATTTGAGTGACAGCCGTCGGTCGGATTGTTCATATAAGGACCACATTCTGAACCGACCACATATCACACGTTTGCTGCTCTTTTTGTTTAAATGTGCCATCATTAAAGCGGAATGCGCAATCAGAGGAATTTTTGGGTGTTGCTTCAGGGGCGGAGTAGGGCGTATATGTCTAATCGAGCATGCCTTTACTCGTTGGCAAGCACCTATATCATGAACAGTATCCGTTACATTACTATTTTATTTTATAATATTGCACGTTTAATATCTACGCTGTGCTAATTTGCTTCGAGCCCCTTGTAGTATGCTTATCTTTTAATTTTTAGGAGGGATTTTTGGCAATTAGGCCCTTATATCAGTCAAATAAATTGATACATTATTTACTTCGTTGCTTTATTGCAATGTTTCGCCCTTTATTTTTGGCGGGGTTTCTTGGGCTATTCTAAGAGATGGCACATCAGTACAAGATCAATTAACATAAGATTTATCTTTCCTAGCAAATTTTACACAAAATTAAAGATATTAAAAATATTATTCGGCACCTTTACACCTTATATGTTTAATACATCAATCTTTTAGGTTATGCCCGTGACATCCAGGATGTCTGCCCACTTACTTTCATCTTACTATTTATATTGGCAACATTTAACTCACTAGTGCCAGCTATTCGATTCGCTCCCTTTTGTTTATTTTTACTTATGCAGATCATTTATGCTAGCAGTCCAGGGATTGGCTAAGCTTCCCCGTGAATTATCTTGGGTTTTTGAAGCTGAAACCATATCTTGTTTCCAAAGTATGTTTTGTTAGTGCCGCTTCTGTATACTTCTTTTGTGAGCATAAATTCACCAGGGTTTGCTTAATATGTCCAATAAACCTACGACTTTTCACATCCGTTGCATACTATGTTACAGCTACATCTCGTTATTCTGTTCGAAAGGAGTTTTTCATATTATTAGCTTCTGTAATGTCTGTTTAAGATGCTGCTGACTTTTATTTCTCCTTTCTTCTTTCTCTTCTTCTTTATTTAGTGGTGCTCCATTTTCTCTTTTTATCTATTACAAATTAAATATCTTCTTTCCTTGAGTCAACTAGTGTGCTTGGGTAAAACAGATCTAAGCAAAATAGTCCTTACCTTCTTAACATGTTCTTTTCTTTCATCCGCATGAGTAATCTTAAAAGCTCTGTACACTATGGCAGACATTACTGCTTTCTTTTGCACTTTGGGATAGACGGAGTTGTAGTAGTAGCAGTTCATGTAACCATTCTGAGGCTGTTTCCTTTTGGTACCAAGCAGTGGTTACGTTCTCCTCATTTCTTCTTTTTATAGTCAGGATCACGATGTTTATTGTCGCATTATTATTTGCTTTTTTTATATGTAAACTTTAGTTTCAGATAATAGTAATTGAAAATGTGTAGTATTTTTTCTGTTTCTTCCCTAGTACGGCTGTGATAATGTCACCCATAAGTCTCTTTATAAAAAATTGGTAGAATTTCCAACTTTTTTATACATTTCTCTCAGTAGATTAACTACACTTACTTACACTGGGTTACCCAATGGCATGGGCGTACCCAGATTTTGGTCTAAGGTGGACAAAGCAGGAATTTCCGTTAGTGAATAATTAAACATAAATAAAAGTGTGCCTTTATCGGATTATGTACCTAAGTAATTAACGAAGTATTTATTCCATGAACAATTTTGGTTGATTTTTTGCAACGTAACTTAAAATATCTTTTGTGAAGACCCAAATTTTTATGTTTTTATATACACTGATCATACAAAGCTCGTTTATTGCTAATTCAATTATTGATGATCTCAGTTAGGTAATATCTAGTGCATTCAGTTACATCTCTATCACGTTTAACGAAAGATGAGTTGATACATTTTATTTGGAAGAATAAAGATCCGTGATCCACATAACGTATAGTAATGTCAAACGTAGTACTAAAGAAAGATGAATTTCGCCTTAAGCATCTACTAGTTGGGCCACGTTTTATGATTTGGAACTCGCACATATCAAAGACTAATGAATTAACCGATGCGCTTTTAGTTTAGTTAACTTTCCACACTAGAAGCTTTAGAAATTTAAGTTAGGAGTGAACAGGTAGCTAGTAAAGATAAAAAAAATATCAAAACTCAGAATGAAGAAACAACCTGGTCGTGAAACAAAACCTAAGACTGTAATGATTTAAGCTGCTAGTTTAGTTAATCTTAGTGAAACTTAAAAATACAAGTTATAAGCCCCAGCATTATGCGTCAGCTGGCCAAACACCCCAATCAGCGTTAAATTAATGGTCGTTTTATCTCTAACAATTTTTACTCGCACATTTAATTTTACTCAAATTTCTGCATAATTTTAAATCCACCATTTGTTGTTGTTCTCAAGCTGCTAAAATCCTTTCATGTATTATATTCATCTTGCTTGTGTCTTGGAAATGCAAGATAAGGCTCGATATCGCCAAAAACGTATGTTAAGAAATTTTACGGAATATACTTGACTACTGAAATATGCAGGGATTAGGAGTGAGCAATATAAATTATTACAAATGTAGATATTCCTTATGATCAATTAATCTTATTATGGCAATGTAAGTTATACTTCGATTGAACCTCCGCGGCAATTTTTATCTGACATAAAAATAATTTATGTTTTTAGCTTCATCAGATATGCATAGTTTAAATGCTTAAAGCGCCTAATGTCATCATTTGAAAATTAATATGAGCACATCGATAATACTCCATTAAACTTGGACATTAGCAAATTTTGGATTAAAAACCGTGATCGCTTTAATCTGATATTTTAAATAAATCAAATTTGAGTACTTCTTCTTGCTCTCTGGCTAAAATAATGACCGGGGTATAAATCGAAAATAATGCTTTTGAGTTGATTATATAATTGCTAGATAATAACCAGACATTGCAACACATCAGTAAAATTATAGCATATTACACCTCAATGTTGACGACGATATTGTACACATTATGAATACTATTTAAAATCAGAATTAGGTACTTGCAGAATATTATGCAAAACATGCTTTATTATGAGCACAGCATATAATATACCGTTTTTTTTAGACTGAGCCTTTGGGTTTATTTGATTATCACATTTTTGGTTTAGCTATTATTTTTTTTAAGTTAAGCCAACCTCCGCAGTCCGTCAATTAACTGCTCCCTAAAATTAACCCACCATTTAATATTTTAACCAAATTTAGCCTCATTTAAATAAACTGAAAAATATTTAATCGGATTTCAAAAGGCTTTTGTATACTGGCATTTTAACAGCACACCGGGTTTTAATTCGTGCTCATAATGCTACTGGATTCCTAAAACTTATGTTAAATAGACTTAACTCGTAGTTTGGCTGGATTTTTGCTCGAAATAAAAGATTCTTTTGAAAGTTTTTTGTTTCTTTTAGAAATTTGGAACGAAGAAGATTGGAGTTACCGCCAAATACAAATATGTGACCGATTCTGTGTATTCCACATAACAGAATCATGCATAGTTAAACAATCCCTATAGGAAAACATTAGAAGAGCTGAATAAAGTATAAATCGTGTTATGATTCCTGACCAAGATAAGCTTGGAAACCGTTTGACAACGATTTATTGAATGTCATTTGCATTAGTCAAATACAAGCAACTACAACTAACTCTCTTATCTATGGTCAAATATGAATTCTGGATAAAAATTGTGAAATACGATTGTCTATAAATTTTACTTCATTTACAATATTTAATTAACCAGCTAAATGTATGTCAGGTGGAAAGGACTCAGAGTTTGCAGCTAAGTGGTAATTCAGTATATCCTACGACAAATGACAGATGCTTACACTACCATGCTGACTTACTACAGAAGATTGCAGCCCAAAGGCAACGCCAACACATCAAATGAGATTCACGTTTGCAATTAACTTATACTAAAAATTTCAGGTTAAGGAGGATCTTCAAATACCGGACAGTCAAAGTAGATATTTTTTTTAAGAAATCATTGTGGACGTCGCGGAATTTATTCCGTCAACTTTGTTCAACCCAACTAATTTGTTTGTGTAATTAGTACGTTAATTGTAAGTATTTGTAAACAATAATCACAGTTTGTGGGCACGTAGTATTCCCCATATTCAAAACCTTAAAATTTTTTAATTTGTTTTTAATACCTAGACATCTTTCTACATTTGCATGGATACGATTTAATTTCCTTTAATTATTTTTTTTAGTTCAACACCTAACGATTACAGAAAGTCGATATATGCCGTTTCTAGATTCTACAGGAAATTCTAAACACATTTCATTATAGCGACCGTCACAAAAACACAAAATTCAGAATTAGTAAAATGAACAAATAATACAATAATACAAACAATACAACGGGTACTTTCAAATCGCCCAGAATGCACAGAATTAAGAAAATTGGTACCACTCATTCTACAAAGCATATTGCTTGTACAACATATTGTGCCTTCAGCGTATAAGGTGAAACATTCTAGGAAAGAGACGAATTTGAAGTTTGCAAACCGTAAGCGTTTCCGTGAAAACGGAAGAAATATGCAATTAACTCTAACATGATGCAGTCGTTTTTTTATTTTACATAAATAAAAAAATATATGGGTATTATTGAAAGTCTGAAAATTTTCCGTCAGACTGTACGTATTCAAAAATGAATCTAACAAAGGATTAACGTTTATCCTTTTTTTGGCTGCCACATGATTAACCAATTCGGTGTCGCAACTGTGTTTTAGAAATATCTGTCGCTTAGTAAATGTGACCTGGTTCATGTTTCACACACCTTTTATTAACGGTGTACCGTTTTTGTTAATTATAATAAATACGCCGCGCGACAAAGCGCTCCATGGACAATTTACTGTTGCATTAGCATCTCGAATTAAACTGATCATCGCATCCCGTTAGAGTGGGTTGCCCCGCGTCGCGTTTTTTTTGCGCTGTTGGACGCATTTATTATATTTTTGTGACACTGGGAAATTTTCCTTTAAATGAAACAACCATTAGAGCATCTATTTTGCATACATAAAATTGAATCTCTTTTTATCCGGTCCAGTACCGTTCACAGCATGGTGGAGTTAAACAAAAAGTTTGATTGAAGCAATGTATCCTCTTACACTGTAGTTCCTTAAAAAATAGTTATGATCATCTGAAATGCGAGGTACATAATAAAAATCAGATTAAATGGTGGTAAAATGTAAGTTTATTTATTTGTCTTGCGTCGATTAATGATACATCAATACGTTGTATGTTTCCTCCCTGTGCACATTAGCTTCTAGTGCTTGGATTGCTTAGTAATAATGCCCAGAAGATTGACCTAACCCCAAAATCTGTATCTTGATAAACATGCAGCTCAACTTACGTGGCATTGCCGGCTCTCTCTTGCTAGAAAAGAGACGAATAAATGCGGAAGCCCATCATAATAGGGTAGGATAACTAGCTGCTTAGAAAAATGCTCATAATGTACAAAAATAAGGATATTAAGCGGAGATCAGTCTATAATGAAGCGTAGTTGAACCCAAATAAATATATGTAGAATGAAAGTTGTACCAAATAGTAAAACGAAAATATTTTATTCCAAACAATCACGTGTTTTCGCATTCAACGAAAATGACGTTTGGCGATTTTTCTTTCTCTTGTCTCAAAAATGTATTTATTTCAATGGCGTCTTAACTTGTGAATTAGTGATTCTGGTCTGAAATTAGAATAAATATTAGAAAAAGTATCGGCAAGAACAATTAAGTGACATGGGTTTATTTCTCGGGTAACGCAGAATGGATAGCATTACTTGCTTCAAGAATGTATGCTCCAAGCTTTCCTGACCGCGAACATCCTCTAATTTGAAAAAGAAATATGATGGAACTGGTAGTGTAAAATACAACACCAAAGAACGCATAAAATATTAGATACATGAAGAAAACCAGGTCCTAGTAGCTGCTGATGTTGTCCAAGATCCTCATTTTAGCCGCAGGGAAATAATTCGTGAATTACAAGCATGCCCAACTTTTATGTGAAGAATACTGCATGAAAACAAATTTTATCCGTAACATGTTCAGTTATTTCATGAAACAGATCCTGATCTAGTAATTAAAGACCGCCGGCAAATAAAAAGCTTGGCATATGTTTCGAGGGTTGTATTTAGGACTTCTAGGCTGACCAGTGGAGCAGGCCATAATGTATGACAATTTTTTTTACCGTAAAATGAAGTTGTGCAGATTAGTAGGCTACACGTAGCCTATGCGTAAATCCGGCCCCAAATGTATCAAGTGAACTAAGGACTTCGTAAGATTTATCAGTTGATCACGTTATTAATTTGTCTTTATAAATTAGTACCGGTACAGTTTCTGACAATTATTAAATATGTTTTTTACGGTAGGAGTAACAATTTCAGTTCTTTTTTACGTTTGTTGTTCTGCCGTTTAATTGTCTGTCACAAATAGGTACCTAATAAAGAACTCAACCCATATAAAGCAATTATTCGTAATCTGTATTTTATGGAAATTTTGCTTCACAATTACTCCATCTTCAAACAATTACTCATCAATATGTAAATAAATCACCACCCAGCAAAATATTTAGTGCAGAGTGTAGGTAGTTTTCAGAAGATTTTGAAGAAGCATTTTATGGGTGAAAAAGTAAACACAAAGTTATAATATTGAACAGAACAATCAATAAATGATTAAATATAAGCATCAACGGCATCACTTAATAAGTAAGTATTGTCCTTTAATGAAGTTATAGGTCATTGATTCCCAAAGTGGTCTATACCGACCCCAGGGGTGGACGATGACCTGCAAGAAGTCCATCTCAACGAAAAAAAGAAATTGGCGGTCTGTGAGATGCTAATGTGGGCACAGGAAAAAGGATCTCATCTAAGCAGGTCGTGATTTTTTAACCACTACTACAGTGGATAATAAATCCAAATGGTGTGACATTGAAGAAGCAGATGTGATATACAAGAAGAACTGATCGGAATAAGTACGAACAAAGAACTTAAGGTACAGTTTTGAAACCGATATCAGCCATTCCGGATTCAAAAAGATCTACTTATCGGTCGCACTTATCCCGTAGTGTGGAATATTGAGAGAAAATCTTTAATTGCATTTTCGTCCTCTTACCTAGTAAAAAAAGTTTCAGCATGGTTGCCAAACTGCCTGCAAAAAAGCACACTAACCGACGAGATTTGAGATTAAACCTAACTAAATTAATGCCAAATGTTACAAATTTGTTATTTAAGTGTCAGATTCACTACAGATAGACATTTAATTCTTTCAAAGTGAGTAGCACTATATCAGCTATAAAAAACTCATCTGAAGTTTATGAATTCAAAATTCAATATTAGCTAAGGAGGGATCTACCCAAAACTGAAAACGCATCAAGGCGTCTAAGCGACAAAAAAGTATGGGGACCTTTGCTATAGGTGATAGCTTTTACCTACATAAACTTAAAATATTTAAAATGATCATGACAAGCAATTCCTACCCCACAACAAATTTAACCGACAGGTTACCACTAGTGATTTTGAAATTCTATACTAGTGAGAAGCTGTAATTTCATCTTATGTACACGTACTCATAATATGTATATTTTTCAGAATAGGTCACTGTAAGTATACAGTGAAGGTGACCACCCGGTATAACATGTGTGTTTTATTATTTTATTATAACTGTTTTGTTTACGTAAGTTTGAACTGTAGTTTATTTGATGTAGAAACTACACTACACATTACAGCTACAAACTGTTATAATTTAAACAACTGCCATGGATATCTTTTCCGGGCTTGCAATGTTTTTAGAATTAGAAATTGCTTGCAGCATCGAAAAAATGAACAGTTGGTATGAAAACAATATTATAGTTTTCGATCCTCAAGGAAAGCTGGAAAAAATCGAAACTGTTAAATTAATATTTTTTTGAAATCTACGAAGTCATCAACAATAACGTAGTAATAATGCTGACTATATCATCCTAAAATGGTTTTATTTATCTTCGATAATAATAATTAATTATTTACTAATTTTGTTAAAACTACCAAATAAAAAGCGGACGGACAATTGATCGTCACAATGCCTAAATCTCCCTATTCTTGCATGAAATATGTATACCACTTCTTATTTGAAAGCAGCCGTATTCATAATGACATGAGTTGTTTTAGTGCATTCAGTTTTGAGTTTTTTAAAATGCTAGGATCTGAATTTGAAGCATTGTGACAATGAATCGACCGTGTGCATTCCTTTTAGTCGTTTTAATAAAATTAAGTTCACAGTGATTCCTCATCGTCCGAAAACGGTTTTTATTTTCCTAGAATTTTTTTATTTGATGAGAAACATTAATAACGCTTAATACACAATATCTGAATTCTTATAAAATGTACTTTGGTATAATTTTCCTGAAACAATTAAACCAAATTGTATTACAGACACGACTTGCCAGAAAACTTACACTTCAAGTAGTAGATCAAATTTAATGTCTTTGTCAAAATTTAGATTAGCTAACTGAATGTTTTTAGATAATGGCAACAAACTTTTATCAATGTAACTGCCTGAAAGTTTATTTCTCATGTTATCTAGAAGGATGAAATTTATACTGGTGGTGAAAGCTGTACAATGTGATTTGACGGTTGCAGTTGCTGTCTTTGAACCCACCAGGCCGGAGTAATATGCCAGTACTTGAAATGGGATCTTTCAAAATTCTAACGTCAAGACCATTACGATTGCATAAAGAAGTGGWCATGTATGAACGCTGAAAAGCCCTGATACGCTGTTGCAATTAAAAAAACCGCTGCAAATTGGATCAATACTTCCACATCCAATTGTCAAAATGACATTTACGTTTTTATTTTTATACTATACTATACTATACGATTAGTAATCAGTTTTTGAGCATTTTTTCTCTCTACACATTTTTTCTAACACAAACAGTCCTCGTGACATTAGCAAAAATATATACATTTTAAAAATCTCTTTCCAAATAACTCGAAAATTATTAACTTAACAAAAAAAAATACAAGAGCGCTTCAGGTCAGAAATTTAATTTTCTATATAATACCAAAATTTAAAAAAAAATCGTACGAGCAGGGTCCAAAATAGCTTTTTTGGAAATATTTCGAAAATGTCAAAATTTTGAATAAATTTTCTAAGACACTTTTTGTGAGAAATTTAATTTCGTATCTGATGGCATTTTCATTTTTTGAATATATTAAATATATTCGGAGATATTTAAGAAAAACAGTTTTATTTAAGTGACGCTATTTTGCTAATATCTTCTAAACAGTTTGCTGTACCGAAAATTTATAAGAGCTAATAATACTCGCAGTTATTCTACTAATGACATACTAAAACGAAAAAAATATAAAAAAATAAAAATTTGCAAAAAGGGTAGTTACCCCCCAATTTCGCCCCTTCCCGATACCCTACTTACCCTTTCGCTTTGGGTGGTTGAGATTTATACGTGTACCAAAATTCAAGTTTATATATTAAGTCTTTCGAAACAATACCACAGACACACAGATAAGAAATTTGTTTTTGCTCAAATTTTGTTTTTTGCGTTTTCGACCATTTTAAAGCGATTGAGCAAATAAAAATTTTTGAAGAATTTTTTCGCGATACAGTACTTCCCATCCGTTGGATGTGGAAGTAATTAGAGTTTATAGGTCCAAGGAAATAGCTGATGTGTTGTCTGTTAAGTCTTGATGTGAATTGAATGGAACTGATGCGATGTTATAGTATTCATTGGATGTGTGTGTAAATGATACCTTTGATATTATATATTGTTTTAAACAATTCAAAAAAACTGTTTTTGCACAATATACAAAGCGGATTAATATTTGATTAACTGATTTTAGTTTTATTGCAATACTGCGTTAAATTTGTTGGTTGTGTTTGATAAGAACGTACTTTGTGTATAGAATTATCAATTTTCTCTAATAATGTACATCTATTAAAAAACAGTTTTAAGGGTTGGTCATTCAATGATTACGATCTCGACTTCCCATTCTTTTTTTTGCTTACAAAAGCAGGTTTATCTGTAATTGTATATTGTGGAAGACCATGAACCTAGTGGTTCTCCTAATGATTCTACATAAGTCGCGTGAGCTTGCATTGAATCAGAAATGGTTGAAATGGAAGCAGTAGAATCTTTAATGATTTTTAGGACACTCTACAATGATTCTTATGTGATTGTGGATAATTAATTTTAAGTTTTTATAACGTTTTTTCGTAATAAGTCCTAAATGACTTTAAGATGTTTTTCACCTAAAAAACCTTTAGTATATAAGAACTTTGTCATAGGATTAACTTAGGATTATCGCGAATTAATGATTTAAAACTTGCACAGAATCAAACGAATTTTTCAGTTCGACGTTCTAATTCTGTAATATTTAAGTTGAGCAGTTTTACGTGACATTCACGAGATGTTTTTTTCTTGTATCAAGCTTGGACTAAAAGTTATGCGTGAATTTCTCCAAGAACCCTGTTAATCTTAATGATCTTGAAGAGAATAAATAAAATTATGCTTGTGGAATGGAATTTTTATTAATATTGGTTTCGTAAATTGCAACCCAAATAATGATTCATTAGGTACTACACATTAAACAAAGAATGCGTATGTGGTTTTAAATTTCAGCATTTATGTATCGGCAATAAAAATGTCTAAAAAACTGAGGCTAACTATACTTCACTTTCGAATGGTTCGGAGAATGCTTCATTCTGTAACTCAGCGCGCTTTGTAGTTCACGGGACGAACATTTCCAACAGATCATATCGTTAAATTAGGTAGGGACGCTGTTATTCATATGTTGTCTTTGTATCTGATGGCATTTCAAGACGGAGGCGTCCAGAAGCCAAATTTATTTATTTAAGTACCTAACCAGAACAAGAGGAGCAAGCCGGTCCTAAATTCAAATCTTCATATTAATTGACAGAACCACCACGCCTACGTTAAATATCTCGGCTGAACAGTACGTGTATGATTTATAACTTCGGTCTCGCACACGTGAAAAATTACGCACTAATTGTTCTTCTCCGTTACCTCGCTCAAGATTGAAGTGTCGCTAATATTTTGTTGAAATATGACGACTTGCACACACTATTACGAAAGGGTTATATAATAATTTAATTATTACCACATTTCCGATACGTATACCCGAGCGGCATGTAATTATTCCGGCTAAAAACAATTATTAATTTTATAAAAACGATTCAATGTCAATTCTATTTTCGTCAATAAACGACTCATTAGTTCTGCACTGCGACGGGCATTAAAAAATTACGGAACGTTTAATGTAATATTAAGTGTAATGCTCAGGTTGCACAACGAAAAGGCTTTTTCATTTTTATTTGTTAAGCCGTAATCTAATTTGCCCGGAGCAGGCGAGGCAATTTTTCCGCTTGGAAGTTTACGCGAAACAAGGCGAGGGGTTTTTACTGTATTTGCATTAATAATGAGAAAAAGTTAGATGTTTGGAAATCGGCAGACAGAAAAAGGAAAACCAATCAAACCTTGCTATACCACACAATGATCACCTTCGAGTATGAACACTAATTACTGAATTTTGTTTATAACGCTAATGGGATATTTAGACATGACTCTTCAGTAGCAATAAAACATGATTACTAATAGTGGGTTAAAACGAATCAACAAAATCTGACGAAATAAGAACATCTACTAATACTTCTTTTATTTGAATAAATTTTGTAACACGTTTGTTTTATTAAGACACAAATTGATCAGTTTTTCAGCCCTATCGACGCACGAGAAGAACGCCAAGATAGGTATGCCCCCCCCACTTTTAAAGAAGGCACTGTACGACCGCATGTAGCCAAAGTGTTTCTTAAGATAATATAAACATATTAAATATTAATATGAAACATAAAATAGCGTCAGTTTGTTACCTAACCCACCACTATCACCCGATCCAACATTATGAGCAGGTAGACGATTGCAAATTTGCTCCATCATCCACAAATCCAGATATTTCTAAATGTTTTCCAGATATAAAAATTTCCGTACAGCAGTCTCTTATTATAGTAAGTTAAGAAAATATTATTCCGTACTGCAACCGCATTCTAACCGTCAAGTGCAGCTTTGGTTCCAAGTTCAAGGCCCGGAGGGCATAGCTGAAAGATGCCAAGGATTCCGTGTGGTTTTCAAATTCAGAGTCGAGTTCGCCTTCAATCTCACGAACACAGATTCTGCCTAAGAGATAAGTTTTTTCTCCACATCTAGGTTATGTCCACTCAGTCGAATTAGAATTCAAGCTACGGACATGCCGTCTACGCGATGCGCAATGGATACTAGGTTGCACTAATATACGTCATTTACGCAAAGTAGGACGGGACCCGAGACTGATCCTTGAGGATCTTCTCTATTGATAGTTTAAAAAGGCTACGTGGTATATTCAGTATACGAGGCACATTCCAGTGACTACCACCATCCCTTAAAAATAATTTAACTACATCTCCAATAATTGAGGAACTGGTATTTCAAATCATTAATTTAGCAGAACCAACTCTGTTGGCTATTTATACCTGCATATAAAGTGTGTGACCTATGGCGGAACGGACTGTATTACAAATTTCGAAAAATTTTTCAAATAAAAGTTGTTTAATAGAACAAAACTTCATTTACGAATTTCTTCTCAAAAATAAAGGTCACCTTTTTAACATGATTCTATTTTGTACCCATTCAGCAATATTTAAGTTTTTTTGAACATGTTGACGTTTGCAGTGCGCTGGAAAAACGAAAAACCTCTAAAAGTAGAAAGATAGAAAGATATGGTTTTCACCCATAGTTAGGAAATGAAAATATCTTTAACTGTTGCATCATCAGTTTAGAGTCACTCAAAGGTTTCCTATTATTGAGTTTAAAGTTCGCAGYATTCGGATAACCTGATTTGTTTAACTGAAACCGTATGCCTATCCAAATTACCCTTTTTTAATATAAGGTTATWGATATGTGACTAATAGTTTTTGAACACTTATTTTTTTTATTCTGTTGGTAGTTTGCACCTGTACTTTATTTTACCAAAAATAATTTTGTTTAGACCAGGGTTTTGCTATTTTTATCCTTTGTTTTTAGCTGCGCAGATTATTCAGTACGTATTAAAAATAAATTTTACATAATATGTACAAGGAATATATTACTGCAAATTATTTTTCTCAAAATCTATTTCTGGTAATGCTCTGGAAATTCTTCTTAGTCTTATGCAGACTTTTAATAAAATATTTACTGATAATAATTCCGTACCAACGAGGATATTTTTTATTTGTTGTTCTTTTCCAAAATAATGTGTCAAAAGCGGCCACACACCTGCAACCCAATTTCAATGAACTTTTAAGAACGTAGAAATAAATATAATCTATACTCTCTAATATACTCTTTTTATGTCCTACCTAAAGGTGAAAAAAGCACCTTTCTACCTTTTACACTTATAAGTAAAGCTTCCTAATGCCCAGAAAAAATGGGATAATGTAATTTTATAGCGTGGAGCAGGGCTCTTCAATCCGCACTACATTTCACTTTTTGCAAAACAAAAAAAAGACATAAAATATAGCCCACTCTAGACTCCCACCTACATAAATATTTAACTGCGTTTACAAAATTTACACATTTAGTTGTAGTTTTTGTAGCATTTAAATGTTCATTTATTGAGACGCGAGCATACTCATTGGGCTTCATGCTCAGAAAATGATGTCATTGTTTGGAACCACTTATGTATGTGACCTGCTGTTTTCTCGCATGAAACACGTCAAATTAAAAAGTAGGACCAGAATAACAGATTCGCACCTTGTCTTTCTATTACTACGTCCACGACAATACAATATATGAAGAAACCTATTAAAACTGAGCAATGTCAGAAATCTAATTTTCTGCTTAACAAAGTCCTAAAGTGGACCTAAGTACTCAATCCTATCTAAAGTCTGAAGCAACCTTAAATTATTAATGTCGTGTATGTACTTTTTTTGTATATTAATTTCTTTTGCGGCCCGTCCGTCGATAGGAAATCCCAAATGTTGTTGGATAAGAAAAGGGCCCCTGGTGCAGAGTAAAGTTATAGGGCATACGGTATACATTCAGTATCACCCTGTTAATTTTTCAACGCCTTTGAAGGTTCGGATAAGACCGTTTGCAAAAATTGACCTTTTACAGGCGACGTTTTTCTCAAAATTCAAGGTGGCACCACAATCGTTAACAATTCGGATATTTTAAATTGCCAGGGGGTCTATATTATAGTCACTTCATTTGAAAGCCGCTGTCATTATCTAGATAAAAGCGTGAAGTAAATTGAAATCGAACAATTGATTCTAAAGCTATAAGGGTTTCAATATGTCTCGAAACTTTGGAAAGGATTGTTCGATTTAAATTTACTATACGCAATTATATAGTAATGGAAGTGGCTTTTGTTATTTAAAATTTTCTGGTTGGCAGTGCCTGAGGTGCCATCTTGAATTTTGAGAAAAACATCACTTTTAAAAAGAGGCCATTTTTCAAATATCTTTTCCAGCGTTAGCAGTGTTTAAAACTTTATCTCTTGCTATAAATGCTTCATTATTATAATTTTCACTAAATTTTATGAAGGTCTTTGAGACAAGCAATCTCATACTATATCAATTTAAACAGTAGGAATTGCATTAAACCAAACAAGACATATTGTCAGCCATCATGATTCATGAAGGACCAGCTATTTAGCATAGGTTCAAGGCTACCCTCGTGTTTACGCCTCGTTCGAGTAATTCCCGAAAATGGAACCGAATCGGCAGGTGGCGACGGGGCTGCAGTCGAGCAGAGAGACATGAGATGCAAAAATCGGATGTAATTGTTTCCACAGCAGACGCAGTATTACTCTGCAGATTCTGACAAAGGAGCGAGGGTGCGGTTAGCACCTGAACAGAGCGCTTACCTGGCCTCACTAATTAATGACCAACACATTCCCGGTTAATTACTCTATCCGAGACTCGACCAATTAACGTGGCGATTCAAAAAACCCGCTTTTAATTATCCCGCATTTTATTATTCCCTGTCATCCCGSTCGGGMTCGACATAACTTTTTATTGTAAACAAAACGCCGCGGAAAAAACATTAATTAGAATTTAAAACGTTTTCGTAAACAACTGGTAAGCATTTATAAGCACCGCCGTGGACGCGCTCTGATTTAGAAGGTCAAACTTGATGAATATCTGTCCATCTCGAAGTTCTTTGAAAATCAGTGGTGGACCGTACCGCTATAGAAATAAATTTTTGAATACCACTAGTAATGTGCAGTTAGAATATATCAAGATTCTTCATAATGAAAGCACACAACTAAGGAATCTAATAAATGGAAACCGAATTTAGCGAGAATACAACGTTCAGTTTATCCAGCACATGCAAAATGGATCAAAGAGCTACTGTAGATATTTCATACATGGAATTCTGGAAAGCGTCAGTCGCCACTGATTTTCATGACAATTATTTACCTTTTTTAGGTTTACAGGCGTGTTGATGAGGTGTAATGTAGGTACCGAAACAGCTGGTTACGTGAATTGGGTCGGTGCAAGCAACAGTTGACGGATCACCAGTTCTCATTTACCTGATTATTCGAATGAAGTTGTTATCAAGATCCGGTCAGAAAATACTAATTTTCAGATAAGACATCTTAAAAACAATTCCAAGAAAAAGGGTAAGAACGATCTGACACCGTAACTCTTCCATTGGCTTCAACTTACTGACCTTTGTGATTCTGTCATGAAATCTTGGTAGCGCAACGCCTAACAGAAAACTTCGATATGTACTGTTTAATAAATAAAAAATTACATACCCATACAAAAACAAATGAAGCTTGAACAGACACTTACTGGGGGAAATGGACATTAAAAAGGCTTGGTACCGCCACTGGCTAAGTTCCAGACTCGCACTCATCAGACTTAATGGTCAATGTCACCGTATTCAGATATCCCTTTTATCTGCAATGCTTATGTAGTTTTTAAACGCTTAATTATGCTTTTCGACTGTAACCTTGTCTACAGGACGGAGTAGTTCACTTACGGCGTCGGGAATACTAATCAGATAGGGAATTTGGGATATTCTCAAGGTGCCCTTCTCGATAACAAATATTACAGGCATAATGATAATCAATATTAATGAACCGCTTTAGCTTAAATAAAACATTGTGCTCTTAAATTTTTCATACATTAAAATCCGGCCGGGCGAGTGGCTTGAATAAAAAAATAGTTTATAACGAACATATGACGATGACGAAGATATTAACAAAGTATAAACAAAAATTGGTAATTATAAACTGATACACTGTAAACTACTAAACGTAAGAATAATGTGGACTGTTCAGTACAATTTAATGATTCTCTTTGGTCATATGGTTTTTCTGTTGAACAAATACTCTTCATGGAATTAGGTACCATTTGTTTTACTTGCACTTTTAAAAAAATCTTCGAGAAATAATATTTACAATTGATTAATTTGTTACGCGTTAATGAATGCCGTCGTCCGTTAAAACATTTTCCATTTGAAGGACACTAATTCATAAATTCTTTGCCTATTATTTTCATTATTCCCCGTAATAATTAGGAGTGATTCTCAAAATCTTCGGAGACCTAGCGGGCTGCTACACAGTCTCGTTACCAGCAGCTTTGATGTCATGGATACGTACCTGAAAGAAAAAGAAGGTGATAAGAACATACCTCCGAACAAATTTGTGTCATTATAAAATATGTTTTTTCTCTCTATAGTTCATGATAATTAGGATTCGGGAGAATAATTTATAACAGCTTTAAGGTTAGTGATATGGCTTTCGTTAGGTGAAGCGTAAAGTCAAAGTACAAAACATTTCATTAACAATATAAGAATTATGACACTTCTTGGTATAATCTTCCGAGTTTTATTGAGTTTAACCCCCTACATGGTTATTAGGCCTTCCTTGAAGAGTTTACAAACGAAACTATTGCGTAGAATGAGATTTTTATTATAACAAACTTATAGCAGTATAAGGTTTCCCCAGAGAGACAGGTGAGTGGCACTGTTAATTACCACTAGATGGCTTAGTGTTGCCCACGATTATTATTCTCCTAAGTATACCGCCTACCGCTAAGGTCTGTCAAGCTACCATGTTGTCTGCATTGGGACTATAGCTACACTTGCTGAGGAGGTTCTAAAAGCCGAAACCGCTTTCCGTAGATTGTTCTGATGCACTCAACATGGCATATATTCATATTGCTATCATGCTGAGAAGTACATTTCCTGCGGACACCGTCGTTGGGGACCTCTATCGGTATTAAATGTCTACTACAAGGTGGGATATCGTGCAGGGTACTGGATCATCACCAGATTGCACAAACATGGATCAAATTTGATCTGAGTTTACCCGCGGTCGTTGCTATAGCAGCAACAATCAGAATATCGGATTCATGACGTTATTAGGCAACGTCCCTGGATTAAACTAGAATTAAACTTGATCCATGTTTGTACAACCGACTCTTAGTGTCGCCCATAATTATTAATCACGCTTGTTTGTTTGTTATAGTTCCGTTCGTTAACTATTTGCTAAAGACCCAATAAGCCGGAATATGTAAGAGCTTAAACTCAATAAAACTTGAAACATTACCTGGTGTTATAATTATTGTTACATTAATGATATAGCAAGCTAGTCTACAATTTTCGTAAAAAATGCAATACCGATTTTTCTTCCGTTCGTAGCTTTACTTATTGGTTGCAAAAATCATAAAAAAAATTACAATGCCATAGTTAAAATATAAAATTAGCATGATTTCACAGAAAGAATCTTTGCACATAAAGTGAAAATATTACCTTCGAATGCAACTAAAACCCTGTCAACTCAATAAAATCAATAAGCTTTCAGAGAGCTCCGCAAAAGAAAACTATGAAGAACTTGAGATCACTGCTAATGTTCCAAAGAAAGAATCGGAACGACTATTGGTATTGTTGGTTAAATAGAGCTACGGCTATCCCGAAAAGCAATCCCCAAGCTGCAGCACGCACGGCATCCCATGTAAACACTGGAAGTGCATTTCCGTTAAAAATTATAGTAAAAGGATTATTGGAAATAAGTGCTTCCTTAAGAAATGAACTAGTGAAACCAGTTTTTCTGTGGAGCCATGTCAGAACATCATGTTTCACAAGAAGTAGCAAAGGGCCTCTGGATCTTGAGAACGCATGTTGTACAACATGCTGTTGTAAAATCTTACATCAATCTCAGATTGGTTGATCTACTGAAAGTTAATTTTCAAGTACAAGATGATTGAAATGGCATCTTTTATTATGGGGAAGTAATACCGGACAAATGCGTTCTTTTATAATTTAACAAATTTTAAAAATCAGTTACTATACTACGTAATTTCTTATTCACACTATGTTCGATCAGATTTTAACCACACTTTCTCAATTCTAAGTCGAGGGCTTGTTACCTAATTAACTATTGCGTCTATAAAACCATAATTAATATTTATTAATTTAGAGTTCTCCTGAAACCACTATATCATCTTTTGGTTTTTGATACACTAATAAGTCCGTAGTGGTAAGTGATTCCGGGTTAGTTAACTGTGCTGGTGGTGATATCTTCTTCGCTGATGTTTAGTCCTCTGCTGTGGTAAGCATCTCCAGAGATGAGTTCATCGTCGTCTTCGAGTAAACAAAAGAAGTGGACACAACATAAGCTTTGAACTAACCCGAAATCACCTACCACTACCTTTGGCATTTGTTTATTTAGCATAGTAACTTATATTTATTATTATATCGGTTCATTATTATAGTAACTTAATTTATTGCTAATTTTGGTTTCAAATAGTAGAGCTTTTTTTAACAATTCGGGTGTGGGGTGTATCGTTTTGTGTATGTATCTACTTTATAACAAACAAAAAATAATGAGTCTCTACGAAATATTCACCCATAAACGAGGTAAATTTGAATGAAAAATGAATGAAAAAATGAAAAAAACGTGAAAGAATTGAAGAATACAAATTTACAAATCGAAGATATTTACTATGAAGTGACATTATGTTACCGCGGTTAATGGCTGACAAATAAACCCTGTAGCGCGCATATATGATAAAAAAGTATTGTTATCTGCTATTTTTGTCTATTACTTATCMCGATTTGGCTAAAAAATATATATTAAAATGTATGAATTCTTTCTCTTGCTAAAATCATCGTATTTTCATTACTTGATGTATCTGTTTCGCATTCACACATGACACATTCTTGTTTATTAAATTCATGCTTTTGCTTGTTTGTTTCTATAAGTAAAACCTCATCCTGCGAAAAATATGTTGTTGCATTACTTCTGAGACCGATTAAAACCATTCCTGCCGCACTGTGCATGTGTGCATTACCTACATGCATGTCGTAGTACTGAAAAAATTATCTAATTTTGCTGCGCTCTGCAGTACACTACTATACGTGCACTAAGATTTTCATTAGGTTGATAAAACACAACATTATTGTGTATTTATTTCCATTAAAGTTTGGTGTAACCGAACTTTTATTTAAGTATAGTACAGTCTATTTACAACTAATAGTAAAGGTTTAACTTGTATGTAAAACGATTACATATTTACATAGGTATGTTTAATGTTTAAAATGAACCCAACGGGAAGTTCGTCGAAAGAACTACCTATGTATATTTCAAAACGATTTTAATCTGTTGGATTTTTAGTTCCCGTTCTGATCAGTCGGAGTTCAGAAACCAGTACTCTACAGATACAACATTATATGTGCTACATATACTGTCAGTAATATCCTTCTTTCAGTATCCTCTGGTGGTAGGGAGGTGGAAAACCGGCGATGTGGATTTCACACAATGGACAGCGTGACAAAAACCAGTAAACTGACTCATATATCAAACCAATTAATACTGCATTATTTATTTGCCTCGGTACCGGGCTGGTTCGGCGTCCGTCGAAACTTCAGCTCCTAATTGTTACATTCCATCAATGAAGAAACGGACAAAAAGCAAAAAGCGAAATCACCTCAGGACGCAACGGTATGCGCCACTGCAAGGTAAAGGTATCGTCTTAATATAATACAATAATTCTTTTTTGGCTCGGGTAGGTGTGGCCGAAGCAGTTACTCCACTATCAGAACCCAATCTGCTGTTGTGATTGCACTGGACAAACACCTTTTCTTGCGGTCTCGCGTTGCAATGAACCATATGAAATTATATTTATTAAAGGCGAAAAAATCGACACGAATTTAATAACGTGGTTTTTGTTCAGCTTCTGTATTTTGCGGCTGTGGGTAGGTGCGTTGCACGAACGATGGACAATGGGTTCCTTCTCCGAAGAATGAAACAATGACAAATAGCGAAAACTGCGTGGTCTCACAGCTTCCCATGGCCGAGGGGTGATCAGACACCGACGACGTAAAAAGCTGATTGGCACCACTTTATGCGCTTCTGTCAAAAATACTGTTGTCGGTTACAAATAAAAGCTGAACTGTACATAACGACTATCACAAAGGAAGGCTTTCGAAGAAACTGGAAAGAATCAGTAGATGGTGAGACAGTCAAATGCATTATAGCGCTGACGAAGTATATATGTATAGAGAAATTCACAGGAAATCAGTGTTATTAAACTCCAAAGATAGCTTACATATTCCTTTGCAAGGGAATCAGTTTCATTACTACCATGAATAGTGCAACGCGAATTTATTGGCTTGCCCACTAAGAACTCCCAATCTTCTACCTATCAAACACGTCTGAGACATTATGGGAAGAAGATGGAAAAATTGACTACGTCATCAAAATAATCTAGCGACACTTCCTGATGCTGTACAATGAATGGAACGAGACATCTCAGTAGGAAATCATCATCTAAATGAGTCCAGACCAGCTTTAACTATTGCATACATGACTACGTAAGCTCCGCACCAATTATCAATCGTTTAAGTTCTTACTGCCCGATTCCCCTCTGTACTTTAAAGTTTACTTATCTTACCCCAATAAACATGTAGACCAAATGTTAACAGAACAATACGGTGGACGACTACTTTTTACTGGAGTTATTATGATGTCTTTAATATCCATATTCTCCATGTATGTAAATATTTAAAATTTAAATTGTTATAAAATTACGCAACAAAGTTTAAACAGTCAAAATGTGCGCGCAAGCGCCCGCCCTTTAATTTAAAGAGCCAAGCACGTCACAATATAGTAAACATAGGCATCTTTGCTGTGGAAGGTTATTGCGAAGATTACAAACAGAATGGTAAACGTGAGTTAATGGTTAAACTTGTATGTGCAACCGTTAGTTTTTAGTTTGGTTTCGTTTTGTTTATGATTAAAATGACAAATATGAGTGGAAGGCGTGTCTCTGATTGATAACATTGAAGCAAACCGCAGCACACGCACCATGACGAAACACCTGACATCAAAACAGTGTTGCCAGAATTTTTTTCGGAAAACACAACTATTAGTAGAAACCTTTTTTAAGGCATATACAAAAAGTAAGTAAGCTGAAATCATTATATAAAGGAAAACTAAAAACAAAACGATACCAAATATTTTAAGTAACTAGGTAAGATCACCGTCAGTTCAGTATGCAGTCTATACTGTAGATTGTATGTACACAATTTGATTTACTCAATTTGCTGTCTAGTAGAAGGTTCTGTCTGCTAGGAATATATCAATAAAAATACAATCAACATCACAACTATTTTTTAAAAATTTAGTGTAGGAGTTAAATGAATGAAAACATGATGCTCATTTAATTATATCAGAAACGATGTCATACAGTAATTTAGTTAAAAGTGACATTAACAAAACGATGACATAGTTCGAGATATCCTGTTTACAACCTTTTTTGAATACATTTAATAAAGAAAGTCTCCATTAGTGGTATTATATCGGGCGTTCATAAAAAATGGGTAAAGTAAGCGCGTGATGATTTTTTTCATCGTGAACGTACGTTACAATGAAATGTCACCTGAATGTCACTTGTGTCGATTGTCAAACGAGTTTCGTTTGTAATTTACATTCATATTTGCAAACGTTTTTACAGAATCAACGGTGCCCGTATTAGTCACAGGTAACAGTAATAGGGCCTTGTTTTTGCAGTTCAATCAACGACGATATCGTTAGTCGGGCCTTCAAATTCTTCAAATTATACGAACAAATTTACTCTGCAGGAGCTACGTTCGTGTTAGAAAGAGAAAAACATCGCTTGTTTGACCGGTTTTTTTTATGAACGCCCGTTATTATATTCTGGTTGTAAATATTTAGTGTAATAAATCTTCAGGAGATAGCACAATTTAATTGCACGTTATCTTAATTCCAGGTACACAATCAGGATTTACAATGTCATTTAACATCTTAATCTGCTTAAATCCGCGATCGGCTGAGAAAATTGTGCATAAAATGTTTGATCCGTCGAATATATTACTCACTGAAGATACTGAGCGAATAAATTAACAATAGCTTGAAAAGAACTTGCTTTAGCGTTCCATTATAATACACCATTGTTAGAATGGCACTACTACTGTTTCGTCTAGAATTAATTAAGCTCAAAAAATATTTCTGATTTATTTCTCAAAGAACTAAAGGGAACTAATCATACAACTTGTTTGTACTTTTCTGTGTCTAACCAATAAGAATTTTTTCCGGTGCTATTCCCAAAACCATTTTTTAAAGCAACATATTCTACTACTAACGAAAATTATTATATTATTCAAAATGGTAATATTTTGTAATTGATATTTATTGGCTCATAACCCCTTAAGCAGCACTTCCAAAATATTACACATAGGAGTAATAATTAATCGTATTCACTGAAGTATGAAGAATTCTATACTTCATGCAGCAATAAGTCCTAATATTTGAACTACCCATCTGTATTGCATTAATACTAATCATATAAAAATAACCTAATTCTTGTAGAGAGAGGTTCTTATATTCAACATATGACGAAGACCAACCAACTCTTTGACCAGTTATGAAATTTAAAGCAGGTATCCATATTAACATTTAAAATAAGAGGCAGCATGTATTAGTAAGTGTCACCTTAGCAATGAAAAGGACAAAAACTATTAATAGCAGCAGAAACAATCAAGGTATATCTTTGAATTTTTTACCACTTGTAAATCGAGCACCATCAATAACGTCCATTAATTTTAAGAAACGGAATGACATCACACATTTATCATATCTTAATTTGGCCCACACCTTTTCATTATTCATTACTGAATTTCTAATCGTGAAATTTACATATCCCATCGCACTTTAATTAAAGTGACTAATGTTTATTTAACATAACAAAACATATAATCATAAAAATCAATGTGAAGTGCTAGGCGTGTGGCCCACACCTGTGCTGGTCCAGGCGCGGACAGGAGGCGGGAATGGACGACATGCACTATACACACCGGACCGAACCAATAACCATAACACTTTTAATATTTTGATAAGGGTCGTCTCACTACTCGCTGACATCAACGAGCTGCTGTAGGCAGTCACGGTCCAGCACGCCTGGACATAAATTAAAGAGAATAAGCCAGCCAACTGACTGTATGTAATTTCTAATGCTCTTTTTAATTTTTAGTAGTAGATTTCGGAAAGAAAAAAATAACTGAAAGTTATCTTCATACGACATTGATTTTTATTACGAATTATACACTGCAAGGACTAAACAAGTAAAATGTGGAATGTTTCTTGTGTCGCATAATCTTTAAGCATTTGTAAAAAAAACAATTCCAAGTTTGAGTCCTGATCTACTTAATCGAGATGAAAGAGTCAGGCACCTAGTCGACACCAGAGCTATACATAATAAATCACAAATATAGTAAACTAATTAGATAAAAATTGCAGAAAATGAAAGCATCTGTGAGTTACTTATGCATAAACTCTCAAAGAGAAAACAGCATACTTTTCCTCGTAAAGAAAGTAAAGATTAGTCACAATAGGCAAACAAAAGGAAGTTGTCGGTGGTACACTAAACGGTAGACCCTGTTATTGTAAATAATGCTGTTAGTGTGATGTATTAATTTGGAAATTGGGTACAACGACAATTTTTAGATGAAAAATATTCTATGCTCTCACCAGGACTCGAACACAGAACTACACGTTCAGTTTCAATTGCACTATGAGCGGGACGGAGAATCTTAGTGAGACGGTTCATTTACATGAACTTCTGCCCCAGGCTCTCAACGAGATTCTCTGGACCCCTCAGCATTGGAGTACCTGAGGCTAGGCCAGGAGGTCAGGGTTCGAATCCCGCGGTGACAGCAGAAAATATATTTGTCCATCCAAAAGTTGCTATTTTACTCAATAAACATCAATACATGACATTATAATTATGGCAACGGCTTATACAAATGAATTATTTGTTTAAAAATTATCTAATTTAATTAAAAGAAGAATTATATAAATAAGCCTACAATTGACTTAAAGTCGAATATTCCCAATCAAAGAAATAAATTATAAACTCATAATATAATTTTCCTTCGCTTTTCTTGGTGTGATTATAAAAAACAGGTAGTTTCTGCCAATCATGTTAGCGACACACGTCGCTGACTCTCCACGTTTTTAAATAGGCGTGCCATTACGCCCTCTGCGTAAAATTTTGCTAAAGGTGGTTAGTGTTACTTTACTACTGGAAGGGATTACAACATTTCGAATTCAATTATCTTTTTTTGACAAACAACTCAGCTGCTTGAAATACTGATTGATCAGCTATCCCCTGTTGAATGCTAAACGCACAAAGCTTAACGCTGGCTGCAGTCCTACAATCTGGTTAACCTAATAACAAAGACCATGGATGTGAAAAAGAATTCTCCAAAAATAATGCATTTTGTTTACCCGAGATTGATAAAAAATATGATAATCTCATCCATACACTAGTTATACAATAAACATTTACATAAAAGTTATGAGCAATTTGTTTTTAGCTACACTTTACTTAAATTAAGTATTATATTTTTGACGAAATCCCTGTCCCATGTTGTTTGCCTCAGAACAATCCGTGGACAGTTGTTTCGGCTTAATAAGCCCCTCCAGCACGGCTATAATCCCAACAGAGACAACATGGCCCATGCATGGCTTATGACAGTAGCACAGATATAGTTTTCCTTATTTACAACAAGGTGGTCGATGTGATGGAAGAGCAAGAGATCCATGCCGTTTGTAGGCAGTGTCACCCACTCGCCTCCTAGCGGAGGCCTTATAGCGCGCGTTTAAATCGCCGACAGGGTCTCTGGTTGCGGTTTCTGCTAAGAACGCAGTTCTCTGCAATTTGACTAGATGCCTGTTCCGTGTTGTATGCATCAGAACAATCTATGGACAGCTGTTTCCGCTTAATAAGTCTCTTCAGCCCGACTATCTCCAATGCAGACAACGAGACGCAAATATATTTAGTTTCCCCTTATGTACGCCAACTAGCGCGATATGCATGGGATGGCGACTGCAATCTGTAGACTGTTCGCCCATTCTCTTGCAGCGGAGACTCATACCCTATCGGTAGCCCGACTTACAGCATACGTTTAAAATATTG